>JAJKFL010000330.1:16865443-17227943 GCA_021186555.1 Reticulitermes speratus
ACTTCAAATAACCTGAATTTAAGGGGACGTAAATTTGGATGCTCACAAAATCCTATAAAATATGTGTTCAGAAAGAACGGACAACATAATTCTGAACATGTCCCCACTTTCTTCTTTAGCTTAAAGATTTCCTGCTGGAAGTAGTCCATGCAGCCGCATACAGTGACAGAATAAACTAACCAGATTTGAAGACGCCATGTGTTCACTCATGACGTGTACAGTGAAGCAATAATTTGAGGAAAGAGTGTTCATAATTTCGCAATGTCACAACACTCACATTGTTCGATAAATGTAAGTACAGTACTGCAGTACCCTATAACGCACTCTAAGGGGAATATCCGGTTGGAAACGAAACACTTTATTGGCCAGCATCAAATGTTGCACGTATGCAGTACTTCATGTAGTTACAGGCTAAGAAATTTGCCATCGCACTATCTTTATTTTAGGCTTACGGCAATTTTATTGTTTGAATTATTTTGGAATTGAATTATTGAAAATTACCATGTTAACCCTTTAACGTGGGCCGTGATAGCGTAGTCGGTATAGCGACTCGTTACGAGCTGGACCAATATCCCGGTGGGGGCGAGATTTTCAGCACCGGTCCATTCCGGCCCTGGGGCCTACCCAGCCTCCTGTACAATGGAACTGTGTCATTCCCGGGGGTAAAGCGGCCGGGGCGTGGCGTTGAATACCCACCCCCATCTAGCGCCGAGGTTAAAGAAAGAGTAGAGCTATACCTCTACTCCCCCTCTGGGCCTTCATGGCCTGTTCTAGGATGAAATTGACCTTTTAACCCTTTAACAGATTTGTAAGCACAACTGGAAAGGCCAGTTGAAATAAAATGGCGAATTATTTCCTTTCGTATCTTCATCCTTCAACTCCCTTTCCTATGTCCTTTTTGCATTTTTAAGCAGTGCCCTCATTTTCGTGTTTTTATTACTGTACTTTATTAATACGTACAGGCATGTTTCGATTCAACTTTGAATCTTCATCACGGGTACAGATTGACAGGGTGGGTTTTCACATTTAAGGACCTATTACACGGTCACCAAAAGTGTACTCTTACTACACACGTTGTTTTCTCATGATTTCACCTGCACGTATTGTACAGTGAAACTTTTGGTTTTACATAAGGTTTTGTAAAAACAGTGGCCCTGATACTTAAAAGTTTCCGTTTAGAATTTTCGTATCGCCGTATTTGTTTTGTCCGAGGGGCTGTGACTATTGTAACGATATCTAATAGTAGTAATCAAAATAGTTTATGTGCTTTATATAGAAAAACTGCCCATTAGGTGAATTAAGTAGTCTTTTGTCTTTCATATGGTACACTTACAGGCACAGAGCTACCTGCCATCTGTCAGACGTACGTGAGAACTATCAAGCAGTGGGAACGACATGGCTATGGACCGTAAAGGCTATTCCTTACACTAGTTTCGCCTACTCATTTAATGACAACGCCGGTAGATATCCGACAGAAAATCCGCAATATATGTCAAAATATTTTAAATATATGCTTTAAATTTACTTTTCTAAATTCAGCATCTATGCTATTTCATTGTTTATTTTGTAGTAATATCAGCGGCGGCCGGCTTTAAGGGGAACAGGGAACGTGCCGGTCCAAAATTTTTTAATCATTTTTATTCAACATTACATTATACTAAAGCAGTATAATAATTAGGGGAAAACGTTCCTTTACGATTTAAACTGCATTTAGAGGTCGCATCTCGCTCTTGTCTGCTTTTGTCCTAACTTGCAGCTTCACTAGTTTCTCTCAAGGTCACAGAGCCTTCGCACCCTCAAAAGCCACAGCGTGACGTGTGGCGGACGGAAGCGGGGAAGAGCCAAAGAGCCCAAATTAGGTGTCGGCACGCGTGCAGCTTCCTGGCACCTGGCTCGGACACAGGCACTACGTCCAACAAAATAGAGATCTTAGAAGTAAGTGACATACAGGGCCGGTCCGAGACATGTGGGCGCCCCAGGCAGGCCATTAATTTGGCGCCCAGTGCAAGCTAATAATTTGTCGCCCTTTAAAACCATATTCTTTAAACTTTTTTCGGCAAAGAACAGGGCTGGTAACCATTTTTGAGGGCGCGTGCCCAAACAGGGGATAATTTTCGGAGAAATTCTTTCGCGTGTGAAAAACCTGAGTTTAACAGCACCATATTTCTGATTATTTTTGTGACGTAGTAGCGTTCCTTATACGTTGGCGCCCCGGGTAGCTACCCGGCTGGTCTGCCTCTTAGACCAGCCCTGCCGACATAATAAACAAAGCAAGAGCTGGATTTAATTTTACAGAACACCTGTCTGCTGCTCTGCTTCTAATGCCTGAAAACTTTGAAAATTTCAATAAGCAAAGCCCAAAGAAACATTAGAAAGCAACTGTTGCAGCTTTTACTAATTTAAAAAATGCAAACTGGAGACATGATCAGAGGCTCATATTCAAATGAACATCTATGAAAAGCACCAAGTGCCACTACTATGTTACAGTTTCTTATAAAAAGAAACCTCAGAACAGTTTTTTCGGAAACAATTAAACTTCTGAAAATTGTAGTGACAATTCCAGTAACCACCGTGGAAAATGAGAGGTGCTTGTCTACATTAAAGCCGGTATAAATATTTGTACGGAATGCCATGGATGAGGAAAGCCTGCATGCATTAGCAAGGTTGTCAACTGCAAAACAGTTAATCAGCTCAACCCGACTGCAACGAGAAAGTCCTTTATGTGTTTTGGAGAGTCGAAAACAGGAGAATGGAATTCGACTACATGTTAGATGCTAAAGGATGGTGAGGAGGATATTTGGGCCTAAGAGGGACGGGGTAACAGGGAAGTGGAGAAGACTACATAACGAGGAACTTAATGATCTGTACTCATCACCAAATATTATTCGGGTGATCAAATCGAGAAGAATGAGGTGGGCGGGGCATGTAGCACGTATGGGTGAGGGGAGAGGTGCATACAGGGTTTTGGTGGGGATACCTGAGGGAAGGAGACCACTTGGAAGACCCAGGCATAGATGGGAGGATACTATTAAAATGGATCTTCAAGAAGTGGTTTTGGGGGGCATGGACTGGATTGATATGGCTCAGGATAGGGACAGGTGGCGGGCTCTTGTGTGTGCAGTAATGAACCTTCGGGTTCCATAAAACGCGGGGAATTTCTTGACTAGCTGACGACCTGTTAGCTTCTCAAGAAGGACTCTGCTCCATGGAGTTAGTTAGTTGGATGCTAAGATAAGACGTTTTATTACCCAACACAGTAACATTACCACTCTTGTCTTTTGTCCAGCCCCAGCCCCCCCCCCTCCCCGCCCGCCCGGGAAAACACCCTGAGTCGCCAATGCTTACTGGGTGTGGGGCCAAACGAATAAGTGCGAACTGTACCAACTGCACTCAGTCACCCACGGTGAACAGCGGCATACACGGATCGGTGGCAATTCGACATCACAGACGAACCTTTAATCCGTGGCACAGATTATAGATTGTGTTGGCACAAATGGTTGTTTGCGCTAAGTAATAGTGTAGTTCCCGGCACTGCAAATAGGTTATGTTTTGCGGACTTTTGAAAAGGTTGTTATTCGTTATGCCATTTATTTTTCAAGCTCTTTGTTAGTGATATATATTTATGTCATGTTTAACGGTGGACGTAAACTAACATTACGCTGTTTATCTCTAGTACATGCCAGTAAAGGAGGGGTTTCCTTTTGTAAATACCGTTGTAAATGGCATCGAACATTCGTAGCTTCTTCACAGTGTTGTGATAGGAAAGATGATGCAAACTTCTCCTCATTGTTTATTCCGGTACCAGTTAAGCCGAATCCAGATGACATTAACGTTGGGGCAGAGTTGACGGGTGCACTGAATAAATCAGACTTACTGAAAGTTCTAAACAAGTTCTATCAAAGGAAGGAAATAAAATTGTTGGCGTTGGAAAGTGGCCTCGACAGTACGTATATAAAATCAATTTCATTACCTTTTTATTGTTAAAACCTAATACTGATATAAGTAATGCGATTTACTCTTTGAATACATCTGTACAGAATGGTGACTACGTGTAGTTACATTTGATTTACAATTACTGGACTCATCATGAATTATTTTCCATTTGCACCTTTCGCTTTCTCTGTCACATATCTTGTGTTGATGTATGGTTGCAAACCCAACCACAATTTTGAGATTGCTGGTCATTATATTATAAGATGTCACGCCTCTTGTTGCAGATTATCTTCTTCATCAGGCGTATGTAAGTTTTCGTCGATACTGTCTAGAAGCGGAAGCTTTGCCTGTTGACCTTCATGTTGTTATAAGTGACATTCTTCAAGGAGCAGGTCATGTTGACGACATATTTCCTTATTTTCTTCGCCATGCAAGACAGATGTTCCCACATCTCGAGTGTATGGATGATCTCAAGAAAATAAGTGACTTAAGAAGCCCAGCAAACTGGTAATTTTATTTTGTTTAACATGGATGTTCAATTAATTTAATTTGAATTTCTGGTTTCTAGTACAGAATTTTATATTAAAGGTATCCTGGTGCTCGATCCATCACAAGAAGAGTAATATTCCATGCTGGTCCAACAAATAGTGGGAAAACTTTCCATGCATTAGAGAGATTCTTGAACTCGAAGTCTGGAGTGTACTGTGGGCCTCTGAAACTTCTAGCTTCTGAAGTATTTAATAAGAGCAATGAGCAGGTAAGTTAATGTAACTTGAGACCTTTGCTTACATAGTTTTTAGTTGAACTGTGTTACCAACTGGCCGTGATGCTTATCTGAACCCGTACATACATACATATTTTTCATGGTTTTCATCAGTGCCTTCAGGAAGATGCTGGAATATCTTAAAATAGGCCCTGCGCACTTCTACATATTTACCAGTTCACATATAACCATCTGCCATTCGACACTATATGGTTAAAAATAATCTTTGTTAAATACAGCAGGAATCAGTGAGTTAATGTTACGAGACACAGGGTACAGACTGTGTGTATAATTTATTCCGTTCACTTTTAATTCTGTAAGGTGAAATACAGGAACATTATTTTATATGACAACTCACATCACTCTGTACTGAGATTATTTTTCATGATGGCAGGCAGTGCAGTGCTTGTTGCTATTCCAATTTGCTGCGAGTCAGGTCCACACATTTTATTTCAGTGTATCGCGGTTAATCCAGGTGACTGAACTTTATATAGTGACGCCTAGTATTTGTAGGTCATCAGTATGGAACTTGGGTTACATCACCCTTCTGGCACCTGGAATTTTGAGATGGCTCCTAGATTTTTGGAAAATTTGTGCACCCCTGCTTTAAAAAATGCATAGAATTGTGAGCTGTTGCACTGTCTTGCTGAAGAAAGGTATAGGTTTTGTCATAATTGGACAGGTGTTAATAGTCACTACAGGTGAATGAACCGAGTCTGTGTGATATGCACTGTTGAAACAAGCTGATGAGTGACTTGGGTTTTATAAATTAAGCAAGCTGGTGGGAAGTGACTAGTGACAGTTGTCAGATAAAATAGTTTCCCTGTACGAATAAAAGTTTGTTTCAGCTGGTTTCCATATTGCACCAGTTTCAGTGCTACAGGGGACACCATCGTAGTGTAGCATGACAGTTTATTTTACTCAGTCAGTATCCTTGCTAAAGTACTGGAGTACTGGATGCTCACATTACACTGTTCTTTAATGAATGAATTAAAATACTGCATACATTGTCTCCATTGCAGGGCACACCTTGTGACTTGGTAACAGGCGAAGAACGAAAGTATGCTCAAGCTAATGGGGAGCCATCAAGTCATGTGTCATGTACTGTGGAGATGACGTCTATTAATGTCCCATGTATGTGACCATTGTGAAAAGTAGTTGCTTTGTACAGGTATACATAGTTTTGAAATAAAGACAAACTGAAGGAAACCTCTTGAATTTTATTTCAGGTAAATCTAAGCATATAGTAACATTCACTGTGGGATTTGAATGGGTCATCAGTTATCTTGACTTTTTCAGTTTCCCTCACTCCATCTAGGCAAATGATAGGACAGTACCTCTGTTAGGCCACAGCTACTTCCTTCCAAATCATTTCCAGTTCATCATTCATGAATCATCCTGCCTTTTTTAAGCTGTATACTCTGAGTTACCAACAGTGGTGTGAAACTATGCCTACATACTATGAAGAAGGATGTATGCTTTATTATTCTGGCAAATTTTGTGTGTTTCTAAAGTGAAGTGATTTTATTCTGCATAAAAAACTGTTGATATAAATTACAGTCTGACAGAAAGATTTTTTGTCTAAACAGAAAGCCAAGAGGTGACTCAGCATGTATACTAGCAAGGTCTAATTGAAGATAAATAAGAAATGTCAGTAAAGAGTGGGAGATTAGTTTTTGCAGCTATGAAACTTACAGTGATGAATAGATTTGGACCAGTCGTGTAATGATAGCTGTTAGGAGAAAACCAAATATTAATGCACTTCACACACTGTCACACTGCACTCAACAAATCTCACATGAGCTTACCTTGACTTAACTTTCTCAGGAAGGAGGTGCTTTATAACCACTTGACTTATTGCATGGCCAGACTTTACTTGAATTTAGTAAGCTACTATCTCACTCTTTTGGGATTTTACACGGTGTAGAATCCCAAAAGAGTGTAGATCTCATTTACACCATGGTGGAAGCCTGAAATCATACAAGCTACTATCTCTATCAAAAGGTATTAACTTTGTTTCACAGATGAAGTGGCTATTATTGATGAGATCCAAATGATGCGGGATACAGGGCGAGGCTGGGCATGGACTAGGGCTTTGCTTGGTGTGCTGGCTGAGGAGATCCATCTGTGTGGTGAGGAGGGAGCTGTTGAGCTGGTCCAGTCTCTCATGTCAACAACAGGAGAGGATGTTGAGGTGTCTTGCTTTTCTGTAACTTCTTAAAAAATTCAACGAGCAAATTATGACACTTTTAAGTCAAACAGATATCGAGTCATAATGAAGGAGTTCTGAAGCACTGACAGTTTCTGTGTTTTTTGTCACAAATGTTGCACTGATTTATGAGCTAGGTATTGCAATTTAGTGAATGCTTTGTGAAAGAACTTAAATAAAAAGAGTTTTATCACCTTTAATTCTTATGCATGTGTGCAGGTACGAAAATACAAACGCCTGACAGACCTGGAGGTGGAAGATTCAGCAGTGGGTTCCCTGGAGGCAGTGCAACCAGGGGATTGCATTGTCTGCTTTAGCAAACATGACATTTACTCAGTGTCTCGAGGCATTGAAGCTAAAGGGCATGAAGTTGCTGTTATTTATGGTGGTTTGCCTCCAGGCACAAAGCTTGCACAGGCCCATAAGTTCAATGACCCTGACAACTCCTGCAAGGTCCTGGTGGCTACGGATGCCATTGGCATGGGACTAAACTTGTGAGTCATACTGTCTTTGTGTTTGTACATACCGTTGTGTGTGCCTTTGAGAGTTTTATCAGGGGTAGGGATGGGTGCTGGCATGAACACTGCTGGTGAACCAGGTGCAGTTGTGGGAGAACAGTAGTCACCTTTCAGCCTTTTCTCATACAAATATTCCTTGATTGCTGAATAATTATTTTTTATTGCATACACGTCTTTCTACCATGAACCACATTTATTTTGACATCCATTTATAAGATCCATGAGTCAAATCATGCTACAATTAATTCGCATGGTTTTCTTCTGTTCTGGAGACAAATGTTGACCTCATACATTAAAGTGGGAGATAGGTACAATAACTGCTATATTAGAGCACTTATCCTCAAAATAAAACCAGATACTATATCTGCCCTACCCCTACTCCTGATGTATATGTCACTGCAATCTACCTAACATTGTCGTGGACTGAAAAAGACTAGTGATATGACTGTGAGGTGGGATGAAACTGAATTGCTCATATCTTGAATGAGCCTATTGTATGACCCCCTAAAGTGTGTGTGTGGGTGAGAGAGAGAGAGAGAGAGAGAGAGAGAGAGAGAGAGAGACTGAGTAAAAGGATTTGAAAGGAGGAAATATTAGACTGTTTAAAGGTACTATCCCAGCATTTGCCTGAGGGGACCAAGGAGAGCCATGAAAACAGGATAATAACTGTAGGCTAGGCTAGTATTCAGAGCAGTTATTTGGCAAACACAAGGCAGCAATGGATACACTATATCTACATTACGTTGGGCACCACTGATACTGATGTTGCAGTATTTAAAATCTTCTTGGGCTGGCAGCTGTGTCAGGTGGTTTATCTGAACCACCTAACACAGCTGCCAGCCCAGGAAGATTTTATTCAGAGATAACTGATGGATATCAGGGCTCATCTATAACTAAATTTCCTGCTTCTTGGATCTTTAGGTATAATGCAGCAAGAGTGCTAATTACTACACCATGATGTGTTCATTTTACAGGAGTATCCGTCGAGTTGTGTTCTACTCCTTGATTAAGCCAACAGTTAATGAGAAGGGGGAGAAAGAGATGAACACCATTTCAGTGTCACAGGCTCTGCAGATTGCAGGAAGAGCTGGACGTTATGGCACTCAGTATACAAAGGTCTGTATAGGTGACCATAGGCCATGTTAGTCAAGAAATGAAAGGGGACTGACGTCAGGACCTTTTTTGGACTGTTTTATGAAGTATAAGTATTTGGGGGGGGGGGGGGGGGGGGTGGAACATCATAGAAATGTAAAAGTGTATCTTATACTAGATACAGCTTGAATTATCAAGTGGGTCCTTCTGTTAGTGTAGGCAAAATCTGTAATCACTGGTGCCAGTGAGTCATCATCCCTAGTTTCAGAAATGAACATCACTTTAATGAGCAGTGTTCAATGCACTATTTGCCTAATTATGTTAAATATTAGAAAACTGTGCTCTAATGAGTAACTGGTGCCTGATTTTCTACTGCAGTGCATGCTTATGAATACAGCAGCAGCAGCAGCAGCAGTAATGGTGATGGTAGTGATGATAGTGACAACAACAACAACAGTCACACTCAGGTTTCCCAAAAGTACTATTTTCATGTGAAATGGTACAGAAAATAAGAATTTTTAAGTGTAGGCTTAGGTGAAAATTTACTCTCGACATGAAGCAAAATTGGTTGGAGAGCATAATTTTCACAAACCAATCTACATTAGCATTTTTTTCATTCCCAAGAGATGCTAGGTTGTGAGGTGTGTGATTACAGCCAAGTGAGGCGAATCTGATTACTTGGGCCATCATTTGATTTTAAAGTTGTTCTGTAAGACTGTTTTACTTGTAGAAGTTGTACAGGGTCAAATGAGGGGATTATATGACAGCTAAGGATTTGGAAGGAGACACTTGTGGCCTGTTCCAAATATTACAGGAAATATTTTTATTTTATCCCTGAGCATGATCTTTGTCACAGAAGCATTATTGCATATGAAGCCTGCATCCATTGAGAATTAAGCATCTGTTTTTCCCCTGTAGTTCAGTTTACCCTATTTCACAGAAGTCTCAAACTGCTAGCCATCAGCTCCTAATGAGGCATAGCAGCTTCTGAAAATATTTCAAAACATATGATAAAGCTCTTCCCTTGAAATATTAATTTTTGTTTGAAAATTGTCCTCCAGTTCTTACAAAGAATGTGGATTGTCCTAGCTAGTTCAGATCACAAATTCAGTTATCACTTAATAATATCCATCAGTTGTGAACCCTACTGTGTAAGCACATAAATGCTGACACATTGCTCTCCATACATTATATATGTATTTAATTGACTATGTGAAGTGGAAACAACTTGTTAAATAAGAAACAAACATTTCTGACAAAAGGAGGAAGCAGTGAGTGAAGGCACAAAACACTGTTTCATTAACAGCTGTGAATTTCTGCTGTTGAACTCTGACTTTTTTTGCAGGGCTTTGTAACAACATTTAAACCAGAGGACTTACACACACTGAAGAATCTACTGTCGCAGTCACCAGAACCCATCGTCAAGGCAGGGCTGCACCCCACATCTGAGCAAATAGAGCTATATGCATATCATCTGCCTAACTCAACACTGTCCAATCTTATGGTACTGTAATTCTAACATCAGACAAGTTGTTGTAAATGTGAAAATACAGTGATGTTTAAAAAGTATACACAATGTCTTAATTAACAGTGTGGCATGTAAAACCTCCTACTGGAATGGAGTCTTAAGTTCCATTCACCTATGGCTTCACAACTATCTCCTTAGTTCTAGTTTAATGTTATCCCATCATATACTTTTTGGCCTTCCAAGTGGTCATTTTGCAAGAGGTTTCCCAACCACAATTCTCCTTTCCTCCATCCCTGTCACATGCCCAGCCCATCAATACCTTCTTTGATTTCACTGTATTTGAAAAAAATAATTCAGACTATTCTCATTCTCAACAGATTTTTAAATTTGACTTTTGTGAAATTTTATATCATTTACTACTACTATTTTCCAGTATTCAGTAATTGCTCATGTATGTATGTTAAAGCCTCTGCATTGTTCATTTTCTTTTCTCTGCTGTCATTACAGTCTTCAACCATTAGTGTCAAATAGGTGTTAAAATCTTTATGTATTATATACAGTGTGTGTACGATTTTAATTGAGAGTTACACTGGATGTGATATAAAAATGGTACATTGTTTCTGGACAAAGGGGACTTATTCTTTTTATTTGTATTCCAGGATATCTTCATTACACTGTCTACAGTAGATGACTCTCTTTACTTCATGTGTAACATAGAAGACTTCAAGTTTCTAGCAGATATGATTCAACATGTCCCCTTCCTCTTCGTGCCCGATATGTATTCTGCTGTGCTCCAATCAACAGGAAGTTACCATTTGTTTGCACCATGTTCCTCAAGGTACTGTTGCAATGCAAGGTGTTTGTTTGGTTCTTAGTTTATTATGTACTGTTTGCACAAGGTGCATAAAACCACAACATGGGCATCATGTCTACCCATATGCTCAAATTTGGTGTTCACAATCGATGGTAAATGTTGTCATCTTCTTGTGCTTCATCATATGTAGCTATAAAATGTACCAAGCACATTGCACAATGTACCAGCGCTTGTGGCTTGTATTTGGGAGATGCGTGATTCAAATCTTGGCCACGGCACTGCTTACTCTAAGCAAGGATTTTCATGGTTCGTAGTCCATCCAGGTGAATGCTGGAATTACTGACAGTATCATCAATCCTTCAGTGGTGCTGGGGTTTAAATTTTGACTACTGCCCAGGATGGAGGGATTTTGAATTTGTAATACCCTTAAATGCATGCACAACCATACAATGCAATGAGGCTGGCCGCATGTGAGGAAATAAAGGACTGTACAGTGCACAGAGGCCAGCATTGAAGGGTTAAATAAACTACAAATAAATAAATAAATCACTATAAAAAAAAGAAATGTACATTTTTTTGGTTACCACACTGAATTCCATGATCATGCACTGACTATGCTACTGCCACTGCCACATTAAAGGTGTACGATTGGCATGAAGTAGACCATACTTGTCCCCTGTGACTAAGCGCTATGTCATTAAGGTGTATAAGGGATGTGTTTTCAAGGCCTTGATGCTAAACTTGAGTGTTAGCTTCATACTGTGACCAATACACTCCTGAGAGAGAGCCTCTGATACTCTTAGGAAGCTGGGTGGGCCCCAGACCCAAACTGAGTATTGTACCCCAGCTGTCCAGCTTCTAGTCGTCCATTAATGACTGAACTCATTTTGTTGATGATAAAGAATATATGAATTGTGTGCAAGTCTCAGTGGCATGACATTTATTTTGAGTTTAATCAAAATTATGCAAGCCAGGTACATGGGTATAACATAAAACTTGACTCTTCCTGTGCACTGTGGGGTGTAGTCAAAAGAAGATGTAAATTTAACACCATTCAGAGTGAAAAAGGCTTAGCCAGCGGTAACTGTCATTTATCAAGGCTGGTAACCTGAGTAGAGAAGTTTAATTACTCACTGCCTGCACAGAAACAGTATCGGGATTTATGAATGGGAAACGAAGAAAACCCCTGGCCTTAGATTCAGGTGGTTTAAGTGTGTTAATACGTGTGATCAACACGTGCAAATTGTTACTGTTGCAGTTTGCAAGGCAGTACAGCAGGAATGAAGCACTAACTCTGGATTGGCTGTGTCGCAACATTGGCTGGCCGTTTGCTCCTCCCAAGACTATTATTGACCTTGTCCATTTGGAAGCTGTATTTGATGTTCTGGACCTGTACCTGTGGTTCAGGTATGATGGAGTTCGTCTGAATCAGTAAAATAATACTGTCAGGTTATTGGGTATCCCTGTTGAAGGTTTTTATCAACCTCCATAGGCAAATGGTGGGATAGCACCTTGAAATAAGGCCCAAAGTGCCTCTGTCCAGGTACTTGGCATGCTTACCATTCATGACCATATGCCACCTCACTGAATATTGTATAAGCTGTGCAGTTTAGATAAGGCAAGTGTGACTCAATCACTCTTGTGTTATGAAAAATAAAAGCAGGGACAGAAACTTTGTCTTACTCAGAACTTGTTTCAACTGTTGCATCATGCAGATACAAAAATACTTTCACTCAGAGATTGACCTATCATACTGAAATTACATACTGTTTATATGCAGTTACCGCTTCATGGATTTGTTCCCGGCTACCAGCTTGGTACGTGACATGCAAACAGAGCTTGATTCCATGATCCAACAGGGTGTCTTCCAATTAACTCGTCTTCTGAAGAACTCTGAGACAGGTGTTAGTAGTGGAACATCAGCTGCTATAGATGAGGATGACTTTGCTATTAACCGACAGAAGCAGTCTTATCTGCAAGGTATTATGTTGTGATTGAACTGTAAATTTTCTGTTTCACCAAGCAGTTATTCAGAATTGTGTGTGTAAATTACATGTTTAAAATTATAGATGTTAATATTTTAAAAGACGTAACATAAGCCAACTGTTAAATTAATTTCATACCTGTTATTGGCATTATTATCATTAAATTTGAATATCTGAGTGTGACCATATTAGTTTGTATTTTGCAAAAGTCAAATTTAAGCTGCAATGTGGAAAGTACTATTGAACAAAGATTTTAGGGTTTGTGAGGGTCTTGTCAAAAGTAGGAAGATAATGGATGCCAGACAAGACAAGTTACCTTACAGTGGAAAATGTTTAAAATAGTTCCCTGAGGTTGTACAGATGAATGCTGATGGACAGTTGCCAATTCAAAAGTCTTCACCCATATACTGCTAAGATTGATTATGTTGACAGTAAAAAGTCCCAGCATCAATTAGATGAAACCTTTCTACATGGCATTTGCCATTTTGTATGCACCTGTGCCTGATGATACCTTAGTGCTTGTGGGAAATTTAAATATTGATACTGGCAGATTGTACAGCAGTCACAGGAACTGTATGTAATAACTGAAATTAACATAAATGTGTAATTTTTTTTTTTTTTTTTTGTTGCAAACATTTAGTGTTTAGGACTGGTATTAAAAGGTCACAAGTTAAAAGTGCTGAATCAACACAAGAATGGAAATAAACAGTACAGCAGGCTCACGAAATTTATACAGTATTTAAACAAATTTACATTCCCCAACTGTAATTAATTTTTATAAGATCATATTTTATAACCAGCTAGTGGGCAGAAGAAAATAATCATCAAACACTTAATAAAATGGATCAGCAAAGTAAACTGACAACTGTGATCATCATATATTCACATAGTCTTCACCTGTTTTATTTTCCCAAATGCCGATGATCCAGTCCATTGTCGTTCTGTTGTAATGAACATTTTGTCTGTAGAGTGCACAGGATTTCCAAAATTCATGCTGCTGGTGGTGGCCATGACCATGAAGTGTATGATCCCAACTCCTCTTTTGGTGTAGAATCCCACCTAGGGCATGCACTGACCAGTATTCTGCAACATTCAGCTCTTACGCTTGTTCATGCACCTGTTTTCAGACATAAAGTCAAGGAGGAAAAAATGTAAGAATTAGTTATGATAGCATGTATGATGTATTTTGTCAGAAAAATACAGTGTGTTTCTAATTTGAAGGCCCCTTTCTCCATAAAATGAATGTACCTGCTTAACAAATGTTTGCATTTACTATTCGATGGACATTCATGATCTCCACCGAGTACTGATGTGGTGTCTGTATTTCATCATTTGTAGGAACAAAAGACAGTGAGCTACCCCGAGTTGGACGAGGTCGCCTGACAGAGAGGCTTCTTGCACAAGGGCTGCTGACACCAAACATGCTGCAGGAGTTACGTAGAGAGTGGACACAGGTACATTGAATGTAGGACCTGTGTGTTATCTGGGGGGCAGAGGACTATCTTTACTATCACTCGATGAAACCCAGTACTCTCCATTCTTGGTTAAAATTGAGTTATGTGCATCATTGGATTCTGCACAGAAATTTCTACAAGGCTGTGTATTTGATTATTACTAAAGCCAAAACAATTATCACAGTTTTTAGGGGATCAGAATCAGTTGTTGCAATGTCAACTATCTCCAAAGTTTGTCAGCAGGAAACCTGTCGCTGTCCATATCAACCAATGAAGGAGGTGCAACATGATCAGTGTGATCATATCAGCTGTTAACAAGCCTAGTGAGGTTATACATTATGACTCTGCAGTTTGGTTCAGTGGCACAGTATCTTCTACTCTGTGGGACACTCAAGATAGACTTTATTATTGATGTTCTAAGTAACTGCTTATCATGCAAAAACTTGATTATATAAAATTAGGGCTCATTGACTTTCACAATGTAATGTGCATTACAAAATACAAGGAAAAATACTTCATGGCTGAGCAGTGTTAAGTGCTTTTTATGTGTGCTTTAAACTGTTCAAACAGTAAATAAATTTTTTCATAAACTTTGGCTTGCTCATCCCATTGTGAACCATATAATTAAAAATAAAAGGATATTGTTCCGTTTGAGTGTAGTTTTATTTTCAATTTTTTCCATGGGTCTGCGAGTAACATTACCCAAACTATGGGAAAAGATTCTTAAGAAACTTGGCATTGCACATTTACATTTTGGACTGGTTAATTTTAAGGACCTCTTGACTCATGAGCCTAAATCAACTTTGAGCATGACAGAATTTGATGACACCCGTCACATAAGGATTAGCATTTTTTAAGTTTTTTATTTTGTTTTATTCTAGGAATAAAATGCTTCTTTGGGTATATCTTGCAAAGTATTCACTTGCAAGAAGTATGTTGTATAGAAGTTATTATAATATTCATAAAATGTATATTTTGTTTCTTGCACAAGATCTGCAAAAGCCAGGGACTTCAGGAAAATCACTGGTGTAATTAAAATAACCATTAAATATTCACTATTGAAGTATGCCTTCTTAATGTCACTCCAAAGATGCATTGATTGTGTTCCATCCCTGCAGCCAAAAATTTCTATGTGGAATGGCTGACAGAGGTGCAGTTACTTTCTCTAAGCTAACCACTTGTTTCCAGACTGATCACAATGAATTCAACAATTCTGCACCAGCACATGCAAAGAAACCAAGGCAGAAGAGGAAACCTAAATAAGGATTTTACTCGCTATATTAATGTTGCTGTGATGTCGTCCAAGTGCTGGTACCAGTGACTTAGCCATTGTGCAGTGATTTAAATTATTGGTAGTGAATATTCAGTTCAATATACGTAGACTGTATGCAAGAGGAAATTTAATTATAAACTCTGTATCCTGCAGATGTTGTATTTTGCTCAAGTGTTGACCTCTGCTGCCGTGAATAAATTTGGTACGTGGATGAGAAGACCACAATCCCAAGTTTTTTTAAACTTGAGTTGTAAACGTGGTTTCTTTTTGCTTAAATTCTGTTTGTGTATATCAAGTATCTGACTGCAAGCATTGGCATGAATGACATATTCACAAACACAAATACATCAAGAGGCCATTCACTATATAGCAGTGTCTGTCTGACTGTACACATAGAACTTAAAATCTGCTGAATGACTTTTCATGAAATTTGGGCAGTTTCACTACAATTGGTCACACCACTTCAGTTTTTATTTAGACTCCCCCTTTCTAACAACCACTTATGGGAACATCTGTATACATTTCTGTTAATTTTCCAACTTCACACTTTTTCTGCAATTTCTATGGTTTTGGCAACAAGGAAAAGGGATGCTGTGTGTAAATTTCCCAATTTGTACATCCAGTAATCAACAGTGATCTTTCAAACATATATGATGTTTACACAAGTCTCTTAATTAAATGCAGCTTCAATTCACCCGAGGTACAGGTGTATTAATACTATAATGGCTGGGGTGAAAAGGGAATGAAGTATTTTTAAATGCTGTGAGGACAGTGTGACTGAAAGTGTATTTCTGTGAATGTCCCGTGACCACTATAGCAACTTACGGGTAGGTCGGTCACACTTAAGGGCCAGACTTTGTCCCCACATCAGAGTTGTAATGAATCTTAAACTTTCACATTATTAATAAAATTAATTTCATATGTTATCATAAAATGAAATTAATGGAACTTATGAATGTGGTTAGGGTACATGCACACATGGGAAGGGTTCAGGATGCTGCTGCAGTCACGGAACACAAAAGTAAAATAAAACCTAAGTTTAATGTACAAACAAATTAACAACAATAATTACAACTTACTTAGTTTTGAATACTTACATTTAAAATACATGTATCAACAGCTCAACTGACAGACACATGAACGCACACTCACTTCTGGAATGAACATACTGTTCTTCTGTTTCTGTCATGTGACAATTATCATATTATAAACATTACTTAATAGTTGTATAAGTTTGTTAAATTATTTCATAGTATCCTTCTATATGATTTCAGTTTAATATTATCCTGGTGCACATTTTAACTCTGAATATATTTATTTTATTCTCCTATTATTAAATGCACTTTAGTAATATCAATATATCTTACTTTCTAAGCTCTGAGTATGCATACCATCTTTCACAAAGTTTTACTTAATTACTGAAATCATTACTTATGAGTTTGTTCATAATTTGGCTAAAATCTTCCTTTTGGAATAGTGTAAATTTACATGTCTGCTTGCATCACCAACGTGATCGATTCCTCCTAGATGGAACCTGGTTTGTGCTCTGCCATGATGATAATGCATTAAACAGCATATCTTAATGCAGCAAAACCAAATGTTCTTGCCAAAATCAAAATTCTAAGTCCCCACAAAAGTGACTGCCCCTACACACGACAGACACAAGTCGATCATTCTGAACAGCATGCAGGAACATGCACACATTGACTATCCCACAGCAAAGTCATCTGGAAATTGCTCCGCTACTTCAAACCACATGAAAGGCGACCACTAGCCTTGTCATGTCTATCCACACGGAACAACGTGACTGTCAGTGAACAGACTTCCGTGAAATTTTGTATTTGGGATTTTTACTAAAACTGGATAAAAATAACAGGCACACCACATGAAAGCCTACGCCCATTTATGTGACTCATCTTTACAATGGGGATGGTGTGTGTTCTCTGTGAGGTACAAATGAGGCTTAGGAAACAACTGACAATCTAAACATCTTGTCTTTTATGAGACAAGTACCAGAAATAGGATACCTAATACTTGTGGGGTAAGTAAAGGAAACATGGTGTCTTGCTGTTTACAAGAAAAATACAACAAATGTACCTCAGCATTTATAACATTAAGTATAAAAAATAAGGCAGGGCCAGAGAGGCTGAAGAAACACTCTAAACATAAAATATATCATCCCACATGAAAAACAAAAGAAAGTAGGGATTGCATTTAAAGAATTAATAAATTATACAAACAATAGGAATAATAGGGACAATGAAATATCAAATGCACCAAAAGTGTTATGCCCTGTAGAAATTTCTAACTTTAATATTAACCTCCCATCTACAGCTAGGTCTTCCAAAACCCTGTATGCACTTCTCTTCCATGCATGTGATGTGCCCTGCCCATCTCACCCTCCTGCCATTTGATCACCCTAATAGTATCTGGCAAGAAATACAAGTCACGAAGTCCCTTATTATGCACATCTCTGTCTGGACATAAAAATAATAAAATATCTTTGTGTGGGGTGACTAATGTGCATGACACTCACATACACAGCTTTTTATATCCATACTTACAAAATATGGCTACAGCTTACAGCACTACACATATTGTAAATGAAACATAATATTTTAACATTTTCACTATATGACTTGCATGTTTACAAGGAAAATATGCAACATGTAACTTACAAAAAATTTAAAGCTTAGCTACTTATTAGTTTGCCATGTTTGCACTTATAAAGATGCAAGAATGTCCACTAATGTTTTAGACCGAGTCTTTTACTGGACACATCATGCATTGGACATACATATTTCCTTCTCTACTGGTAACTGTAAATTAAAATGCCATGAATCATTTACATAACAACTTGCTCAGAAATGTAAATGGCACAAACATAAATTACATATACATATCATATATTATGTACAGTCCTACATATCCATGTATCATGCACCTACATTATTCATAACAGACCATAAAATAAAAAGAATTAACATTACCCACACACACACACACACACAAAGGATACATCTTCTAAATTTACTGTCACCTGACAATTGCAGATGGTTACATCAGACCAGCTGCCAGTCCAATCACATTTTCATTTTGAAGACTAAAGCACTTCATGGGAGGTTAAAGTTGACCTTGCAAAATAAATAAGTAGGGTCTGTCAGCTTCTTAGCATGGTTATTAAGTTACCTACACACTATTAACTGACTGATCAAATCACAAAATAAAAAAAAAATCAGTTCATTAGTAAATTAGCCCTCTGTTCCTCACACAGCACAGCACAACAAAATTAATAGGATCCCTTGCCACTTATGATTTAGAACAGCTAGCTATGAGCAAAATGTGGTCCTTCTACCTTTGCAATGTGGCCCGTGATCAATATCACAAACACAAAACAAAAAGATGTGAAATTGGACAAATTATTATTTCATCTGCATTCATGCAAAAATATTAATCAGAAATATATTGTTTTACTGATAACACAACATATCTTTTGTACCAATATATATATAGAAGTTCCATCTCACCTAAAAGTACCGGTAACTATCGTGCTACTTGATAAATGGAACACAAAATTTGTGTGTGTTCAGTCCATTTTACTCAGGATTTATTATAAAAGAGAGACAAGTAAAAACTTATTACATAAGATCAGTTTCAAATTTTGTAAAATTAATTCAAATTTTACGATTAATTTCAGATAAGTGTTGCCACCCCAATACTGGCACTATTGATGACAATGTATTATCATTAATGATACATAAATAAAAAATACAGGTATTATTTATAATGTGGCCTGCAAACATTTTTTCTCTTGATTTGGCCCTTGTATCCAAAAGGTTTCTTACCACTGTTTTAGAACCATTTTAATATTATTCTACCATTTATGCCTAGACCTTCCAAGTGGTCTCAGTTTTATGACCCAAATTTTGAATGCATTTCTTATTTCTCCCCTGCATACTACATGCCACCACATCTCATCCTCGTTTAGTTGATCACCCAGATAATATTTTATGAAGATTATAAATTATGATGCTCCTCAATATGCAGTTCTCTCCAGCACCTTGCTCTTGTCACCACAGTCACACATTTTAAACAATGCTAAAATGTTTCTTTTTGCAAGGTGTACTTTGACAGTTGTTTGTGTCACTTCAGGATGGTAAACTTATCATGTCCCTCAGCTTCAGAACATACAGCTTGGTTCTGCATATCTGCACTAACCAAGTGCTCTTCTGACTGCATTCAGTTCAAAAGAATGTTCATTCATAGTACTTACACAAACATCCTGTGTCAGGTGTACCATGCAAACACATATATACAGAACAGTGGAAAAATTCTGTATGACAGGTTTGGTGCTGGACAGAAAAGATAATATGAAGATATTACGTTTTAACGGAAAAGAAACTGAACGGTATTGGCACTTGAATGGATGCAAGCCCCACAAAATCTCAGTGCTGTTAGCTCTTCAAAATGGATTGTCAAAACCTCAGCTCACAGTAAACAAACGTTTTAACACAATGGCTATACAAAGTCACAGCTGTACAAGACTGATATGCATGAAGCCTGTATTGTGGCTGCTTTCAAGATTCGGTAGCCAATATATTTCTTGATTTCAAACTTGTGAGTTTCTTAGATACAGCATGGTTTACACACCCAAAATAACTGGTACTGCTTTTCCAAAGGAACACGCGGTGGCGCAGTTGGTTGAGGCACTGCTCTACAAGCCGGAAGGTCGCGGGTTCAATTCCTGATGGTGTCATTGGAATTTTTCATTGACATAATCCTTTCGGTCGCACTATGGCCCTGGGGTCGACTCAGCCTCTAACAGAAATGAGTACCCGGAGTATTTCCTGGGGGTAAAGGCGGACGGTGCGTAGGGCTGACAAACTTTCCACCTTCATGTGCCCATTGTGTAGAAATCTGGGAGCCTCAATCTCCTGGAACCCTAAGGGCCTGTAATGGGATTGCTTTACCTTTTTGCTTTTACTCCTTTTCCAAAAATTCCCACATAGGTTATGAAGTCCCTTTGTGTGAAAAACTCTTAAGTCTGGTGTGCAGTTAGTGCATGTATAATCATAATTCCAACTGTTGTGTCTGTTTACTTCATGCCGGTAAATGCCATGGGCCACACAGCAAACGTCTTCATGACTGCACTAGAAGAGGTATCTCTCAAACAGTCCATAGTTTATGCACTATGACCTCCTAGAGTTCCAGATTTGAATCCATCTGATTACTATTTATGGGGAACACTAACAGACAGAGTTTATGTAAAAAATCCACAATCTTTGCAAAGACAGTATTTAAGGAGAAATTGTTGATTCTTCAAGATAAAAACTCTGGTGTGTTGCGACATTTTCAGAAGGTGCAAGTACTGTTCAGAATAAAGAGGTTAGCACTTCAACCATAAAACAGGTAAGTTGTACTGCAGGGTAAAAATAGAATCTTTAAATTCCCAGTGGATGCAGGTTTCCTGTGTTAACACTAACATGACATCTACAATACTCACAGACATGATATAACACAGTCCCTGTATAACATGCTTTAGCTACTGCAGAGTAAGGACTTAGCAGGTAATGTTTTGGAAGACAGTAAAAATTTCACACCAACACAGACCAAAATATAATAAAGATTCATTTGTCTTAAACTTTTTAAAAAATGCTTCACCATACTGATTACCAAGTATGGTGATTTAAAAGAACTGTCAATGGGGATATTCACATCAGTACTTTTGTGTAACATTTAAATAAAATGATCAATAAAGGTTACTTAAAAGTGTCCACAAAAACAGACATTTTGTAGATAAAACATTTAAAAAAAACTGTTGTCAACAACAGCTCATTCTAGGAGCGAGGAGAAAGCAAAACATTAATACATATCTAATTAAACTCATTACATTCAGAAATTCTTACCAGCAACACTTTTTATGTGTTGAACTTGTACCACCAGATTACTGTGTCTGAACCCATGTTGGACTATATTACATTCCATTAAAATGCTCCTTGTATTACAGTTTAAATGTCTGTACTACATCCATATATGCAAACAGATTACCTTGGTTTTATGTGAAAATAGCACATCATAAGTTTGTCAGTCAACTAAATATATTTCTGTCAACTTATGACCTGCACTTATCATTCAGTCAGAACTGAATGTGAGAAGGCTGGTTAAGGAAACTGTGGTGTTGCTTGACACCAGCTCCAACTACTACTTAAAAACCCAGACTTCCAGTCAAAAACTTCAGAACATAAGCTAAAGCAGGACCAAACATACCCCATCCTCATCTTCTAACCTCAGAAGTCTGTATTGGCCAGTAAGATCAGTCATTGAAAGAATCCTGGTGCACACAGGATTAGCAACAACTAGAAAAAAAATAAAAAGCAGAAGGTAACAGAAGAATTGTTAACAGACAAGATATAAGCACAGAGGTTCTGAAGAATCTTTCAGGAAATTCTGGAGAAGCAACACATGGCCCATACTGGTGGTACCTATATTTATTAAATTTTGATATCCAGAAATGTCATTGTCAACAACATAACGTGTAACAGTGATGACAGTAAAGTGCTCTAATGCAGCACAGTAGCAGTCTCCAGTAATGTGCATACATAGCATATTTACCCAAAGATATGACAAGAATTTTTTTCCTAATTCAACACCTGGAAAATGGGGGGGGGGGGGGCCTTTATAATATGCACAATGTTAAACACATTCTGTACAGGTATTATCATGAAAACTGAAGACCCTAAACAGCGATCACTTTATATGCATGGCCATCTTACATTCAGGCAAATATGGTAATAAGTGAATACAAAACACTTATTCTTTTTTCTTGTTTACTTTCTTGTCTTAATGTCTGATTATGTGAAGCTATTACGTTAAGAAGTGTGTGTAAGAGGTGCTACCCAAAAATTCCCGAAATTTGAATGTTGCGAGGGAACCAGTTTTATTACGGACTAGTGGCGCCTGGTAGCGCTGCACGTATCCTTTGTGAACCAGTATGTGACGTGGCTTCAGCTGAATGCATGCACTCTTTTGATCTGTGTTTTTATAACGTCGTGTTTGTGCCTCTTCCCCCCCCCCCCCCCCATTGAAATGGTGTACATGAAGGAGCAGCGTGTTTGCATCAAGTTTTGCTTCAAACTTGGCAACAGTGTGGAAAAAACTCACCAAATGCTTAAACAAGCATTTGGTGATGATGCCTTGGGTCAGAGGCAAAACTATGACTGATTTAACCGGTTTAAAAATGGTCGAACGTCCGTTGGCAATGACAAACGTTCTGGACGACCTTCAACCAGCACAACACCGGAAAATGTTGCAAAAGTGTGTGAGGTTATCTGCGAGGACCACAGGCGAATTATCCATGACATTTGCAACATTTTGGGACTGTCACACGAAATATGCCAGTGCATTTTGTCGGACGAACTCAACATGAGGCGGATTGCTGCAAAATTCATGCCAAAGCTGCTGACTGACGACCAGAAGCAACATTGGCTGGAAGTCAGCATGGAACTTAAGGAGCAGGTCAGAAATGACCCAGACTTCCTTTCCAAGGTCGTAACTGGTGATGAAAGTTGGATTTATGGGTACGACCCTGAAACAAAACATCAATCATCCCAGTGAAAGTATCCATCTTTACCCCGGCCGATGAAAGCGCGGCAAGTAAAAAGCAATGTGAAGTCAATGCTGATCTGCTTTTTCGACATTGATGGGATTATGTGTAAGGAATCTGTCCCTCCAAGTCAGACCATCAATGTGAATTTCTACTGCAACGTCCTGAGATGGAAGTGGCCAGACAAACGGCACAAGAACAACTGGTTGCACCATCACGACAAAGCACCCGCGCACACCACTTTGGCTGTGCAGCAGTTTTTGG
Source organism: Reticulitermes speratus (assembly GCA_021186555.1). Lineage (NCBI taxonomy): Eukaryota > Metazoa > Arthropoda > Insecta > Blattodea > Rhinotermitidae > Reticulitermes > Reticulitermes speratus. The sequence goes on from JAJKFL010000330.1 coordinate 16,888,820, forward strand.
CCTCCAGAAACATGACAGCTGTCCCCCACCCCTTACTTGCCTGATTTAGTCCCCTGTGACTTCTTCCTCTTCCGTATGATGAAAATCAAGTTGCAGGGGCGAAGATTTCACACTGGAGAGGAGATCCAGGCTGAATTACAGAAGGTGCTGAAGATGCTGACACAAAAGGACTTCCATGACAGCTTCCGATCGTGGCAGAAATGTTGGGATCATTGTGTACGCTCCCAAAGGGACTACTTTGAAGGGGATGGTGGTGATTAGGACTTTTAGTGTGTCTACTTTTTTTCTGATACATTTCGGGAACTTTTGGATAGCACCTCCTCATATGTAAATATGTACGTAAGTATGTATGTATGTGTGTATGTATGTATGTATGTATGTATGTATGTATGTATATGTGTGTGTGTGTGTGTGTACGTATGTATGTGTGTGTGTGTGTGTGTGTGTGTGTTGTGTGTATGTACATATGTATGTATGTATGTATGTGTGTGTGTGTATATATAAGGTTATGTCACCAGTAACTGCTCCATGTTAAAAGAATTACAACTTGCAACTGTCCATAACACCAATCTGGTGATCTTCATTTCAGAGTGTTCTGCTAATCTCGAGAAAAAATATGCAAGAAATATCTAAGTCTAGATTAGTAGAACATATATGGAAAGAGGATCACAGAACACAATGAGATAAAGCCAGCATCATCCACAAAGAAGCAAACAGCATCATTAGGAAACTGCAAGCTAATACCCATCAGAAAAGCATACCAAATCAGACAACACAGCATGAACATGAGCAACTTCCTCTATTACTGCACATGCAACATAAGCAGTTAAAACAGCAACCTCTCCTGGGCATATAAGCATGGTTAGTATTCAGAAGGTCTTGGATTTGATTCCAACTGTTGCCATTAATATCAAAACTTGGAAAGTATATAAAAATATCTGTCAGTACAATGACAAGCAATTAGCTCAAGACTGGAGTAGAGTCAACTCCAGACATGTCCTGTGCATTAAATATACTGTACATTAGCGTGGCTCCATAAATATGGTCTCCTACACTCCACAGGCCCAATGGGAACAACTGGTCAGCATAAACATATATATTGCTGTGTACTGGGTTGTAAACTTTCTTAAGTAGTTACTGGATTCAAACTGTATTTCTGCAGCCCTGTACTTCAGACAGTGGACAATATTCAACATAATATTCATACCATGTACAGTGTCTGATTACTCCTTGTGACAACTTATTATACACAAACATGAAATATGCCTTCCCTTGTGTGCCATATGGTCTAGGCAGTACTATCAACCTTATCATTACAGTATACTGTATAAGACTACCAACTTAAGTTGGTAAAACTCCACTTACTTCACATCACATGTTTCCAATCAGGTACTTAAGTATTTCACACATCTACTATCAGTGTGGCTTCAAGTCAAAGATTTCAATGAGAAGGGGTTCAACATCTTTTGGATTAACATCCAGGTACACCCGGACATGGTCATCATTCAGACGATGAAGCTCCGAAATTTTCTGGATAAGCTTAAGAAAGATAGAGCGTGCTTCACAGCCAGGATATATGCTCTCCAGGTAACGACGAAGTAAATAGTAATAAGAATTCTGAAAACAAAACAGTAATCAATTTCAACTACCTGAACACACACACACACAAACAACCTATTTTTTGCCCTAAAGGTTCATACCAGGTTATTTTAGTTATGATTCACAAATATGCATCACTGTGTTCGTCTATGTGAAGTATTAATTTGAAATGACGATTGAATGTTACACAATTGATTCCGGACGTAAAGCATACTGTAAATAACACATTTTTTTTTAACTTAACAGTTTTACCAAGTTTATTAATTAAAAAACTGACAAGACCATTATCAAATTTCTTTCTGGCTTATATGTCATACCAGTTGTCATTTAGTCTAATAGTTTCATTTTACTAAAAGGAAGAATAGGCTCTAAAACTGTAGATTTCACGTAACAGTATCTCAATTATGAACAACTATCATGCCTCCATTCTTGTTCTGTGAACATACATTTATCTAACAAACATATAACCTTATTCTATGTCACAGCACTCACGACATTTTACATTGTATTTCACAGATCATCATCAGGCAATATCATGAGGTGTGAAATGTGCTGAAACATGTCACAACTGATACACACTAAGAAGAAGTGTGTATTAACATTTTAAGATACTAATACAGTGACACTTGGATTTCATGTTCCTTAACCCTTAGCTGCCGAACGGCCTCTATAGTGGCCGCCCTTTAAATGTGGCACGAAGCCGAACGGCCACTAAAGAGGCCACTGAGTGTGTGTCGAATTTGGAAGCATTTTTTTCACCCCTATTGCAGGTAATGCTAAAGATTTATACTGGGTTACGTCTGGTGAATGTCAGGGCTTCTTTGTGGAGTGAGAATTACTCCCCTCCATCCCTCTAACCCCTCCAGAAAGCCTTTAGATGTCAACACATTTCAACTGCGTAATTCTCTGGCGTGACTAAGACCGTTTCAAAACACAGCATGCTTTTGTTTATGTCTGCAACTGGAGTGTAGTGTAGCTAGAATTGTAAGAGTGGACTATGATACGAGTACTGATTGACGACCTGAGAGGTTGTCAGTGGCGTACTGTAACGCGAAAATCCATGCTTACAGCTACAGGGGGCTCACAGACGTGTCTCTTGTAGTTCTGGGGCACTCTTTAGGCGTTGTGAGGCAGTAATGTGCAACACACAGACGTCAAATATAATAAAAACGTCGTGGGCACCCTTGAATACCAGGATGTTTACCCAGCATTGACACAGTGGCTTTAGATCTGTTTTGCTCTCACCAAACAAGTAGCCGATATATTCGTCGCATTAGGTTTCTGCAGCTGTGGGCAGTAACACAACAGTCTTTGTGAAGTGGCACCGAGACTTTTTGACGACTTAGAGAGACGTAAAATAAATTCATGCCGGACAGTACGACCGAACAGGAAAGACATGCCCCTGACTTTGGACCGAAAAAAATGAAACTGAAAAGGGGCGACGTAAGGGTGAGGACCAGGGGAAATTTGACAGCGTTAGTTTGGAAGGACAGACGAGACGTTTACATGCTAACTAACAAAATACGCTGCCGTGTTTGTTCAGCGCGTGGCGTCAGAAAGGGAACCACATATAAGTGCGCCAAATGTAATGTCGGCCTGTGCATGGTGCCTTGTTTCGCGGACTTTCACACAAAAGTGAACGTGTAAAACACCAAAATTATCTATTGTGATAGAATAGTGATCCAAGGTGCCACGGATCGTCTGCAGCAGACAGAAATATGTGAGTAATAAAATATTTACACTCGATTTTATATAATGCATGCAATTCACAGGCCTAAATTTATTATAAAAATATGTGAACATTTTTTCCCGAATTAATCAATTCATAAACACACTACGAAATTTTATTTCCTCAAATTTGATGCAAAAGTGTATGAGATATGATTTTTTTTCTAAGAGTAAGCGTTAAGAATAGAAACCTATATTTAAAAACCTCGGCAGGGCGCTGTTGCGCGGGGGCATTTAAATCCGGCGTATAAGGGTTAAACCTGTTTTCCTTGATTCTACATGTTTTTACTTGTCTTACCAGAATGCCTAGAAGAAGAATGTTATGTTTTCCTTCAACATACATTATGCTTCCTACCCAATTCCTTGATTACACATTCAAATTGAGCATAGACTGGCATGTTGCTTTCTTTTTCAAGTACTTTCACTTGGAAACCAGAGGGGGGATTTTTAGTTATGATTTTCTAACTCCTCTGTCTTTGTGTCATACATTGTGTACGGAGGAGTAACATGGATAAGCTACCAACATTGGCCATTCTTACAACATTGTGGTGAGGCCAAAACCAATACTGGCAACTCAGCCAGGTTACTTCACTGTACACAATGTATTTTTAAAGTAAAACAGTATTAATTTAGCATCTTTAATTTTAACAGCTACAAACGTTCACTTCTTTGACTTTACATTTTAAATAGTCACTTCAGAAATATAAAATCCAGGTTTCAATGTAACACCATGGCATACTGCATAGTATTTAAATACGATCTGAAGGGAAACATTTCCATCCTCTTAACTCTTTCAGAACCAATCCTGAATGAATTCTTTCAAGTTTTTTTTTCTTTACTCTGACACTAAATACATAGGTCAAATACATGGTGTCATAGGCTCTTTGAATGTTTGAATTTTCATGCCATGTTGCAAGAATGTAAGTAGAATTAATAAATTTTTTCCTGGGCAAACTGTTTGAATAACAACTTGGCAGGAAAATAATAGGGTTTGGAGCATATATCAGTACTTGATCACGGTGCATATATATATAAAATCGAATAAAAATTTGGATACGAGAAACCAAAATTTATGTTAGCTGCACAAATAACACATGAAGCTGTGTAACGAGGTGTAGCTTCTGTTGACTGATTTTTTTTAAACAATCCTGGAAAAGATGTTTTACTCTTCTGAGATACATGAATTTGGCAGCAAAGATCTGAAATGCCATCAACATGGATGTAAATCATATGCAACAGTCAACAACACATGAGGAGTATTTTATACCAGCCAATATGGTAATAAAAATATTAAAACTCTTCAAGCCAAGTTGGTCACAGACCTGCATTCTTCAAATAAAAGACAGTAAATGGCAGAAGAGGGTATATGGGAAAAATAGTTTGGGCATCCAGATAAAATGGCTTAAGAAGGCAATCCTGTGTGACAGAAAACATGCTGTCCTGTGGATTACAGGTTCCATGAAGTCAGACAAACCTGCTCCAACTTGATGACATCATGATGGACTACCCGTGGTCTGTCTGGTGTGAACAAAGTGATGGCACTAAGTATCAACATAATGTTCTCATCTGTGCGCCATCGAGGATCAAATGTGCGTAAGAAGCGCTGATGTTCCTCATAAATGTTGCCATTTGCTTCCTTCAGGACATCTACCTTCACATTTAGATATTCTTGTGTGTGAGGGATCTGAAAAACATTGAGGTCTTCAGTTTTACATGGTTAGTAGTACAGTAGAAAACAGGTTCAGAAGAGGGCACTGAGGTGAATATCCAGACTTAAGGAGACAGAAGTAAGAGGAATATTAGGAAATTACATAAAAAGGTGCATAAAAAAATATCAGGAAGATCAAACACAGGTGAATGAGGACAGGACGTAGCACACATCAGGGAGATCAGAACACACCTACAAAATTCTGATCGGGGGACCACAACAAAAGAGATCACTAGGAAAACCTACGCATAAATGGAAGGGTAATATTAAAATGCATTTTTAAAGAAATGGCACGTGGAGGTTTGAATTTGATTAAAATGGCTGAGGATAGGGTGCAGTGGCAGGCTCTTCTAAACACAGTACTGAACCTTTGGGTATAGTGAATGACTATCAATATCTCAAGAACTCTGCTCTATACACTTAGAACAAATTATGTCAAGTACACACAAATGTTGAACATCTGCACTATTACTGGATACCACAACATTAAAGTTGCTATAATTCATGGTAATGGATCATTACTCATGCACAAAGCAAGCAATATGTTGTAAACACAACATACATTAACACTTGTGTATTCATATACTACCAACATGTGAATACACACAAATACTTTACCTTCCACAGATCTGTGTCAGGATCATATGTCATTGCACTACGCAGAATAAGAATCTCAGTACAGCCACCCTTCAACAGTGCAACTTGGTCTTCCTGACACATGTTCTTGAAAGCGTTAATTTTCTTGGAAGTCTTGATAAGGCGACGAATTGCGATAGCAGTCAAGTTGATCACATCAAGCAACATTGGACTGTGTTCTCCATTTGTCTAAATACAAAAGTGCTTTATTGGATACCAGAGTTGTATGGTTTTACTTTCTCATAAGAACTCCAAAACTTGTAATCTAGTAAATATTAAAAGTATAACACAACCAATGTAGCTGTGTCACTGAGTAACTGCTTCCTGATGTTTTGAGACAATTTAGAGGTCTCATCTTCAAGGGGCAAAATGTCAAAGAAGGAGGATGTATTGAATCAACATCTTGATTGAATATATCACTTACTTTTTCTATCATGTTATGCTTCATAATTACAGATTTCTTCTAAAAATGATATAGCCCATGTTCTGAATGAAGAGCAAAGCTGGAGCAACCCTTGGGTTTGATGTAACAAACTGAATTTTAAGTACAAACAGAATTTACATTTCATTACCAACCATATACACACATTAACTGCATTGTATACAAAAAATTATATTATGTGATTGCATAACACGTAGATAACAGCACTTGCGCAGTTAATGCGAAAGGAAATGGCACTGCACAAAACTGCACAGAAGGGTAAACTGTTTGTTGAGAAACGTGACAGGGAAAAGGTTAATTTTCAGACTGCCATATATTTTTAAAAACAGTTTTAAATAAGATGACACACACACACACACCCAAACCTCAGACAATAATTTTTTTCTAGTTCATCATCTGAAAAACTGGGTTTTGCATAATTGCACAAAGAAATGAAAATGTTCTGTACACGCACTTTCCCAAAACTTGAAGACTGTGAAGGGGCTCACCTTACATTTGGGTAAATTTGGTACATACACATTCTGGTACATCAAAATTCCTGCCCATACTATACAATGACTACAATGTTTGTATATCAGCATCTTCAGTATTCAATATTTTCACCAAAGTGTAAAAATGTGATCCAAAACAAACCTTGAAACGGGTATCATCACCAACCAAGGTTGAAAGGTCATCATCCAAAGGTTCATGAAGAGCCTTATTAGCAACAATCAATTCATTCAACTTGGCTCTCTCAGCATCATTCAGCTCACGTGAGTTCTGATGTGACTTTGTCAGAGAACTGTAAGCCTCATACTCCAGTTTTATGGCCTCACTCAGTATTGACTCTATTGAATTTGGAGCTATTGGAATCCTGAAATTGGAAATTATTACACACACACATATGCATATGTTAGTAAACTTATGGAAATCACAAATTCTAATAAGTCTACCCAGCTAGCAACTGCAGCAGGGACATTGCGGGCTGGACAGGCAGACCACATACAGTCACACGAACAGCATGGTGATCTAATAATGCTACTCCTCCTGCTTCAGAAATAAATTCTACTTCAAATTCTTTAGAAAGGAGGGATATGAAATAATGATACAATATGATATACCAAAACCAACAAATGCACATAAGTGTATGGAAATACAGTGATACCTCGGCTAACGAGTGACCCTGCTAACGAATTTTTCGGGTAACGAAGATTTTTTCGCTGTTTTTCGGACTCAGCTAATGAATATGGATTCGGCTAACGAATGTTTTAGTGGATGCTCGTGATAACATAAAGCAGCAAACATGAACGGTCGGGCCATTCCAAGAGCTTATCTTTTCTGTCTGTATGTGTGTGACAAAGAAATGAGCTGACCACATCACATAGGGGAGACCCACCAACCCGACTGGGTTGTTTACGTTCGAGACAGCGAGAAGTGAGACGCCTGATAACATAAGCTGCTTCGGATTTGATGACGGATGTATATCAGAAGGTGAGAGAGGGCCATCGCTTTGACCTTCTAGAGAGGGGCTTCCAGAGTGCCACAGAGAGAAACTCTTCTCATACCAGTGTCAGTACGGTGCACGCTCCGTGTGGCTGTGAATGCGAGAGGTAAGTGTGATTATAGCATTTATTCTTTACTTGGCTAAATTCTACTATGGGGGATTAATTTATAATTAGTAAATTCTATTCTTATCTAATTAAATAAATAATATGCTATATGTCATATTTCTTTTATATTTTTCAGAAAAAAATTTTAAAAGTGAAAAAAATTTTCTTGACAATGGGTCCAAAAAAAGTAAGCGACAAACCCAAGGGAAGCAGAAAGTTGCTCACAATTGAGCAAAAGAAAGAAATAATTTCAGCATATGAAAGAGGAGTCAGAATTGTGGATTTAGCAGCCAAGCATGGCATAGCATCATCATCAATAGCTACAATTTTGAAGGAGGAGGAGGATTAAGGCAGCTTCAGTTGCAGCTGGTGTGAAGACCTTGGCCTCTCAATCCCAAAGAAGTTCTGTGAATGAAGAAATGGAAAAGCTTCTGATGATCTGGATAAATGAGCGTCAAATGGCTGGTGACACTATGACTCAAGAGATGTTCTGCAGCAAAGCCAGAATGATTTATGAAAATTTGAAGAAAAATGTGGCAGGACACAGTACAGCAGAGGCAGAGGAAGAATTCAAAGGAAGCAGAGGATGGTTTGAGAAGTTCAAGAGAAGGTCAGGGATCCATAGTGTAATTAGACATGGAGAAGGAGCCAGTGCAAATAAAGAGGAGGCTGAGAAGTTTGCTAGAGAATTTCAGGAGTGGACCATCATTCATGGATACAAGCCAGAACAAGTGTTTAATTGTGACGAAACTGGGTTGTTCTGGAAGCAAATGCCCAAAAGAACTTTCATCACAAAAGAAGAGAAGTGTATGCCAGGGTACAAACCTATAAAAGATAGAATAACTCTTTTATTTTGTGCTAATGCAAGTGGTGATCTCAAAATTAAACCAATGCTGGTGAACCACTCTGAGACACCAAGAATTTTCAAGAAGGAGAATGTTTGCAAGCCCATGCTTAGTGTTTATTGGAAGTCAAACACCAAGGCATGGGTAACAAGAAGCATATTCACAGAGTGGATCATGGAGGTGTTTGGGCCCACAGTGAAAAAGTACCTGAGAGAAGAAAACTTGCCTGAAAAGGCTGTGCTTCTTCTGGACAATGCTCCAGGACATCCACCTGGCTTGGAAGAAGATTTGGAGGCAGAATTTAACTTCATCAAGATAAAATTTCTTCCTGCAAACACCACATCTATTTTGCAACCCATGGACCAACAGGTCATATCAAACTTTAAGAAATTGTATACAAAACACATGTTCCAAAGATGTTTTGATGCAACTTCATTTACCAGTCTGACTCTGAGGGAATTCTGGAAGGATCATTATCATATCCTTCATGCTATTCAAGTCATTGTCATGGCATGGGACGAAGTGTCAGTTAGGACACTTAATGCTGCCTGGAAAAAGTTATGGCCAGACTGCTGCAAGATAAGAAGTGCTGTTTCCAGTGTTCAAGATGCTGAAGATGCTGATGGGGAACTTGCTGCTGAAAATGCTGACATTGTAGATAAGATAGTCTCCTTGGGCAAAGCATTACATTTGGAGGTAAATGAAGAAGCTGTAGAAGAATTAGTTGAAGAACACTCAAAAGATCTGACAACAGAAGATCTTGAAGAGTTGAAAAAGCAACTGAATCAGGAAAGAGACAAGGAAGATAAAGAGTGCTCATCAGAGGAGGAGGACAGCAATAAAAAGGGAAGAATGCCAACAGGTGACATTAAAAAAATGCTGCACTACTGGGAAGAGTTTCAGTCTTTGTCTACAAAGTGGCATCCCAACAAAGCTGAAATGAACAGACTTTGTGCCTTGGTTGAAGACAAGTGTCTGAATCACTTTAAAAACATTCTGAAAAAAAGAGAAGTTCAATCAACTTTGGACAGATTTTTGACTTCTCCTTTAGCAAAGAGACAGAGGCCAGCTACTGAAGAAGAGGAGACTTACCTTGAATAAACTTTGAAAATTTGGAAGAAGAATAGTAAAAACGTTGTGTACATATTTTCAGTTTAATAGTATAAAGTGTATAATATATTTTCAGTATAATAGTGTAAACATCGTCAGTTTTTCATTCTACTTTCCATTCTCCTTCATCCAATTGGGTAGCTGTTCATCTCAGCCTTTGGTGAGTTTTTGCCCTTTTATAGTGTGCTTTTTACTATTTTATAAAACTTATCTTTAAATAGTGGGCAGCATCCAGAACGAATTAAACGATTTTCTATAGAAACCTACGGGAAATCACGTTTCGGCTAACGAATGTGATTCCAGAACGAATTATCTTCGTTAGCCGAGGTATCACTGTATATTACACACACCATAAATTAAAATTTAAAAAAATATACAATACCTTTGTACATCTTGCAGAATTTCTTTGGCAGCATTCTCCCTCAGGTTGTTATGGACCATGCCACTCCACTGGTTGTCTGTGGATGTGATCACATCATTCCGTCTTCTACTGTTCCAACTAACTGCATTCTGGGACACAGAAGCCTCTTTCTTTATAACAGAAACAACAGGAGCTGGTGGTGGTGAGATGCCATAAGTTTCAGGAGACATGACATCAGTCCTTGCACTACAGATGAGGGATGAAAGTAGGGGGGTGTCATTACTTTCAGGCAGATGCGCTTCATTGGATGTGTGATGCAAGATGGTCGTCTGCATTACAGAACCATCTTGTTCACTCAGACAAGTATGTGAAAAGGTCTGTGTTGACAGAACTGGTGATGTAATAACACTTACTGCACCCATGTGATTGTTTGTGTTTTCTGAGAGCATTTCCAATGTCTTTGAAGCAGCTGCTGTGGCACTATCTGGAGGAGACGATGGACTAGGTATGCTCGCAGCTGAAGTCGGAGATGGGAACGGCTCTGACATCCGATGGTGGTCAGTAGATGTTGAAGCTCGAGGACTTACTGTGTGAAATCTGTCTAAATTTTCAAAATTTTGGTGAGGTTGTCGGATATCTCCAACCCAGGTCTTGCTTACCTTAGGTGCAGACACACTGTCCTGGTCAAGACAACTGGACACAGATGACATGGACAGCCCTGGGTCTGTCACAGACTGTATATTATCATCAAATGGTTTGCGCTTTGACTTGGAATGATTTTCTCTGTCACTTAAAGGTCTTTTCCTAGAACGATTCAGCTCTATCTTTTGTCTCTTCATCACTTTATCTTCTTCAGACATGATGTAATCTTTGCGCATTCCTACTGCAAAGCATTTTCTCAGCCTGCAGCGCTGGCAGAACCTACGAGTCACTACAGTAATGTCACAGCTTTCAGTGAAGGGACATCGGAATTCCTGGAACAACACACAAAATTCAATAACAGATGTCAAATACTGATTCACATCTTACTGAAGAATGTTGTATAAGGAGAAGCAGTTATGTCTATTTGAAATATTATCCTGGCATCTGCAGGAAGGACAAAGGAAGTTCACAACAAAACCTTTCAGTACCCAATCTCAGATTGTCGATTAACCTCCTCAGAAGTGTATGCAAAAATTATATAATCAAATTCTAATAACCTGTACCACAAATTTATAACTGCATTCTGTTCTCTCAATAGGCATCACAAGTGTAATTCACTTCCTATACTTCCACAGTGCTCTTTGAAAAACAGAAAATTGTCATTAGTCAGTCACACACTTGGTGCAAATATAAATAACCCATGAAGATGAATTTCTGTTTCCATTTCACAGCAATTTTATAGTACATTTAGACACAGCTGGCCCAAGAGCAATTATATAGATATACATAAATATGGAATCACACATGGTTAGGATTAGTACACAAGCAAATAGAGCTACATCAAAATTTATGATCAGATACATGATTACTGCTACTTAAACAGTCTGTCCGTCAGTCATTTCTTCATGATATAATTCATCTACAGATCAAAAGGTGGACTTAAAAAGAAATTCTTTCAATCCTATTTGTAACTGTTTACTTTGGTGGATAAATGTTGAGCTTTACATAGGAGGTTGTACAGTTCTGTTTCAGCGTAATATACTATCTTTTGACAGTCTGAAGATTTCTTACGTTGTTAATCATAAACATATTCATAGCCAAGAAATACTCACTGGCTAGTTAGTGGTAAAATATGGGACTTTTTAAATAATTATGTTACATTACTCTTTTACAAGTGCATGCCATGATTCTAAACAGCTTTTGTCTGCAGAAGGAAGACTCTGTTACTGTCAGACTTAACCCTTGTTACTACACCACATGTTGCAACTGATTGGAACTATAAAAATTTAGGCATTCTATAATGTTTAGAAATACAAGGGATATTGCTGTGAAACATGCTGCACTTAAGTGGCATATGATTTCTATAAGATTTTTCAAATAGAATTATCAACTCATGAACCATGGAAATTTGCTAACTTTAATTTCTGTATATACTGCATACAAGTTAAGTTAATGTCTTTATTATGAGCCTTGTTTTTGCAAGATTTAAAGTAAGCTTATTGACTATCAACCACTTGTTCAACACCAAAGACATGATTTAATGCTTCTATAAAGTGCCTTGCATTTGGATCAGTGATTATTTTACTATATCTGCATGCAGAACAAGTGTACAGATTAAGTTAATGTCTGAGTGGTAAATCACTGACACTCAGGCCAAAAAGGAGGAGACCAAACAGAGATCCTTGAGAAACTCTATGTTAAATTTTACTCCTGTCAGAATACACATTTTTCTGTGCATCTGGGGATTTTATAACTCTTAAACATTTGTTTTCCAGACATAAAGTAAACCATTTACTAGCATTTCCATTTATTCTATAATAAGGCAGTTTAGTCATTAACATGTTATGATAAACGTAGTTCAGTGCCTTAGCACATTGACAGAAAATTCCTGCCACATCACTTTTATCAATAACTGCCTATAACATTTCAACAGTAAGTCCATATATGACAATGTCTGTGGATAGGCCCCTTCTGAAATCAAACTGCTCATTAACTAAAATACCACTGCAGTTTAAATGGTACATTACTCTTTTGTGAAAAACAGGCCCACAATTTGACATGCTTGACTTGTCCCTTTCTTGTGTAGTTCTTGCAGTTAGTACATGGTTTATATGACCAAAAGGTTCACTAAGCAACAACAAACAACTTTCTATTATTTTACTTGATATTTATGTAGCCAGATGAGTTTTTCTTCTAAGAGAGTGCATAAGGTTATCGACTTCCTTAGAAACTGTTGAAACACAATTTATGCTTGGATATTTCTGTGGAAATTTATTTTCTGGTACTGCTATTAGTTAATATTGCTTTTATCAAATGAAGAGATTTTTTAATCTGTCAGAAAATAACTGTTCAATGCATTAATACTACTGCCACCGGGTGAAAACCCAATTGCAGTAAATAATAATAATAATAATAATTAACAACTTTAGGGACTCCCCAATCTCAATATTATTAATGTTCATTCATGCCATTTCATCATTCAGCAGTATTTTACCAGTTAGAGTTTTTACTATTTCCAAACTGTTTTTGTTTTTTTGTCTAAATTCATTATTCCTTTACTTCAATGCTGTTACCTGGCTTCGTTAATTACACTCCTTATGATCTTCCAGTATTTCATGTACTGGATTTTTAGATGCATGCTCTTACAATCCTTACTAGTAATGTAAAGGTACAGCTAAAGCTGTACCTGTGCATACCATGAATGCATAAGGAATATGGGAGAGTGAAGTATAGCTCCACTTATTCTTAACCTCAAGGGGGTGAGTGGTTAGCTTCACATTGCGTTCACTTTATCCTCACTGACAGAGTACTCTGTACCCACTGAACAGGAGGCTGTGTGGGACCTGGAGCTGGTCTGGACGCTTTGGAGAAGGGATAAATCTTTTGCCTGTGCTGGCTATTGAGCCACCAATCCTCCGACATCCAGTCCACAGCCTTGTCCACTACAGACTATGCTAGCCCTGCTCCCAACTATAGATGTAGTTCCCTTGCATGTTACACAGTTTCTAATTCTCTGAGCCACTCTTTATTGACTTTAACTATTTTATGCATTTAAATGGAAAGCATGATCAATTTTTATTTCAGAAGGTACTGTAAAAATTAAAATGAAAGGTTGTTGCTTTGTTGATTATGCTGTATTTACATCTGAAAAAAAGGAAATTCCAATCAACATTTTTTTACTGATCTGTGGAATTATCTGAGCATTGTGACCTGACAGACCATTTATTGCAGACTTGATAAGAATTTTGGCTAATGATGTCTATAAATGTAATGCCAACTGCTGTGCTTGAGTTAATTTGGATTCTTCTTAGAGAACTTACAGTGATGTTAGATCATATGTCTTTAATAGCAAACTCAACCTTGAGATACCAATACAGAAATCACTTCAAACAACAAATTATGTTCCTGCATTAAAAAGGTAATTCAGAACTTAATCTACTTTAGCTAAGAAATATTCAGTCACCAATGTCTCTTACTCCCATCAGCGATGATGGCAACATTGGAAGTATGCACAATGCTGCACTGAAAGACAAGTATAAAAAATTAAACTTAGCATGTACAAACACTGTGAGATGGAAAACAATACACCACATACAGAGTTAACATGTTATCTTGACAACACTGCACTTCAGACATACCTAAGCCAATACGAGCACTGTACACACTACAAACAACAATTATTATAGATTAAAATAACACAATAACTCATGTCCAAACAAGCACGGTCTTCTGGTATAGTCCACATTAGCTCCCACATTTCTTCCACATGTGAAACACAATATACCCTGACTCACTAACGTTTCCACATATTATTCCTTCTTCTTCAAAGAAAATGGTTAACATGAAAACAGAACTGTAAGTATAACAGATCCAAATCTTCTTCCACGGAACAGAAAGCATTAATGAATACGGTTGTCATCATACATGCCAAGCACGGAAAATAAACCCTGTCGTTCACGTTTAAGAAATAATAAAGGCAATTTTGCATAACTTAGAATGTGTCGTGATTTATGCAGATTTGCAAACTTACTTTGTTCTTAAGAGCATTTCTTCTAAAGAAGGCTTTACAGGATTCGCACGTGACTGCATTGAAATTATAACCCAGGGCTCGATCACCACACACACCACAAATCTTGGGATCAACTTTCAACCCAGGATTATCAGGCCCTGGGTCCTTCACGTCAGCATTCATGGTCATCAAACTGGTATCGATTCTAGTACCTACACAAAATGTACATTTTTCTGCTTAGTCGCAAGTGGGCAAAGAACCGTGTACATAACATACCAATACAGCCCTGAGTCACGAACATATTATGTCATAGGCGACAAACTCAATCCTTTGGCAGGAATTATAAATATAGCAAGAAAAAAACAGTTACAACAACAGGTTCACGTAGATTATGGAGACAAAAGTAATATAAAAGGTAAGTACAACATGACAGTATACGGAAAATATTAACCTTTAACGCAGCAATTATCGCTCCGCCACTCCCACTACTACACTTAGCACAACCACCAACGCCATCTTTCTCTTGTGGCCAAGATCAGTGTCACCAACATGCCACTATCCCGCGAGATTTCTCTCTTGAATTTAGGCTGGATTTTTGTTTCCGTATTGCATTGATTCTGAGGTAGTATTTCATATACTTATAAAATTTGTTAACACAGCATGTGTTAGGCAACTAAATGGATTTTACCCGCATTCGAAAGATAAAGTTTAATATAAAAATAAATGCCCAAGCAATAACGAGCCAAAGGCACAGTTCTTCACTGATATTTCTAAAAGTACACTACAGTTTGATACAGAAAATACTAAGATTTATTACATGATATTTTGGAAAGTATATTTATTGGTATCTTCACCTTGCCGTGGTAGAGGGGCTTGTGAGTTCCAGTGACCCTGAGAGCTAAGCCGGCAGTAGCATTGCTACCAGTACGGTCTCCCTAGCCGCACAGAACAAGAGGGTAGGAACCAGACGAAGAGAGATGCCTAGGAGATGGGAAATCCAACAAACATTCTCCTGATGCCGGAAGCAGCGACATCAGTAGCGACTTGAAGCACAGAGCAAATGATGCTCAAGATGGTCCATGATCGTGTAGCAACAGGCGTGACCAGAGTGTGTTGAACGGCTGCTGTACTGCGATGTGGAAAGCAAATGGAAAAACTACCACATTATTACTTTTCTTGGATAGTCTCTTCCAGAAACAGAGACAAATGCGAGATGCTTCCCCTGGAGACAAAACAACCCGGAGGTAAACTACTCCCCCATTCGGATCTCCGGGGGGGGGAGTGTTTCTAGAGGATACACCACGCGGTAGGAGTTACAGCGAGGAGTACAGACAAAAGCAGGAGAATCTCAAGGCAACCATCCCCAATAAGTATTATGATAGATCAAAAGCAATTGGAGAATGTGGAATATTTCAATTATTGGGTAGCATGATAACAAATACTGCAAGGTGTACAAGTGAAATTAAATCCAGAATTGCCATGGCAAAAGCAGCATTCAACAAGAAAAAGACTCTTTTCACCAGCAAACTGGACTTAAATTCAAGGAAGAAACTAGTGAAGTGCTACATTTGGAGCATAGCTTTGTATGGTGCTGAAACGTGGACACTTCGGAAAGTAGATCAGAAGTATCTGGAAAGTTTTGAAATGTGGTGCTGGAGAAGAATGGAGAAGATCAGTTGGACCGATCGTGTGAGAAATGAAGAAGTATTACACAGAGTCAAGGAGGAGAGGAATATCCTACATACAATAAAAAGAAGAAAGGCTAACTGGCTTGGTCACATCTTGCGTAGAAACTGCCTTCTAAAACACGCGATTTAAGGAAAGTTAGAAGGAAGGATAGAAATGACGGGAAGACGAGGGAGAAGACGTAAGCAGCTACTGAATGACCTTAAGGAAAAGTGAAGATACTGGAAATTGAAACAGGAAGCATTAGATCGCACACTGTGGAGAACTCGCTTTGGAAGAGGCTACGGACCTGTCGTAAGACAGACTACAGAATGAATGAAGTTTTTGGAACAGGCATACCATGATTACATTATATTAAATGCATTTTGTCATGCTGAAACAAGTCTATGTTATTTGTCCTTTCACACCCAGTAGAAGCATACGGTGTAAGGCATCCATCAACTACCCCAATTAAACCCTATTTTCGGATATTCTTTTAACTTCGTTCTATGTTCTGCCGTCTTTCAAACCTTCCTTATAGATAGCGTTCTTGCAAGTTCTTGGTCTTTCACTGCTTTTACGCCCTTGCGGATTCCAGTCTAGTGGGTCACTTTCGACTACCTTTACTCTTTCCTTTGCTGATGTCCAATCCATTTCCATATTGCTCTTTTACTTTCCATTATATATTTTTCGGTTATGTTTGTTTTCCCCCCTCGACGCTCTCAATTGGAGGTGTAAGTTATAAAGGTGGGCACTAGGCGGTCGCCTAGGGCATTAAAATTTGGCTGAAAAAATAATGAAGCTGAAATAAAATACTCTGACGACTAAACTTTCTAAAAAGTATATTATAATTATTACTTTATATTGGAAGTGTGCAGACATAGGAGATGACGTTGATTGTGGTGGACGGGCGGCAGGCCTAAGTTTCGCCTAGGATGACGACAACAAAAGAAGGAATAAAAAACTCTGATCCGGCCCCGTGTGTGGGGTTTGAGAAGCAGACCCCTAAGCTACAGTTTAATGCAATGGACAATCTCTTTCACTCCTACACCTTATTTCTTCCCATTGCAATCGTGTCTCCCTTCATAATGTCGGAAGTAGAGTAAGCTACAGGTGAAAAAGAATTCCTCTCCCAAATACAGCTTCTTCCTCTTACAGTCGAACTCGGTTATAACGTCATGAAAGAGACTGAATGTGGTATATAGTTATTAATGAGTATTGTTCTCACCGCGGAGTACAATGTTATGGTTAATGGTGAGGAATTAACTGGTCCTACAGAATAACTGACGCTATAGACGAGGTGTCGCATAAACCGACGTCGTTATAACCGGGTTCGAAACCCGGTGACACTTTCTGGCACCAATGATAGAGAAATGGGGGGGGGGGGGGAGGGTTATAGACCTGTATATGAAGATGCAAATACTGAAATGTTCCATAAACCTCAGACAAAAAAAAAAAAATGGCATAAATAGCCACACCGGACTAAGATTTATCACAATATGATAAGCTTGAATTTATTACTCGCCTGTCCAGAAATGCTATCGCCATTAAACAGATGTTCGTAATCTCTTCTGATTGATCGTACAGTTCTGAAAATAGTGGCTCAACCAATATAATAATTTATCGATCAATCGCATGTGCTGAAATGGGGGCATGGAACCGAAACTTTGCCCTTTTGCACCATTTTCCCCGCTCGATATTGAGGTTCTAATCGCACATGACCGCTCGTAGTAAAGGTAAAGCAGTCCCATACAGGCCTAGGAAGGCCCTTAGGGCTCCAGGAGGTCGAGGCTCCCAGGTTTTTAGACAATCGACACATGAAGGTGGTAAGGTTGTCAGCCCTACGCACCGGCCGCCTTTACCCCCCAGGAAAGATTCCCGGTACCCATTTCTGTTAGAGGCTGAGTCGACCCCAGGGCCATAGTGCGACCGAAACGATTATGTCAGTGAAAAATTCCAGTGACACCATCGGGAATCGAATTTGTAGCGCAGTGCCTCAACCAACTGCGCCACCTTCCATCACCAACAGCAATAAGGTAAGAGCAATTTTAACAAGAGAGACAATGTGCGTATGAAGGTAACACTGAGGCGCGTTCGCGTACCCATTGTTGCAGTGGACAAGTAATAAGTATTACATACTCTGAGTTTGTCTGTATAGCCGTAGTTATCCAGCATGTAATGCGCATGCGCCGTTTTATATTGTCATCGTTGCCCTGTCAGGGTCTACCATATTTTTCCACATTATCTCATAAATGGCAAGACTTTCGGGGGAAAAAAGTCACTGAACATAAAATGTGTGTTTTGATTTTCTCTACAACTTTTGTCTGAAACGTTTCTCCTTCTACGAAACATTGAGCGAGATATCATAAATGTACATAAGTCCTAATGGAAAGTACCGGTTATTCTTATCAGATTTTAATGAAACTTGAACACTCTCGACAGTTTTTCGAAAAATGTTCAAATAGCAAATTTCATGACAATCCGTCCAGTGGGAGCCGAGTTGTTCCATGCGGACAGACACGCAGACAGACGGACGGACAGATAGACAGACATGACAAAGCTAATACTCGCTTTTCGCAGTTTTGCGAACGAGCCTAAAATCGGTGTTTATTTACAGGAATCAAGTGAAATTCACAAATAAACCTCGCGGAGGAAATATCGACCTAAAGGCCTACAGCGCTATGACAGCTGGTACACATAAGCTACCACTGACCTATAACTGCTTAATCATCATTTTGTAATCTAATTCTGCCGAGTTAACTTGCAAGTTCATTCCCAAGGACAGCAGCTGTATTGGTCACTGAAGACTTGAAAGTCCAGGACTCTGCAAGAGCCTCATGTTTCATTGACAATAAACACACCTGTCAATGATTTTTATTACGCGCTTCGGACGTATGAGTTTTGTTTCCAGTCGATACGGTATTTCAATTGACCACAGAACTGCAGAGTTAGTTGCGTATTCAGTGTGAATGACAGCTCGAGGTATCTATGAACTTCACATCACGGACAATTGAAGGAAGACATTTGACCTACGTAACACAGGCAACTAGATTTTATTGGACAAGAAATACATGAAGGTTGTGAAGGTCGTTCCTAACTAACTCCACGGTACAAGCCCCGCCCTTTTTTTTAGAAGTGAATTACTCAGCTGATCAGAAAATTTCCCGCTTGTTATGGAATCCGATGTTTCATTATCGTGTTTACAAAGAGCCCTCCAGCGTAATCTCTCTGTGTCAGCTGAATTCGGTCAACACCATCGCACTCTGTGTACGACCCCTTTTGATATCGTCCCAGCTAGGAGCACATTTCTTGGTTCTCCAACTGGAACTTGCATATGATTTCTAAGCTACCACATGCGCACTGAATGTTCTGTCCATAGCATGCTCCTTGATTTCATCACACAAATAATGTACTGTGAGGAGTAAAAATGATTAAGCTCCTAGTTTTGCAATTTTCTCCAGTCTCCTGTTGCATGTCATTTTTGAGATCCAAACATATCCTAAATCTACGTACGTATTTTGTAAACATGATGATGTCAAACGTTTTACGTGATTTATCCTTCAGCCGAAATCAACCACTGATATCTGCGGATGATTAGTGCATTAGAACATTGAAAAATAAAATAAAAAACTTAGGATTCTTAGATGAAATTAAAAAACCAAGAATATTTAACTTTGTGATTTAAATTAGGTGGGTGAGTCATGGAACATGTAGTTATATTTGTATGTATATAAATGCAGTTGCAAACAGTGTTATGTTAGAGTTATAACATGATTTTTACAACGTAATTTTAAAAATCAAACATAAATTATATATAACCTCTGGGTCAGCCTCCCCAGTGAAAAATTCTGGGTGCGCACCTGCGACAGGCTAGACCACAATGTCAGACCACGACGGGGCTTCAGACACGACCTGGAAATTTAGTGGACTTAGAATAGAGACGTTTCGTTTAGAACTACTTATCTTTTTGACTCTGTCCATCGTCATCTAAAAAATGCGAAGACAAGGAACACGGCGTTTCGAAACAAAAAGGTTCAAGTAAAAAGGGTAAGGGAGGGGGGCACCTAATCAGTCGAGCCTGTTACATAGAACTACTCTCAATTTCTGGGCAACCATTGTTAGATTGAGAATAGCTACATCGAACGGGCTCAACTGAGTATGTGCCTCCCCACCTGTTCACTTAAGGATGAAAACAGACTCAGTTTCCGAAATGTTAATTTTTCTGTATTTTTTAAATACTGGACAATGGAAAAAGTCCACAAGTTGAGTGGTTCTGAGTGAGATATACCACCGTCAGAACAGTACAGATTTAAAGAAGTATTTTAAAAATTCTCTAGTACAGCGGTATTCAAACTGTGTTCCGCGGGACCCTGGGGATTCGCGGGCGATTTTCAGGGTTTTTACAAGCACACCCCCTATATAATCACAATGGTAAGTGTAATTTTAATAATTTTTAATTGGATTTTTTATTTACTTCCGCATCTTTGTGCATAATACGGCTGGATTTATACTAGTATATATCACAAATAATGTTTTGTTTGTATAGGTTTCTTTTTTAAATTATTTTTCTGCAAAAGTACACTTTCACTTAACAGGAGCTCGGTAAAAATTCAGATTTAATCACAAGGGTTCCATAGAGATTATCTCAAGACCACCGCTCTAATACGGTCTTGGGATACGAGTCATATCTGTCTGATGTCCTTTCGTAGTATAACTTGAAAATACAGAATCTCCGTTCATAGGATTCCGGTCATGTTATTTCATTACGAACACGAATGAACACTGCGCTCGGCGAGTGTGAAATTGGCGTCAATCTGCTTCCGGTTTTCGGGCGGAAAAGCAAATACGCGTAGAGGTCTAACCAACATAGGCCTACTGCTGCATACGTCATCACGCACTAAAATAGGCATCGTTCGAGCTAAGACTGAGTAAAATATGGATTTTAATTTGGTTTCGTAAAAGTGCCCCCAGCAGTATTCTTTATAAACTTCGAAGTATAATTTATTAAGCTAAACGCAGTTTGCTAAATATTTCAAAGCGACAAAACGTTTGGGATAAATAATGCAGAAACACTAAAAAATGCACTTTTTCCCTCAAGTCTTACCGTTTTCGAGACAAACAAAAACAAGCGAAGGCGTTTCCTAACACGCTAACTACATATGGACGACGAATTCCACAAAAGAAGCGTTGTCAACACAATTACTATACTTGATTACCACAAAGCTATTGAGGAATACAGTTTGTGCCACTTAATTCTGCTTACGCCAGTACATAAACACATGTTTCCATATTGTGAAATGCACTTGAGTTCTAATAACACTATACTGAAATTCCGAACTCAGCAATCAAGAACGGCAACTCGAAGATAGGAGTGTCTGTTCCATATTTCTACGTTTCAGGGCATGATTTCAGCTACATGCAGTTTGTCATTTTCGTTGTGTTGAATGATCGCTAAGTTTATCTCACTCTGATCGAAAATGTTTAGTCGAGAGCAAGCAGGTTGGTGTGACAAGAACGTATTGAACTTCTACTGGGAAGGTGGCCAGTTCGAATCTTGGCCAGGACACTGGCAATCCTGTTTTTTTCGTAATTTTACTCAGTCCCTCCAGAAAAAATGCACAGGCAGTATCTCGAATACGGCATGACCAATTCCTTCCCAATTTAACACTATCCATGTTCCGTGCAGTAAACTAGTTCACAATATATTTATTCCTTTGTGCGTTTATAATTGCAAATTGTCGTGCAGTTGTTGGAATAAGTACTGTGCCCTTCCAAATTTTTTCCAGTTCATCATTAACCAGTCACCTAACTATCGACGCTATGCAGCCTAACATGCTGACAGCGTCGTAAAATAAACCAAAAATCACAAGAAAGATGACAAATGGACAGAATTATGTAATAAAGAATACAAGTAGACAGACCTGTCCTATAAAATAGTTCCTGATTTGCAAATCACGTGACTATTACTATAAATTTACGACTATACTACGTATGTAACTTATTTGGATTTCGAAGGGGCTCTTTCGGAATCCACTACAAAGCTGCAGGTGTCCGTATAAATGCAGGCTAATCAAATTCAATTACAAATATGCGTATTATAGGACCACAGAATCAGCTGGCCCAAGCGTTAACGTTTCTGATTTGTTTTCGGAAGGTGCCCGGTTATAATTTCAGCCGGTACACTATCGTCATTGAACTTTCTCGCGGCTTTCCTCAGTCCCTCCAAGCATATGCTGGGTATTACCTAAAATTATACGACAACCATTTTCCTTCCACACGCTTTTCAATTCACCATTCACTACTCGTCCTAAAATTCGACGCTATGTGTGCTCGCGTCCTGACAGCGCAGTTAAATAAAACATACATAATATATACGCCACTAATTGTCCATTTTCATAAAAGGCGGTACGAACATCATGACACTGGAGGTTACTATATCATAAAAGTACCATAAAGCATAAGTGAGGAAACACACCAGCGTCATTCGGTGCAGTCAAGAAATTTTGTACAGTGACAGAAAACATGTAGGACCCAAATTTTAAAACGGACATTGCCTAACTGCATAAAGCCTCAAATTTATCCAAATAATATTTAAAATTAAGTTCACGCGCCGAAAGAAACATTACATGTTTCAAAGACAGAAAATCCGCTGTCTATCCTGAGAGTTACGAAACTTGTATATATACTGTGTGTAAAAAAATGCAGTTCTTATGTCAATGCTAAAGTAGGTGGCTTATATAGCAACCACCATGATTGAAATTTTTAATTAAAACTGACACTAGTAAGGCAACCGAGTGAAACATTTTTGATTTCCAACTTCTGGGATAAGATAACGTGTTGTAGAAAGATACCAACATTTCGGAGGAACCTACTCCCTCCACCTTCAGAGTAGAAGTGTGATCGTTGTGAGAATCTCAGATGTCATAAACCTATCATAACTAGACACGCGGCAGAATACTATAGACTCGTACATATTTGCTAATGGACTATTGATAGTATTAACACATGCAAGGTAAAGCTAAGTGAAGTAAAGCGAATTTGTTCGTTATGAATGCCACGCAGAAACATAGGGGAACAGACGTACAGCTCCTCAATCTTAACCTCGGCACTAGATGAGGGTAAGTGGTCAGCTTAACGCCCCAGCCGCTCTACCTGCGGGCAAAGCTTTGATTAGGAATCTAGGTGGGCCCCAGAACCCGTCTGGACGTTGTGGAGAAAATAAAAATATCTTTCCCGTATTCAAACCCCTGATCGTCCAACCCATAGTCTAGTCAAGTCATAACAGGTACAGGCCAAACATTTCGGAGCCTTAAAACGCATCACGCCAAAGGCGTATAATTACTTCTTTTTCTGAACTAAACGAATTATTCTGGATGACCGTAGTGCATTTGACAATGGTTTACGCCTACCGAAATATTTTCACCCCTGAAGACTGCATACACGTTTTGTGACGCGCCATACGGCTGGCTTTGTATGAACGAATGCCAACAACACGAAATTGCTGACATAGCAATAGTCCCTCTCCAAACACTGCTATTGTCACGAGAGAAGGTCTTTGGTGTAAAGTCAACCGGCTAGATCAGTGGTCTTCAAACTCTTAAATATGTGTGGAACCTTTGTCATTAATCTGAATTTTTGCGGAACACCTGTGAAGTGAAAGCTTACTTTCGGGTGCAAAAATGAAAAACGAAATAAAGTTATATTTAAAGACGTAAAATATTTAACACATTTATGAAAAACAAAATTTTATTATTGACGATTTACACTAAAAATAAACCCTGCGCCCACTATGTACAAAGATGGAAAGAAAAATAAAAGGTGTAATTATAAAAGGTAACGGTAAAGGTAAAGTGCCGATCCCAGTGGCCGTGCGGTCTAAGGCGTGGGTCTACAGTCGCTCGCTTACTGGGATTGTGGGTTCGAATCCCACCGGGGGCATGGATGTCTGTCTCTTGTGAGTGTTGTGTGTTGTTGTCAGGTAGAGGTCTCTGCGACGAGCTGGTCACTCGTCCAGAGGAGTCCTACCGAACGTTGTGTGTCTAAAAGTGTGATCTTGAAGCCTCGAAAAATGAGACGGCCTAGGCCCCCAAGGGGCTGTCGAGCCATTGGGGGGGGGGGGGGGAAGTAAAGTTGTCCCTGTCCACACCATGAAGACATGCAGGGGGACTTGAGGTATAGTTCTACTCAGTATTCGCTTCTGCGCTAGATGGAGGTGAGTGGTCAACATCACGCTCCGGCCGCTTTACTCCCGGGAAAGAACCCTGGTAACCATCGACCATGAGGATAAAGATGCAATTACAAATTTCATTACAAAGGAAACGTGCTTGTGGAGCACCCAGTTTTCCGCGCAATACAGTTTTAATACCACTGGGCTAGATTAATAATTGGTGATTACTTAGGTTTTCACATTTATTCTTTTATTTCACGGAATACAGAAGGCTGTTATATGATACAACACCAGACACCAATTCTTGTGTATTGCCGTGAAACTCCCTCTCTAAAGGTAATGCGAAGAACACAGACTTCACCCTAGGCGTTCGAAAACACTGTCGAGAATATATGCACCTACTGGGGATGAAGTAACATGATAGCAATAAATGCATAATGAGAAGATTCTCAATTTTACTCTTTCAAATATTATTAGGGCCAAGAAATCCAGAAGGATGAGATGGGCAAAACATGTAGCAAGTGTTGAAAATACGTAATGCGAAATGCACAGAGCATTTTGGGTCCACAATCTATAGCGAAGAGGTCACTTTGGGGACACAAGTATTAAGGCTGTATTAAAATTATCTTTATGAAACAGAATATGAGGATGTGACTGTCCTCATTTCCTTCAGAACATATTCCAGTGCCAGGGTTGTGAACAGTCGCGTTAAATAAACTGCGGAACACTTAATCATAAATTATTTCATGGGTATTGACTAAGGTGCACGGTTATATAATGAATCAATTTATGACTGCGGGAAACTTCTTGGCTAACTGAGCGACCATGGGTGTCTCAAGAACTACGGAGCCGTTTTCTCACAAAACTGGCGAATTAAATTTTGACCGTCACGTTCATAGCAGATTTGTTCGGCAGCTTTTGGTGTGGACCATGCAATGTAAACTTTAATCAGAATCCCCTACGCAGTCAGCAGTCTGCACATCTGTGACATAATTAGTCATAACTACTCTTCTTTGTTAACCCCCTCCCTCAAGATGGCCATTGTAGGTCGAAATATGTAGGAGGAGTGTCATATGTTAAAAAACTTAGTCTTTTTATAGTTGTGCAGTTGATGGAACAAATATTTTGAACTAATTTACTGCATGGAATATGGATAATATTAAATTCTAGCCCCTGGTTTGAAGGGATGGCAAAAGCTACGGAACACCATATATAAGAACAACCAGTCTTCGTGCCCATATCCGAACTCTGGGCATTCCAAATACGAGCAGGAATGTTAGCTGCTCAACCGTGTTTCACGGTAGTAATTCCGTATCTGCCTGGAGGGACTGAGGACTGTGATGTTAATAAACATACAGATCAATTCAACAGCACTGGTAAGGTAAAGCAATCTCATTACAGGCCTGGACAGGCCCTGAGGCTTCCAGGAGGTTGAGGATCCTAGATTTCTAGACAATCGGCACATGAAGGTGGTAAGGTTGTCAGTCCAACGCACCGGTCGCTTTTACCCCCCAGGAAATACTTCTGGTACTCATTTCTGTTAGAGGCTGAGTCGACTCCAGGGCCATAGTGCGACCGAAGGGATAATGTAAATGAAAAATTCCAATGACATCATCGGGAATCGAACCCGCGACCTTCCGGCTTGTAGCGCAGTGCCTCAACCAACTGAGCACTGGTAACAAGTCAAAGAAATAAAACTGTGTAACAGGATATTTTTTGAAAAATTAATAGTCGCTTAGAAGGTCAAGATATTTCAAGTGTTTTATTCAACTCGGAAATACATTACCGCGCTCACAACAGCCCACTACTGGCTCTTGTCTTCAGCCAGCTGAATGCAGACCGCATTCCTACATGTTATTTTCCTATGGTCCAATTTCATATTATCGCCCATGTAAGCGTAGGTCTCCCAAATGATCTCTTCCCTTCAGATTTTCTGACTAAGCTTCTGTATCCACTTCTCACCTCTCCCATTCGTGTTACATTCCTCACCCATCTTATCCTCCTTTAATTGAGAACCTTACTCTATGTGATTAAGAATGTAACTAAGTAGCTCCTCGTTTGGCCTGTCTAAGTTTCTCCAGCTTCTCATTCATTCTAACTGAATGCATTTTTATTGTGGGATTTCCTCCAAATTAGATATAAGCCTAATGATCACTTCACACTCGCCAAAGATCTCCGTTAAGTTGCCCGTGGCGAGTAGGCGATCGTATCCCTTGATCCCAAAATATATTTTTTTGACTGAGACGCACTACAAGAAAGTCTTGAGAGGGGTACAAACTCTGTGACCACATCAATACAACCTTCACTTCAACTTCTATGCAATACGTAATTTCAAAAGATTCTTTTAAAAATGTTTCGCATACGTCAGCTAAAAATCAGCGTGTTGCAGATGAGGAAGTCAGGTGGAATGTTTTGTTAACATGATGTGGTAACACACCAACAGAAACCAATTTAGAAGCATTCGTATCACTACACCGACAAGACGTCTTTTAGTGTCGAGCAGAGGAAGGACAAAGCTGCTTCATGTTCGCACCTATACAGGTGAGTACTTGTCATTTTTTACATACCGATTTATTTTAATTTCTCTTGGAAGCCACGCCGTTGAATCACCATATAATGGCACATGTACTATATCACCTGGTGTTGCTATAAGGGTGTAACTTTCCATAAAATATAGTAGCTTATGTGACGTGGACACTATGAAGACGACACGTGATTAATAGTTCAAAATTTGTCGGAATAATATAACTAATGTGAACAATTGTGATGGTAGAGAAAGTATGGCATTATATAAGGCGGCCCTCGTGTAAGGTTGCACTGGACATTGTTGTTTCGCTCTAATGTTGAAAATTTTAGTGACCAAAGACTCGATAAACGTTGTCCGGAATCTAGATTAACGTATTTTTTCTCCCCCCGCTGGCAGCTGGGGGCTCTCTCTTCAACCACGAGATTCAACGCCTAACTTCTTTGTTCTTGTTCTGTTCCGCGTTGCGATTTTCTGGAAAGCAGCCCCCGTGTTAAAAGTGGCATGCTTGTACTGATTTTAAGTGTTTACACTTTATTTCACAAAGTGCTTACAATAAACGTATAACGGGAAGTCCTGTCCGTCGGCGCAACGCATTTTGTCTTCGAAAATGCTCAATAAAATTCCACGAAAGGAAACAATGGAAAACCAACACTTACAGTTACAGGGATATTTTAACTGTAGTTCGTATCGGTTCAATGTAACGCCTAACTTCAGCAAGGACTTATCGATGATACGATAGCCTCTTTGTCTTGGCGGCTGTATGTACACTACGCATCAGCACATTAACAGCGTTTGACACAACGCGCAGCGGTAGTGCATTGTAATACATAAAGTTAAGCGGAACACTCACAACATTTTCATGGCTCACGACGTCAAAAATTAACATTAGAGTTTTTCCTTAGGCGACTTATTTTCGATTATTGTATTTACGTGCGACGAAAGTGTTAACCAAATTACGCGTTTGTTGAATAAAATGGGCATAAAAGGTGAGGTCGTGGCTGTCCGTCTGTGTCTGGCCACGTGTTTTACTTCCGAAACTACTGGTCAGATTTCTAATGAATTTGGTATTAAGGGTCCACACGAGAGGTCGTTTCATAAATTTAATTTTGGCTCGTATATGTAAAATACGTACAAGAAAGCAGGATAACGTAATCAGTATAGTGACTAGGCAATGGGCTGGACGACTGAGGAAAAGTGGTTCGATTCTCGGCAGGGTCAATAAATTTGTGTCCTCTCCAAAAACGTCCGGACAGGCTCTGCCCCCCCCCCCCCCCAGCCCATTACACAATGGATATCGTGGGATCTTTTCCTGGGGGTAAACCGGTCGGTGCGTGAAGCTGAACACTTGCCTACATCTGGTTCCCAGGTTACGAATGAGTGGAGCTATACCTCTAGTCCCCCATATACCTTCATGGCGTGCACAGGGGCTACTTTATATTTTACTTCACATGAAACTCGGCTCCCACTTGACGGATTTTCATGAAATCTGTCGAGAAAATTCAACTTCCATTGAAATCTGACAAGAATGACGGGTAATTTACATAAAGACGTATGTAGAATTATGATTATATCTCGTTCAATTCTTCTTAGAATGAGAAATGTTTCAGACAACAGTTGTAGAGAAAATCAAAACACATATTTTATAATCAATAACCTATTTCCGAAAATCATACCGTTATGAAATAATGTGGAAAAATATGGTACAGCCAGACAGGCCAACGATGACAAGACAATACGGCGCATGCGCATTGCATGCTGGATACCTAAGGCTACAGAGACACACTCAGAATATGTAATACTTATTGCTTTTCCACGGCAACAATGGTTACATGAACGCGCCTCAATGTTACATTATACGTACATTGCCTCTCCTGTTTTTATTCTGTAGGGAGTTTCCCTACCTGTACATTCTTATTAGGATATAACACAAGAAGATGAAAAAAACCTTTTTAAGAACTGACATTTGTCTAAATTAAATACAAAATTTCAGTTGGTACCTCACAGAGAATACAGTCCATCTCCCTTTTAAAGACCAATCACTTAATGCTGTATAGGGAAATACTCGATATTCATTGTTCAGAATAATAAAAAAAAAAAAACATACAGTTACTACTGGAATTTAAATTGTTACACAAGACGCCAATTTCTGTAGCAACAGTTTGTAAGAAATGTTCAATATTGTTATTAAATATTACGGATTTCTGCTACATTTTGTAACTTTTTAAAAGTTTTATGATAAATGGAATTATCTTATAGAATCTGGAAGCAGGAAATATGAATGAGTAAATTTTCTTTTGAATTTACAGTGCAAGACTGTAGCCTATCACACTTCACAACATGGCCTAAATAAACGAAAAACTAAAAATATCATATTTAAGAACGATTAAATTATGTTCTATACCATTCACAAAACTAAGAATGCCTGTTGTAACAATTTTCATGACCATACTTTTTGTACTAAAGATCATAATATGTTATATTTTTGTTATGCATAATTTGAATTTCTCACATTCATGCCTTGGTGACTATGCAGACTACTTGCTGTCTTCTAGAAGGAAGCTGCTGCCTTCATCTTCAGAATCTTCCCTGAAAATGAAGGCATTAGGTGCTTCCGAATTGTTCGTAATTTTCTACGTGATACACTGCATCATACCACAGGATACAGTAATATTTATATTTTGTGCATATAAAAACACATAAAACATTTTGAAAAAAACTTGTACACATTTATAATCCTTCATCACACCAAATTTCAGACAACTACTTAAACACTTAATTAGTTTTCAATATGAAATTGAAAGGTATTCATAAACATATGAGTACATTATATGGTGCATGCCTGGAGCTAGATACCTAAAATCACATTCTGCTTCAAGATCCACAATCATAAATACCTGCAGAACTGTAAACTGAGTAGTGCTGAACTTCCTCCCACTTCAAATATTAAGACAACCACCAGACTGACTGACTGTGTTAACTGTTTCAGAAAGAGCTGATATATTACACCCTTCTTAATTGCAGGGTTGCAGCATGCAAGAAGTGAAAGTATGTTGGCCTGCAGTGGTGGCATTTATGATGATGGGGGTGGCCAACATTGTTGTGGCTGCACCAGAGCCTGTGGAGGAAGACGATGTGACAATTAACACTGCTAAGTTATTTCAAATTGTTGATGAACAATTCCTCAGTTTGACTATTGATCCTGCAATGTTACTGTTTGGAAAGGAATTCAGGTGGGCAATTTTTTCATACTGACAGACAGTTCAGTTTTGACTAAGAGCAGTAATACACTAACATGACACAGCATATAATTTCATGATCTATATTTTTCATACAATGTTCTAGCTTTTCTTGATAAAGAAGGATGACAACTGCAGCTCATGTATCATCAGATGTAGCAGAAATGAGAAATACAAAATATGACTAATTCATTCTATGTATAGGTTACTTCTTGAAAAGTTGAAAGTTACTCAAGAGGTCAAGACATTATTTCCCTATATTTATGCAATGCAGTCCAGTACTGTTTCACAAGATCACACCACTGGACTGTAGCTTAAGCCAGACGAATCTACTGCATCCCATTCCACCCCACCTAAATATATAATCCTTCCACTTATACCTAGGTCTCTTCTCTAAGGGGTTTCTTAACAAAATTTGGTGTTTCTCATCTCCTTCATGCATGCTGAATGTCATAGCCACCTGATCGTCCATTTTGTAATCTCTGAAGCAATAAGAGGTGATGAGTACTCAGTGCTACTGTTATTGTCATATGCCCAAATATTCTCCTGGGTACTCTTCTCAAACTTGCTGAATTCATGTCCTTCCTTTAGAGTGAGAGACCCAGTTTATCATCTGTATAAAACAATACATAAAGTTAGTTCTGTAAAAGTCAAATATATATCTATATTCTATTACAAAGACACTTTTTGTTCTATACTTATACATGTGGGCCATACCATGAGTTGTGGGCAGTGTTACATTACACACAATACAGTGACATATTGCACACTAGATTATATGGCTGGCAGTGTCATCTCTTGTCTCCAGAGTGAAACAGAAGTGTAGCACATGTGCACACAAACCACTGCAACAAAATTGCTGTCAATGATATGTTACTTTGCCAGAATGCTGCAACTGACTTTCTCATACGGGAAAACAGTTTGGCCACAGACACTAACTTCATCTTCATGGCTACCAGCAGTAAGCAGTATTGGGTGAATCATGTCAAAGATGGCAACATGGATACTGCCAATCTGCCTTGCAGCAATTACTGGGGAACCACCAGTATAGAATGCAACAATGATGACCAAACAGAGATGGTTAGCAATACTGCAACATGGCTCAGAATTGGACAAATGCTGTGCAGGAGGTTACATCAACTCTGGGATACGAAGATGTTTGTTACCACTGGGCTCCCCTTTGCTAAAAAATGAAACAAAAGGGCATGTATAACTTACCAGCAATAGCATGAAGCTTGGTGGCAGGATGTAAGACAGCAGAATGGCATGGAAATTTTGTTCCACTAAACATCTAATATAAAAGTGGTTTTACACCTTCTTGAAAGACAACCTGCTGGGGATGATGGTTTTCTACTGGTGATGAAAGTCTGTTCCACCACTTTAACCCTGAAACAAAACAACACAGCATGAAATGACATCATGTCACATCTCCAAAGAAGAAAGCATAACAATGCCCTCAGCTGGTAAATTTATGGGAAATGTCTCCTGGATTACTGAGGGCCACATTCTGCTTGATTCCTTGCCCACAGGTAAACCATGAATGCCACTATTTATGTATATGCAGATGTTTCTGAAACTGTGACATGCACTTAGTCACAAGTGCCTGATAAAGGGACATATCATCCTTCAATACTACAATGCATAACCTCAAAATGCGCATGGGATGTCAGGGGACAACCGAGAAGTAGGCTGTGAAGTTCTCCCCCATCATCCCTACAGTCTACACACAGCACCCTCAAACTACCAGTTGTTCAAGACCTTGAAATTTCATATGATGGGTTGGTATTATGAGAATGACATGGCAGTCCTGGAAGCCACATGCAGATGGTTACAGAATGACAAAATGGACTTCATGACAGCATATTGAAGCTCATACAACACTGTCAGAAATGTGTGCAACATAATGGGAATTTTGTGAAAAAGTAACAACTTCTCCAGTTACTGAGGATGCCAGCTACTACACATACCCTTACTGTTATCTCTTACAAACGTGGTCATTACTCATGGTACAGCCCATCTAAATAATTCAAGAAATCTTTAGTAATATTCAGTCACAAGCTGTTCAGTATAAACAGTGCCCTTCCCTGGACTGTGTCTAGTGAGTTGTATATGAATAGTTTGTATTGATATTAGTGTTTAATCTTAGTTCTGGAAGAATGAGAATCCTAAACATGGCAAGAGGTCTCAACCCCGCATACCTGAGACTCGGAGGACCAGACTGTAACCACTATCACTTCCTGAGATCTCATGTGAATGGAGCTCAACATGAAAACTACACTATTACAGGTCAAAAATTCATAAATGATTGTCTTTAACTGACATGTTTATACAAAGTATATGACAGAAACCAATAATGGGGAGGTCATGATTGTTTGATGTGCATATTTCAATTTCAAAACTACTGAACAGAGGTTGATGAAATTTGGTACTGGGAGTACACACGGAAGTTAAACTGCGATATTCTGGATGATAACATTCTATAGTCTTGTGGGTGGTTACCAACATTTCAGAGGGACCTGCTTCCTCTGTCTTCAGGGCACAAAAGCAGAAAACTAGTCAGAAGGAATATGTATGGTGCAGCTCAAATGGACCAAAAGAGTCCAAACTGGGAGGCTGTTGATAATTTTTTGTAAAACTATTCAAGAAGCTAATGGTACCTGTACAGCTCTATCAATATCAGTCATGGGGAGAAGGCAGTATATCTGGCCATCCTAAATGGAATTCAGTATCATATGATAGGTTCCATCTATGCCAATTTAAAGCAGTCTGTTTTCCAGCTTTTCTGTTCAGTGGTAGGTATTGTTACAATATGGGGTGATCAGAAAGTTTCACACCCCAGGAGAAGTAATGGTTATTAAATTATTTTACTTCTTCATATATTTTCCACAATGTTACAACACATCATTCATAAAAGAATGAAAGGGATTTATTCTTTGCAGCAGAAATTCAATCTCGACTGATTTTCATAAATTGTGGCAAGTCTCACAGAAATTACTGGATACTATGAAGAGAGTAATGTGGAAATATTTGTCTAAATGCAATCTGGCAGTGTGTGCGAGATTATTAATTCAAGTAATATTCAATAATGCACCATGTTCTTGTCACAAATAACTCATATTTGTTGTTAAATAATTTACACCCAACTGATATAACTTCTGGATAATTTAGTGTTCTCCGTGCATTAGAATTAGCATATGTTAACACAAGCATCACTGTGTATAAATAAATTGTATTTAACTGTGATGAAAGTAGTTCAGAAATGGACTGCATCATCCTGTATGTTTATAATCATTAATATATGTCATAAACATAATTTTACTTGAATTGCAGAGATGCACTGGGTTGATATAAACCACTTTGCTGAAGAGGCTGGGCTCAAACTGGTTGCATGTCTGAACATCCTACAAAGAGTCAATGGTGTTTGGGATTCGACGAACAGCCTGGATCTGATTGCTTTCTCTGATGAAATGGGTTACAATGTTTCATGGGAGCTTGGTTATGGTATGGAATACAGCACAGTGAAATTTACGCTAAACTGCTGAATCTACTCTGTAACTGTTTGTAGCATTGTAGGTTTATAGCTTATGACAATATTCAAACGCAGATTTCAGTGCTGATCGAAATAAATCTTTTTATACACACCAATAGAAAATTTAAAGAACAGTTAAATAATTATCATTTCTTCAGGCAAAATTACATAACCATAAGTTTGCAAAGTATTTATGACTTATCTCCCATATGTTCCCTTAACCAAAACTGACCTGCCAATTTTACAAAATAACTGGGTACCAAGAGAGGCAGAACATGACTGGTGAAGTGAAGGAGAAAACAGAAGCATTCAACAAGAGATAAATGTAGCAGCATAAAGATTAATATCAAACAAACAACAATCATATCATGAGACAGATTCAATATTAATGTAGACTTCAATAACTGCTATTTCTGCAGAACTCCAGGAGCTAGGGACAGATGTATCAGCAGCTCAGTTTGGACAAGATGTGGCCAGACTCAGAAGCATCTTGGATGCTTTCCCAAGGTACCAGCATTCCCTCATCCTAGGACCTGATATTACACGATTCAAGAAACAAGAGGACATTGACTTTCTGAAGAATTACTTTAATGTGGGAGGCTCAGCTGTGAATGGAATCACTTGGCACCCGTAAGTCTGTTTCTGAGTTGGTATGCAGACATACTACTGATGTTTCACCATATCTTAATAGTTGATTCAGAATTCTTTACATCATAATCATGGTATAACAAGAGACCAGTAAAAGGAAATAATTTCTGAGAAGGATTTGGCAAAAACAAAGTGGAAACATCTAAGGAAAATGGAACAGAAAATCTACTCATTATCCATATTATGTTCATTTATCTGGTTATCTATGCACATTGCAACTCAGCTTCGATTCTCTAAGGGTTTATCCATGGTTGATTCAATACACCATGATTACAAGCACATAAGATATTGTCTGTAGTCTAAGAATTTTAGGTAGCAGATGGGTGGTACTGCTTCAAGATTGTGTCCCAGTGGGTATTACTAATATTGGGTGTTTGGGTTTCACTGTGACAGAGAGAGAGAGAGAGAGAGTGAGTGACTGAGTGAGTTGTTGTTCATTGTCTGTATATCTTATAATGATAACACTGCATGAGTTGGCAGTATGTCCATTTCCAGATAGTTTTGAGATAAGTGGCAACAGATGTGATCAAATCTAGACCTCTTGGAATACTAAACTTGTCTGCTAAACACAGAACCATACTGCCCTAACAACAAGCATATTTGTCACTATAATGACAAGCAACCACCTAAAGAAAAGAGTATGGCCAGCTTCCAAAGTGTCATGCATATCAAATATATCTCAAATAATGGGCAATTTCCAACAACTGTGGTGTAAAGAACAGTTTTACTGAAGGAATTTTGATGATATATGGTACTTCAGCCACTTGCTAAAATTTATAAACTCAAGTAATTTAAACGGTTTTGATTTTCACTTTGAATAAAACCCTACATTTCTGACTTTGTAAAAACAATTTTAGTTTACAGTCATTACCTTATTCAAGTAAACAAAAACTTAAATAGACGAGTTTCTCGTTTCTGCCTAAGTAACAGTCACTACAGTCTGGCCATGACTTTATAATCCCTCACATCAATGCATAGTGCTGTCTGCCTCGAAACAGCATCAGTAAAGTCACATTCTTTGCCGGACTTATTGCCACTGTAGGCCTAAAATTACCTAACAATTCTGTCTGCCACTAGATACACTTGTCTGCACTGTATTAGTGCAAGCTTATGACTACATGTCTTAATGTTTTGAGTTGCAATGGAGAACTGACAACAGTTCTACACTATTGCACTCTAAACTGGGGCCAGGAATCTTTAAATTGTGGTGGGAGCATATTTATCTATAAGGAGAAGTAATAAAATAATGTTTTTACTGTAAATCAATATACATGAGTGGACCTTTGTAACTGTGGCACAAACTCTGGGTTCTGATACTTGACAGATACTTAATTAGTCATAATTCTTACTGATAATGTTATTGCTATTGCCATATTTTATGTTAAGGAAGGAGTCACACCACACTTTTGAATAAGAAATTACGTTATGTCCAGCCAGTTATACTTTCTACTGTTTCGTTCACAGAGAATTCACTCATCAGGACAATAATTCAATAGTTAAATCAGAAAATGTGGTACTGGTGATGGATCAGCTGATGCATGACAGGGAGGTGCTGAACAGCATTCTAGGAGTGGCTGCAGCCAAAAAACCATTGTGGATTGGTAAATAATAAATAGCTGAACTTCACTGCTATGACCTAAATTAACATGTGACCTTCAAGGCATAACATTTTGGTTTTGCACACTGGACACCTTACAAACCATACCCTGAAAAGGACAAAGGCAATGCCAAAGAGATAGTTCAATCAGTACATAAGAACCAGAAATTTGTGAGATAGTGTATTAATGAATTAACCATCACACATTCACTGATCACTAAGTATTAACATAGTATGTATTTTGACATTTTTTGTCACCAACAGGTAATCAAAGACTGGTACGAATGTTGTTAATACATTGAATACAGTTGACAGTACACGTACACATTTTTACCAGCAAAAAATCAAATCTTTTTTTATTATTTATTTGTTTATGGTTTTCTTAATGATGCCAATAATGCAGACTATACAATGTCAAATGGTACTTTGACCAATAATAAATTGGAAGGGAGGTAGAAGGAAATGCTCTCCACACAAGTAGAGGTACTATCCTAGGACCTGTCTGGATGGACTGAAAAAAATATATAATTAAAAAAACCTGTTGGGATGGCAGGTATCTCATCCCAGTCAGAACTGGAACTAGGTAGTTAGAGGTGTTATTGCTTAAGTCAACTTTCTCAGTAAATCTGTTTCTTACATTTGTATAAAAATAAAAAACCTACTATGTTAATAATAAATTTTCAGTGGTTGTATGAAGATGGATTGATTAATTTAGCTGAGATTAATAAGAGTACTATATGTTAATCCAGCCATGAATTTCTAATGTGGAGTATGACAAGTTTTCAGGCTCTTTACTTATGGATGCCATATATAAACAATCTGGCTTCTGCATCAAAGGTAGGTTAATTTACAGCTTTCTGCTTACCTTTAATGCATTCACGCGTGTTCTAATTTGGTACAAACAGGATATTAAGTATGATGAGATTTCATTACACTTGCTAACTACTTCCTTTAGCCCAGCTTTGGAGAGAACGTGAATAATCTTGAATCCATTTTTATAAAATGCCAAATGGACAAGCCTACCTGTGAAAGGTCATAAAATCAGGTATGTGGAACATTGCTTGGACAGTTCACTGTCCTCACATGTCAAGTTCATTGTTAGTAGACCGTGGGTTAAGCAAAGCAAGATGAGGTAGTATACATGATCTACGCACATTTAACCTGGTACCAACTATTCTGAAAGAAAGCCTAGGTAATTTGTCTCACATTATGGATGCAAATGTAGACAGAATTCTAGGTTAGAGAGCCTGAATGAAAGAGATTGCTTGGAATAACTAGGCACAGATGGGAGGATAATATTATAATGGATCCTAAAGAAATGGTATGATAACATACACTGGATTCACTTAGACCGGGACAGGGATCAATGGTGGGCACTCATGTAACCGGTCATCCTTGGTTCAATTCTTGGATGAGGCTTTTCTGAGATGTAGGTATAACCAGATATTTGGTTTGTGGCCTGGTTATGAAAAGGGAAGGTGCATTTTTGGCTTTTTAAATAAATGAATTCCTTCCCTATGCATGTACACTGCACAGGGATCCCCAGGAACTTGCCAAGAGTGAGGACTGTGCTACCACTGGCTGACTTAAGTGCCAAAGCTCGTGCTAGTCCAGCCAAATCCCAACATTGAAGAAGTTATAAATAGAAGGCAAGTCTAGGTGGGGGGAATGCACCCCTGTAGATGCACGTGTTCGTGGATTTTTGCATGCATTGGATCAGTCTTGATTTGGTGCCCATACTGAAAAAGACCTAAAATTCTCAACACAATAATTAATACTACAGTAAAACATGTGATCAGCGAGCATTTTAGTACAGTGCATACATGCATATATATTTCACAAACAAGAACTTTGAACTTACTTAAAGTGTTGACTGTGTGTTGAAAGAATTAATAGTTCTACTGATAGCAACCAGCAATTACCACACCATCACAACCCAACCTACTTGAGACTGAGCCCTACCATCAATTGAGTGATCAAGTCTGTTGAAAAGCTGCAATGTGGTTGGATGAACTAACATCAGACAAGGCAGGACAAAGTATGGGGTGGTTACAATTGTTAAAATGATAATGAACCCTCGGATTCCCTGACAGATGGGAGATTTATTAATTAACTGCATGATTATTAGCTTCTCAAGAAGAACACTGTTCTATGAAGACAGCTACTTAGTTAATCAGTTAATTAAGATAGGAATTTAAGTACCTGCTTTCTTCTTTGACTTCTTGACCCTTGAAGATGGGACCGATAGGTTGTCCTGAAATGTCGGTACAGAACTACCACTCAACACTGCGTAATATCCCAGAAGAGCACAGATCTCAACTACATCGCAGTGGATGCCTGAAATCATGTATCTGACAATACTTGTCTTTCACCAACACTAAATAAATGGCTGCTGTGTTATGAAAATAAATTGGTATTCAGATGATCAGCAGCAAATAGATGACAATGGACAGAAGACTGATGCTCTTCCAGATGGTACTATATTCACAAAAATTCCCACAAGATTACGGTAATGTAACAGACTGCTGTCCTTTTGGCAAGTAAGATTCCTGGTACGGTTGTTGCTTGTAGTAGATGCAGATGTCAATGGATCCGATCTGTAGATATGTTTCAAGCTATTTAACTGACAGCTCTTTGGTTCGCAGGAGACAGACAGAGTGAAAGTTCTCAGGGATGGTTCTTGGATGCCTTAAATTGGGCAGATAAGCTTGGTGTTGCTGCTCAGATGGGAGTGCAGGTCATCATGCGGCAGCATCATATCTATGGACTGTTTGAACCTACACCAGTAAGTACCAGCATTCAAGATACTGGCATCCGTAATCTATGGTCACTAACGATCTGGAGATAACAGTTGTTACCATATGTGTGCTAAGTTATGAAAATAAAAGTTAAAGTTGTCCCTGTGCTCAATTAGAAACCATGCCATGGAAATGAAATGTAATGTAATGGAAATGTATGGGTAAGTGAATGCATAGCACCACACACACTTAAACTTGGCAATGGATGGACTTGAGCTGCCAGCTTCACACCCTGGTCACTTAGCGCTTCTAAAAGGGCACCAGTACCCAATGGATAGAAGCTGGGTGAGTCACATTGTCAGTCTGGACATGGTGGGAATAAACCAATGGTCAACCAGCCTGTAGTCTGGTCACTACACCAACTGAGCTTTCTGATAAAAATGTGATCAATATTTTCTTTGTGTCATAAGGAAGTCAATATATAAGTGATGCCCCCATGAACACCACCACCAAACTGTGAATGAAAGCTTTTTTACATCCAGGTGCTTAGTTCCAACTACACAAATATTTTTGTCAAGGCAGGAATACGTAGTACAAAGCAAAAATAAAGCTGAACTTCCTATAACAAAGATGCAACAGAACACAGAACATTTAAAGTGAATTTAAGTTTGGTAAACAGACGATTCTATGCAGATTTAATTCTTACTTTTTTTATATAAAAAACCTGAGACTGAAAAATGAAGGGTGAGAATGAGATAAACTTTACACCATACTTCTTGTACACCAACAAGACATCCTACTTGGGCACAACTACTTTGCAGATACACTCCTGCAATTTTAAAAATTAAGTATGTTCTATACAATCTTGGTTTATGTCTTCAGATTTTACAGGAGCTTAAATCAATACAAAGTTTTTGTAATCAAGCATGTGAAGCAACTCACCAGCAAAACAACGAAAGACTCCCGGACTAAATTATAGAGTTCTGTATGGCTTAATCATTTGATATGAGACGTCTTTTCATGGATTTTAATTATGTCTAGTAAAAGTGAGAGGTACATGAGAGGATAACATTAAAATGTACGACACTGAAATATATTGGGAATGTGTGAATTGGACCAGAATTGTGTCCAATGGTGAAATTTCATATTAGTGACAATTTATTAGACAATAACTCCTATGTTAAATATTGTTAACTAATTTTTATTGTCTGTAAAATGGAAACATAACTAAAACTTAAAGACATTACTTCTTGCTACCTAACCGTGTATAAGGACACTTGGGTTATTCTGAGACTCAAAACTATTTAGACCACCTCAACTGTGTGCATGCAGTCAATTACATCAATATGTAAGCCAGCATCTTATGTTTAGGTATATATATTTTAACTTAAGGTATAATGTATAATTTGTACATATATGTTTGCAAATGTTGTGAACTTTAAATACTGCCTGCAAATGTTTCACATAGATGTCCCTGAAAGTGGCAGATAAGCCTACATATATCAGAGACAACATAAATAAATAATGTAGTTGTGATTGTCACTTCATGTGTACAAGGCTGGTGTATGTATTGTTCTACTTGGACCATCTTTACAAGCAGCCACCATTTTCAGTTTTATGAGAACAATAGTTTTATGTGGGTGAGCTTTCAACCTTCTACACAACCCCCAACATGGAGAATGAGGCCACTGCACATATAGCCAACATTTCAGAGTTCCCTAAGGCCTTCTTGGCTATCACAGCGGTCATGGGGCACAGAAATCTCCACCATACCTCCGCCCTGAGGACAGTATGATACTTTACACTTTCACATCTTGCACAAGGCATGAGGTTGGATTTTTGGAGAAAAAATATTATTAAGTCTTTATTTGGTACAAGAGATGGAATAAGGTCAACCCAAGTGACCTATTACAATGGGCCAAATCCATACATATTACAAGCTGGAATAGGCTCAACCAACACATATTATGACAGTCAGTCAAATCCATACATATCATAAGCACTGGAATGGGCTCAGCTGACATTAGCTATCACTCTGAGCCAAATACAGACACACTACAAAATTTGTAATAGATTCAACCCTTGTGCCCTAACTCTCTGAGCCAAATTCAGACATGTTACTTATACAAGAGCTGGAATAGGTTTAACCTACATGCCCGATTACTGAGCAAATCCATACATATTACTAGCTGGAATATGCTCAACCTACATGCATGATCACACTCAGCCAAATACACACACATTACAAAGGGCAGGAATGGGTTCAACCTACATGCCCTATCACTCTGAATCACATCCAAATATCTACTATAAGAAAGGAGAGGCAACAGGTGAGAGGGAAGTATTTTGTACCCGAATTAATGACTTGGCATAACTGTTGTCTTGATACAGGACTACTGGGTGTCGCTGCTACATAAGGCCCTGCTTGGTAGAATTGTACTGGATGTGAAACAGAGCCACAGCAACAACACCCACATCCACATGTACTGCCACTGTACGAACCATCACACAGCTGGGCTATTTGGGAAGGCAATCAGCTACAAGCATGGGGCCATCACTTGCTTTGGCGTCAGCCATTTGAGTACTAAGGTGTTGATCACTTTGAGGCTTGGCTCCACAGGGAAGTGGAATGATGAAGTGCATCAGTATCTGCTGACATCTGCTGGAAATGGAGAGAAGTCAAGGTAAAACTAAAGAAAAACTGACTGTACTGGCTATACAGCCAGAGTAGGATTTCATACTACATGCAGAACTGTGAAAGCAATTTGGCGAATTATTTAAAAACAAAGATACAGAAACTTTTGTTCTTTACAGAAGGAACACACATTTATAATGAACAAAAGCACAAGGTTATTTAGTCTGTGTACTGAAACACAATGGCCCGAACATATATGGCAGGCCTATAGATAAAGACCCACAAGTTTTAAACCATGAATTCTAAAGCTTCATGCTCAGCCACTTTGCTTCTGGGCAGAGCTTTCTGCTACCCATTGCACACAGAGCAGGCTGGAACCCAGAGGTAGCCTGTGTAAGGTTGCAACAACAGAATTATGTAGCTCTGCCACTGTTGGAAATCAAATTCCAGTTGTTCAACCTGCAGGTGGTCAATTTACTGACAGCACTATCCAGTGTTCAGTGGTAGCTTCATGGTAACAGTCCTTCTTCATAAACTAGCAGTCAGCTGATCAAGAAATTCCCCACATTTTATGGAAACTCAAGGTTCATGACCACATTAACAATGTCATGTGACTGGTCCCTATCCTGAGCTACATGAAGCCATTTTATACCATAGCTCATTTATTTAAGATTCATTTTAAGACTGTCTTCCCATTTATACCATTCTCCCCAAAAAAATGTATCTTCCATTAAGGTTTTTCCAGTCAAAATTTGGTATATGCTTCTTATCTCTCCCATGCCAAACTAATTCTCTTGTGTCTGATCACCATACATTTGATGAGGAGTGATGATATTTATAAAAATCCTAGTAGGGTTCAGTGGTGAAATGTAAAAATGTGTAAGTGAATGTAAGTTGAGTGAGATGGTTGTTTAGCAGTAGGTGAATGGATTGCAATATGTTTTTCGAACCTCATTTATAGCTGTTGTTCTGAGAGGTTTTACAACAGTTCATCTAACAGAACATGAACCATGTATCTGGTAGGAATAACATACTGTCTAATTTTAATTTCTTTCAGAAAAACTCTTATGAATGGACAACCCCTAAATCTTGGGGATAAAGGTACACTGCCTATCCTGTCACCAGACATCTACCACACAGGACAGAATCTTGCTGTAACACTCCCACCTACTTCCATAGGCTTCTGGGTACTTACAGGAGTTCAGGCAGAATCATGTCTTGCAGCTCCATCTGACAGTACATCAGAGGCAAGTAACAACATAATGTATCACAACATCAGATCCACAAAATCTAGACAATATCACAATCTTTCCCATTCAGATCAGGAGGCTGACAGCCACTTAACGACTGAATCAAGAGAGTATGAATTTAATGATAAGGTCAAACAGTATAATGTGTCTTCCAGTAAAATTATGGAAGACACCAGATCAGAGACAGATAAAGGAGATTTTGAAAGTAATAATACAAAAATGACAGGAGAATCTGATGTGAATGTCAAGAGTAAAAGCATAAGGAGGAACAGGGACAAGAGAGAGAGCATTGCCCAAGGACGCTACAAGAGATATGCGTCAGAGAGCGGCAAATATTTGATCCCTGGGTTGCAGCCTGACTACTTACACGCAAATAACAGAATCACCATAAAGAATTCATTAGGAAGGAGAAACAAGGTGGAAAGATTACAAAAAATTCCCAGAATATCAGCGCATGAAAGTAACATCCACTCATTACTACATGAACCATATCACCATGTCAGTTCTGAAGATCTGAATGAAGGACTCCCAGGAATTAGTTCAGATAGACTTAAAGTTAATTCATTCACAAGCAGTGACACTTACATCCAACGGGGTAGCAAATCATCAGACGAACATAACAATGATTATGATTATGTAGACAAAGATGAAAATGTATATGAGGAGACGAAAATGTTCCATCTGAAACAGAGTACTATTATGGACCAACAGAATACTTTGAAATGTTTCATAAATCAGGAGCTGCTGCAAATGAAAAGTTTGCTGGGTATCGTGGTGAGCTTTCTGAAGCTGAATCTATTGCATTAATAAAACCACGTAATCAAGAATGGGAACAGAGATATGATAATGATAATGATTATATGGTAATCCAAGAACAGGGCTTGACAGCACAAGGGAATCGTAAAGCAAAATCTGTAGCAACCAGGATGCCGAATACATACTACACTGACACTAACAAACAAGATTCCAGCGATGAAGTGGAAAATTTTGAGGCAGAAAGAAGAGTGAGAGGAAAGTATAAAATAGACATAAAGAATGACACAAGTAACAGAAGAAATGTTGAGAGAAGAAACCATGAAAATGACTATCCTGACATTTCCAGTCTCATTGCAAAATTGAAGAAAGATGCCACTACTGCTCTTGGTGTACTTAACAATAAATATAACAAAAATGCTGATGCACCAGCTGAAGAAGTTGAAATTGCAAGAAGTAGTCACAGAATTAAAGAAACACCTACAAAAGTTCACAATAAAAATATTCCTAGCTTTGCTGAAGAATATTACCAAGAAGGTTACAGAACAAGAAGACTAGGAAAAGAAAACTTTGAGATGACCAACCAAAGAAATGACAGAAAAATCACAAAGCATGATAATCATGAAAACTATGAGAAACATGCAAACCAC
Organism: Reticulitermes speratus; assembly: GCA_021186555.1. Taxonomy (NCBI): domain Eukaryota; kingdom Metazoa; phylum Arthropoda; class Insecta; order Blattodea; family Rhinotermitidae; genus Reticulitermes; species Reticulitermes speratus. The sequence continues at coordinate 16,932,884 of JAJKFL010000330.1, forward strand.
GAATCATTTAACAATACAGAGATTTCCAGTTTATCACATGGTAATACACGGTTTTCTAAGGAGAGGATCAGCAAAATAAGTCACAAAGTTACTCCTGATAACAGCAATGGAAAGACCAGTTCAGATACCGGACATAACCATTACAAGCAGGACGTCAAAACCAGCATCACTCAGAAGTCATTTCAAAGAACAGCTGAAGACAGTTATGAGGATGAAGAAAGCACATCAAGAGCTTCAAAACAATCTGCCCAACACAATGCCAAGTCGAAGGTGCATAATCAAAGGACAGATAATAAAACTGAAAATTCAAAAAATTATGAATATAACATTACTGATGATTGGTATGTACAAATTAATCCCACAAAAGTTCGTGAAGGTGACAGTGAAGAAAGAGTCCTGGAGACTTATTCTAGGAAAATAAAACACCACAATCAGCAAAATATTGGTAAAAGCAGAGATGCTAATAAAGTCCATGAGTCAGTTTCTGCAGTGAAAGGATGGAACTCTACAGAAAGGATTAATCCAAGCTACAGAATGACACCATCAAGAGGAAAACTAAGCAATCTACATGGAATAGAAAGTGCAACGGGAGGAAAGGTAACACAAAAGCTTGTGCCAATGGGAGAGCAATCTCAGGAAGAATCAGGTGTTAAATATAAGAAGCATTCTTCAAGAACAGAAGTAACAAGTGATGAATCCAAAGAGATGACAGAGACAGATGAGCAGGAGGAAGCAATGGCAAGGAAGATGAAGGCAAATAAATCAAGACAAACAAATCAAGTCACAATTAGAATACCCACAAGCAATAAGGAAGCTAGACATCGTGTGAGGAGAGATGTGCCATCACAATTATCAATACCCGAAATATCTAAAGAAAACAAACATATGTGGACTGAAAATGCAACTGCTCATGAAAAAGGCAGAGAATCAGAGACAATATCTGATTCCATCAATGCTGAATTGCTAATGAAATCTCAGAATATCAAAGAGAACAACCAGCCACAAACAGCCTATAACACTGTGCCTGTGGATACTATGATTAAATCATATGAAGATCTACAACTGGATCATAGTACAAAATCCAGTGAAGGAAAAAATGCAGATCACAGTACACAAAAGTACAGCAGTTTAAGCATACATAAAGGAAGCAGTGACAATGAGTATGAGAAATACAGAGAGTTAACCACAGAAGTCAGTACAAATCCACAACAAAAAGTAGGTAATACTTTAGTGGATAAGAATCACCATGAAGAATACAAAGAAGCTGGAATAAACCAAACACACTGGGAGCTTCACGGTGATGGATCAGTGGAATATTTTATGGATCCAGAAAAATCACGAAATGAAGGAAACATCAAACGAGAAATTGGAAGCAGCCTCATGCTTGAACCATACACAGATATCAACATAAATGACACCATGATAGTACAGGCTGTTGAAGATGGTGCCCAACATCAACATGAGAGTGTTTTGAAAACAGGTTCCTCAGTGCAGGAAAGAAAAAGGAAATATGCTATGGCTATATCAACCAGTGAAACAATACCACTAGACTTAATGGACAAAAAGAGTGAATCAGAACATGACACAACACACCAAACTATGATGGTGAATAACGAAGAAGATACAACAGATGTGGAGAAAGTCAAAAATACTCACAAGAATCAAAATGGTGCATTAATCATAAAAATGTATCAAGAAAATCTAGGATCTGCAGGTGGTGTCATTAGACTACCCAAGACTACTAAAACCCACATAAATCTGCAACATGGTCCTGGAAAGGTGACCACTGGGGGGATCAATTATAATGAGCTGATTTCAAAAAAAGAAAAGTACAAGCATACAAAAAACAGAATTAAGACTGCTGAGAAAACAGGACAGAATGGAGAGTGGAATATGGGTATACCAGCAAAAATGGCCGAAGTAATACCTGCAGATAAAAGCAGCATCCTTTCAGGAAAGGGAAATCCCTCCAAACTAGAACATAAAGGTGCCAAAATGCCCCATGGCTTGCCTTCATCATTCATGTTTGGAAAGGCTAATAAGGAAGTAACAGTTTCAGAAATAGGCGCAAGTGTGTTGAACAAAAAACAACACAAAATGAGATGGAATCAAAATCAGACCAAAGAAACATGGCTGCACTCATCAGAAGGACAATACGCACAGGAAGAAAATCTCAGTGTAGAAGGTAAACATGGTGGGCAAAGAGCGGGGTGGACATATGAGAAAACTATGCCAAGACATAATGAAACTGGACAACACAGACATTCTAAACATAAAACATCTTCAGAACATGCTGAAAAAGAAGTAGTTTCAGATGCGGCTAAACAAACATTTGGAGAAAGTGCCCCACTTGAGACATTAGCAGATAATATAGCCTCTAAGAATCCCTCCCTAAAGAATAATGTTAAATTTTACATGGCTAATAGTGACAGCAGTGATGTTGCACCTACAGAGTTGTTTGAACATCAAGTAGGAACTGCAACAAAGAAATTTTCCACCATTAATGATGTTAGAACTGAAACTCTTGCAAATGTAAAAAATATTAATGATAAAGTGAAGAAGGCCGAAGATAAAGCATTTAAAATGACACATACCATTATGGGCTCAAAAAGTGCAGAACAATCCTCAGGAGATGGTAATTCTGACAATAATGGCTTGGTACACAACGTTAACACAGTGACTGCAGAATTAAAGACAAAAAATGAAAAAGAACAGGAATATTCTGCATTTAGTGCAGAAAAAGCTTTGAAAAGTATAACAGATTTTACAGATGGCAAATTTAGAATATTATCTAAAAAAAAGGAAACTGATGTGGTTCATAGTACGTTAGAGGATATCACAACAAATAATATCTCTGATGACAAAAATGTTGCTGATCCCCTTGTGCGGAATGCAAAGGATATTGGCCACTTGAAAAACATTGCAGCTAGGAAAGAAAATTTAAATCTTCATGGTTTGGATAATACAAATTATAATACAAAGTTACAACTATCTACAATACCCAAAACTGATCTAATGAGAACACATCTGGAAAAGAAACACCTAGAAATACTTCATGCCCTGACAGCACAACGTACCAAACTTAAAGAAGACCTCTTGAAACTTAGGGTTATGGCTGCAGATGGAAAGCTGAAACTGCCACATCACATAAATCGTCGTGACACAAACACAAAAAACTCACAGAATCACTCATGTCTAGTAGTGAGACTGAAGACTCTCATGCACCAATTTCCATCCAAACTGGAGACCAAATAGATTGTAGTAATAAAGACAATCCTTCAATTGGATCACAAGATTTTGGAGACATAGACAGTGATTCCAGTTCATACCCAGAACAAAGCAATGATGAATACAACTCCCAGGACATATATAAGCTGCTGGAACAAATGTTCTTACCAGTGTCCATGATAACAGATGTGAGTGACATTCAGGTACCAGTGTTTGGCGGTCAACAGGTTTACAAGACTCGACATTATTCAGAATCTGACATTTTACCAAGAAGCTATATGTCAGACATAAAAGATCAAAGTCTGGTTCAACAATCTAAAAATTTCAGTTCTGGGGTTGTCCCATTTTCTATGTTACATGACATGGGTCCCAAAACAATGTATGCAGAAGGTCTGTTCTCAGGAAGGCACACAGAAGAGAAAGACCCTAACAAAGAAAATGTCTCTCGAATATCCATCCTAAATTCCAATCCCAATCAAATTGTTGCTGAAGATAAATCTTTAGGACATGAGCACATAGAAATCAAACAACTGTCATTACCACTGTTTCTTCCGAGATCTGTTCTTCTTAATGATCCGATGATGGTACAGTCCAAAAGAATGCCAACCAGTGAAAATGAAATAAGATTCTTTCTTGGTTCAGAAACAGATGAAGCTGATGCTAATGACAGAGATTTAACTACAGCAGAAAGCCATATTTCATCTCTACTACCGGCAACAAGGAGTGACTCTCCACACTCTTCTATAAATCTAGGAGGGACAGATGATGCTTCCCTAAAGGAAAGCTGGAAATTACACAATAATGGGAATACACAAGCACCATTAATGCCAGTTACTGACAAAAATTACCCAAACAAAGTACTCTCACAAGTTTACGTTCTTTCAGGGGTTGATGGTAGGAATGAAAGAAAAGAAAACAATAAAAAGATGGATGAATCTATACACAAAGACAGAAAACCTGGTAGGAAACATTTTAAATCATCAAATAAAAGAACTCTGAGTGATAAATCATTACATAGTAATGGACTAGATGAAGTTGAGCCTTCAACATTGAGACCATCAGAAACTATAAAATACATCAATAAACAGAATGACATCTGTAAAACATGTGACAAACAAAAAACTACCTTTATATTGCAACAATTAACACAGGATTTTGGCACCAACTTTGAACCAACACTGGAGCCAGGCAACTCAAACACTATTCCTGTACGATCAGAACGTGCAATATCTTACCCATTCAATGACAATTTACTTCAACTATCAACAATGGCAAATAACAAAAATCCCAGAATCAAAGATAATATAAATGGTAAATACTGGCTACAAAACTTCTTTAAGAATAATTATATGAGTTTAGGAAAGAAATCAAAGATGGAAGAAATAAACAGCAATATGTACCACAATGTCATAATGCCAATGAGTAAAGAATTAATCATTTCAGATGTCGCTCCTGACAGTAACATGTTAATAGGAAGGGAAAAATTTAAATTTAATTCAGAAGACACTATTCCTGACGACAGTCTCTATGTAAGAAACATGAAACTGATCACAGACTATCAATCTAAAGACTATGAAAATGTTACAGATGAGAACACACTAGCAAATCAAACATTTCCTGGAATTTCAGGTAATTTTTTAAATAATATAATAAATGCAGCAGAATATGGTGAAAAAGGCAATAACATGATAAAAGATGCCCAGAGAGAAATATCAAATGATGTCAACCTCCAGACAAATGAAATTAACAGACAATTTAGAAACCCTGACAGGCTTCTGAAGTCTGAGCAGGAAGTCAGCACAACCAAAGCCGACAATGAAGGAAATTCTGTTGAAATAAACCGCATAACTTACAAGTTTCATAAACGTGATCCTTTAGCAAAAAGCAGTGCAGAGTTTCCCAGCACTGTAACAAAGTTACACAACAGATCCAGTCCTTCAGATGAAAGAAGTAATGCCATCAAGGAAATCTTCAGCATAGCACTTGAAGAGTTTACAAACATTAACAACAATTCTAAAGGAATTTTAGAATCAACAGTATCTCATGATGCTACCATTATTTCTGAAGAAACACCTAAAACTGCAACAGAACACAATGATATTTCAAAAGATCCAACTGATAACATCATGACCAATATAAACATTGACATTTTAATTGAACCAAATGTTAACAAACAAGACAATGGAAGTCCTATAATTTTACAGACCTACCCACAAGATGATCTTAATAATTTAACTGGAAGTACAAAGAATGTTACCACTTTGGAACAAAAGGCTCATGATGTAGAAATAGTTTCAAATACTGAGGAAGATCCAGAATATTCTGATACTGTAAACAGGTACACTGACCACAAAGAAACAGACAATAGAGAGCAGGAAACCGACTACACCCAAAGGGAAAATAAACCAACTTCAACAACAGGACATATTCACACATTTATTAAAAACGTATCTGATCACATTGTTAAATTCTTTCATAATATTCCACCATGGAATTATTTCAGTCCATAACATACAATTAGGCCATTACGATATGCAGATACATACAATACTTAATGGTCACAGTTAATTGGAAAATGTGCCATAAATGTATTTCTTCGTCTACCATAATTTTCATTTATATGGGTCAATGGATGAAAAGCCTCTTAACTCCTTTTTCTTCCTGCGTTCTTTCCTCTCATCCTGATGTCTTCTAGTAACTGGCTGAGCCATCCCACAGGTCTTTTTTCTTTGTAAAATTTTTAATTCTATCTTTTCCTCCAAAAAATTAATTTCTAATCCTACCCATGCTCTTTTTCCCCTCACCACTTCCCAAAAATTTCATACCCACTGCTTGAATTTTATTTTTGTTTCTCTTTCTAGAGTCCACGTTTTAGTGTTACATGTTAGAATGTTGAGTGTTGCTTTTACCATGCAGATGGTGGTAAAGATATGATAATGAAAGTGACCAATATGGTGGCTAAATAGTTACTTTGTCAGTCAATAAACAAGCAGTTTCCAACTCACCTGTGTACACACCATTTCAGCATTGTTGATGTTTGTTAATAAATATACATATATTTTTTCTATGTAAATTATTTGGACCTAATGCCTTCCCTCTTCTTATGGATATGATAGGTATTTGAACTATACAAATACTCAGTACAGAGACAAAATATTCTTCTTGTGCTAAGGTTAAGAATGCATGCAGTTCTATATGTGTGCGGTGCTTAGGTGCAGGTTTCACATAATGCTTCTTACATTTTCAACACAATATTGCCTACATGCAATCTGAACATGTGCCCCTTTCACATGGACAAGTGTCCATGCCAACAAGAATTTGAACACATGTCTTATAATATTTCCTAAATTTTTCATGTATGATAAAATACAAAATTACAAGCCATACAGTACAATAAACTATCTATTTGTTCATGTAGCAAGGAACAGCAGGCCTATGCTGAAGATATATGCAAACCAAGCATGTTACTTTTAGTACAGAAGCTGTCAGTCTTTGACATGAAATGGTAGCTGGTCAGCTGTACCTTTTATACTAAACTGAAATAAATTATGACAGGGTTCTCTGAACAGTTGGTATGTCGATCATGTCACTTGCTTCTTAGTAGTATACAATAGTCAGTGTAGATAATCTGTTTTTTCTTGGTGTTGGAGTTAACCCTAGGCAACCAAGGTTATCTGTTATCAGACTGAAGTTCACACATTAACTTCTATTAGATAATACCAAATATATGGCTTGTAAATAATACATACAAAAAGCAAAACCAAAACCAATAAACAAAAAAATGTTTCATTAGATATAATAACAGTCTTTTCAAGAAGAAAGCCAAAATGAAGAACCATATACATAGGAAAAACATGTTAAACAATTCTACTTCTTTGGCTTTCATGACAGGTATTCAATGTGTTGAATCAGATTTTGGGATTAGACCAAGTACACAATTGTAAATTTCCTAATGTTTCTGCAAATATAACAGTTGCCATCTTCAGTGTGAATTAAACTATGACAGACGTGATGGCCATGATCAAGCACGCCCTGCCCACTGCCAGACCTATAAGAGACCCCAGACAATGGCAACTGTAGGGCTTGTCCAAATATCAGGAAATCTTCATTTCTTCATGCAGCCTCATTCCAAAAGTCAGTTGCAATATGGTACATGCTGCACCTACATGGAGCACATGCTTCATACTTACTAGAGTTTTAGAAAGTTTGCCTACTTGACATTCTAAGAAAAAATGTATCAACACTAGACAACTGCGCTATATATGGTATAAAGTTATTAACAATGTTTTAAACATTTCCATAAATTTATATGAGAACCCTTCAAAAGTCACAGGGCTAAAATGTCATGGATAGTTCAGCTTATTAGCTTTGATTAAACTGCATGACTTACAATAAGAGGGAAACAGTGCTGTCCATTGAACTTCCTCACCAGTATATTTCTACGTGCAATAAAAATAACATTAAGAACCCATATATACAGTCATAAATGGGAGGGGGGGGAAAGAAGTAACGAAAATACTAGAAATACCAAAATGAGTACATTTGTCCATAGTACTTGTATTTTCATGGTAAGAAATGCTACACTAGGACCAGCAGCAGGACTCATGATAATGACAAAACTGCAGCCTGTATTGCTGATTCCCTGGTCAAGGCTTGAACTGGACACTTCAACAACATAAAATGGATGCATCATCACTGACAACAAAGAAAGGATGTAAGCAAGACAGAAGGAAAGACAGTAGAAAAAAAAGGGTTTGGGCAAGAAACAAACACATGCATGATAAATGATGCCACTGTCAAAGTAAATATGATGAAACGACATATCACATTATATCAGCGTGCCCAATATTGGTAAAAGAACAGTATATGAAGTGACATGACAGAGTGTTTGCTCAGGGCCAGACTAAGGGGCAGGCCAGCCAGGTAACTGCCCAAGGCACCAACCTATAAGGGGCGCTAAGATGTCAGTGGAATAACTTGAAGCATGGTGCTTGTAAACTCAGGTTTCCACAAGCGAAAGCATTTCTGCAAAAATTATCCACAATTTGGGCAAGTGCCCTCACAAAGGTTCCCCAGCCCTGCCCTAGAAAGAAAAAGTTTAAAAATATCGGTTTTAAGGGGCGCCAAATTATTAGCCTGCCAGGGGTGCCCAAGTCTTGGGCCAGCCCAGTGTGTGCTCAACTACACTTTAGCATATGGAAGGATATAGGGGTAAAATTTGACAAGGAACACTGGTATGAGCATGTACCAAAGTCAGTAGAAACAAGTCATGAAAGTAAGGTAACCATATTATGGCCTCAAACAAGTGACAACTGACAGAACCATCCCTAAAAATAAACTGGGCATCATAATCCACAATAATAAAAAAACATGTCTGTTAGTAGATGTTGCAATTTCAGAAGATAGAATGTGATCAAGAAAGAAGCTGAGAAGATTTTAAAATACAAAGACCTTACAACAGAAATACAGCATATGTGGAATGTAAATACAGAAGTGATACCAGTCACAATAGGGGCAACTGGAATCATCTCAAAATCATTAAGAAAATATCTGAACATTCCTGGAAAGCCTGACATCTAGGAACTACAGAAAACAGTCACACTGGGCACTGCGCACATACTTCGGGAAGTACTAATGCAAAAGTACAAAATGTTTATCATGGGACATAACATCATATGTACCACATATTATGACCACAGAGTATCTGTAACATAATATACCACAGAGACATGGGTTGTTCCAGTTATATAAATGTAAACACCCTGTATAAAGGCAACAACAACAACAATAATAATACAAAAAAACTTCAACGCAGTAATGTAGGAACCAGAGAAGATACCTGACTGGCTAACCACAGGAATAAATTATTTGCTGCCAAAATCAAGAGACAGCAAGGCTGTCAGTAACTACTGACCAATTACATGGTTAACAACCATGTACAAGACCGTAACAGGAATAATAGCTAGAAGAATCTCCACACATCTGGAAGAGCAGGACTTATTACCAGCTGAGCAAAAAGGATGTCACTCTGGCAGTAAAGGGTGCAGGGATTAATTAATAATATCAAAAGTAATATATGTAGACTGCAAGAGAAGAAAAAAGAATTTAAGTATAGCCTGAATTGATTACCAGAAAGCATCTGACAGCATTCCAAATAGTTGGGTAGAAAAGTCAATAGAACTGGTAGGAGTAAACAGTAAAATTGTCAGATTTTGCAAATTATCAATGGAGAAATGGTACACAAAGCTTCAGCTGAAAACAAAGCAGGAAGTAATGCAGTCACAACCCATTCAGAGATGAAGAGGAATATTCCAGGGGGACTCCCTCTTGCCATTACTGTCCTGTATAGCACTTATCCCATTAACACACAAGCTGAACAGAGCTGATTGTGGATATCAAGTACATGGAGCTGAGAGGAAAATAAGTCACTTACTGTATATGGATGACTTGAAACTGTTAAGTAGAAGTGAGGAAGATTTAGAGAATGGAGTAAAAATTGTGAAAGTAATTAGCAAAGACATTAATATGAATTTTGGATTAGAAAAATGTGCAAAAATTTGTTTAAAAAAAGGTAGGATCCAGAGGAAAACATACATAGAAAGCACATTTGAGGATATTAAAGAACTGGACCCCAGAAAAGCGTGTAAGTATTCAGGGATAGAAGACAGCCATGACATAGAGCATAAAAATGAGAAAGAAAAGTAGAAGAAGGAATACTTGAGGAGATTGAGATTAGTCTTGGACACAGAATTAAGCGCAAAAAATAAAATACAAGCAATTGGAGCACTGGCAGTACCTGTATTTAGATATAGTTTTGGAATTATTAATTGGCGCCAAGAACTGTGAAAACTGGATTGGAAAACAAGAAAACTGCTAACCACCCATGGAGAGCATCACCCAAAGGCAGGTGTAGATCGCTTGTATGTTCCCAGAAAACAAGGAGGAAGGGGGTTGATGCAGTTAGAAGAAGCCTATGTAATAGAAATTATTTTTGTTGTGTAAAGCTTAAGCGGAGCTCTTGGAGGACCTAGGCATACATGGAAGGATAACATAAAAACGAATCTTAAATAAACTGGGAGTAAGGGTGTCCAGTGTTGACTCCAACTTAGAAGTTTTCACAACCACCACGCTTGTACTGTTGATCCTAAGGCATGAAAGAAAGTGATGTAGGATGCCTTCCAGTTGTATGAAACTGGGTTTCATGAAAATCAGCCAAATCGTTACAAATTATTAGTGTAGAACAGACACACTGATATAAACCTCACTGTCCTTGTAAAGTACAGTAAGTAGGAAAATATATAACACTTTCTATTACTGAAATCAATTAACAACTTTTGCATATAGATCTTCTTATTTATTTAAAAAATGCTTTATCAACTGTAGGCATTAGGAGAACTGAATGACAGGATTATTAGGTATGATGAATGAAATAAGACTGATGAGACTCCTCCAGGAAAGAGAACAACCAAGGAACAAAGGATAGAAGGAATTTTACAAAACATGAATATTACAGGATTTAAAGTCACACAAGACTGGCAGAAGTGACACCTGGGGATGCCAAGGTGGTGAAAGAGCTGTTTAACAATGACAATAATAATAATAATAATAATAATAATAATAATTAGGAAAGATGTGAAAGCAGTTATGGACTGTCTTAAGGTGCTACTGCATCACTTGGCTGCAAAATAAAAATAACCAGTTAAAACAGATGGTCTCAGAAAAGATGTATGGACTTATATGAGGGGTTCACCTGTAATCATGACTAGTGCAAGTTATGTATTCCATAAAAGTGGATCTTTGATTTGAGTGATCAATAAACAGTTTGTCTAATAAGCCAGTTCCTGTGTATCTGGTTTATATGCTAATAATGTGTCACTAATTAAACTTTACCCATTACACCTTTGTGTACCATATATGAATATATTAAAATGGCAATTTAAAAAAATTAGTAATAACTGATGTATGCCCATATATGGGAGAGTTTTCCTTATGATAATACCATATAAGATAAAGAAACAAATATAAAATTCAATGAAGGGATGATACACAATTCTGTTATATGGCATCCTCTGATGTGATGTCACATGATGTAACTACCAATCACATTTAACTGAAACACAACAAGTGTAGTGAAATAAAAACAGTTAGTTGCTGAATGTGCAGTCAGGAGGACAAAGGTGGGAAGGTACTTCTGTATGTGGGTGTAGCAGAAGTGTAATACTAGTGCAATGAAGCAGGCCTCAGCATTTCTACAGCAGGCATGAAGAGTAACCATCTAGCAAAATTTAATACACTAGTGAACAGTAACACAAGTGACAATGGAACCAGTTTCTTTAAAGAAGTTTAATTGATTTAAAACTACACTAGTACCACAGCAAGAAAAGTGTAACAGATTACAACTATTCACCAATAATTTTAGGCCCTTCTTTTTGTGTATATTTATTTTTTAAAATCATAAATTTTTAGACTTTGATGTGTGTCTGTATAAAATAAATGTCTTAGTTTAAGCATTACAGAAGTTGGAAAAATCATTTGCAAGGAAATATCTGGCTTAAGGTAAGAAAATAATTTTTATTTCATTAGCTGCCTACAGATCAAACACTTGTTAAAAGTAACTTAGTGATCTGTAAGCAATAAATTCATGGATACGTGGGTTTCCTCATGTGTGCTGCATGTACCTACAATCACATCATTTTTCATTTACTCACTCTAACAATTGAGAGTGAAAAATAAAAACCATGATTCTCCCCATCCCTCTTATGTTCGAATATCTTTCTCAGTACTTTTTATTATTGTCATTATCACTATAACATCAACTACCGCCACCATTAACATTATATTATTACACTTTCATAAAATTAAGTATCTATTTTATCGAAAACCCTAGAAAAACCTCACTGCACACTGTTTAAATTGGTTTAAACCATGCTCATTAGACCACTGGTAGTGGAACCATTGATTTCTGGTGGGGCAGGAGGGGTGAGACAATACAGTTCAGGAAGTTGGCAAAAATTACAACCTCCTAGAATCTTCCGTGTCTTGCAGTAGACTGTATGATACAAATACGCAACTCTATCATTGTGATAGATGTCAGCAATTTGCCTCATGTCCATATGCTCACTCTATGACAGAAAGGTTGCTTATACCCACTCTAATATTTAGGAGTAATCATAATGTTCCATTTTCATACAGATATGGCATCAAATATAATCTTAGTTGGGGGGGGGGGTCTTGTAAATCCAGTAATAAATCTTCAAGTTTCTTAAAATGCAGAGAACTTTTTGACAAGCAGAGGAACTATTAGCTTCTCAAGAAGGACTCTGCTCCATGCGGGCTGCTAGAGGCTGATCACAAGAAACTCAATTGAAATCATCTCACTGTTCACAAGTTTTGAAGGAAAGCATGGATGACAACTCTATAAGCTTTTACTGTATTCTTTCACTTTTGAAAATACAGCAAAAGTTATTTGCAAGTTTACTATCAAATGACTTCCTAAAACTTGACAAAAAGCAGAAACATCATGTATTTCAAAACTTCACATCATATTCTCTCCAATCTTCAAACTCTTCACATATTCTTTCATAATAAGATGCAGAAACAGAAATAAGATAACTGATTCACACACACAATGACCTCCATTCTGCTGAAGTAAGCACCACTGTAACAACTCCTGTCAGAGCATGTGCTGAGTTGTCATTCATCTCATCAGCTGACACCTTGGTTACTAGCAATTGTAATAACATTGATACTAGCTTCCAACACTTCCTGAGAGGTCTACCTGAAAACATTAGCTCACTACTTGTGCATCTTTTATAAATGAATGACAACACTAAAAAGCTCCACAGTTAAGGCCCTTACATTATGAGGGGCTCAAAAAATAACAAACCACATTATTACAAAACTCTTAATTAATAAAACATAAAATAATATTAACATGAACTAACAGTTTCTAATTTAAAAATACCACTGTGAGTTACTGCTTGCCCAATTATTAACTTTTCATAGTAAGTGTCTTCAGGGAACATACATAACTTTAAGTTATTTATTTTTATGTTCTCCTTCCTATTGAATATTTCTTTTCTGTCTCTTGTAGTAGTACAGGGTCCTAGCATGCCTAAATAAAAGCTGTTGGGCAAAATATCTGCCATGAACAGTTACTTGAAGTAAGAGAAAAACCAAGAAACCACTTGACCTGAACACTGCCTGTCTAAGTGCAATGCCTTTAAAGAATCAAGATCTTCATTTTTGATAGGGATAAGGAAAGAAAGAAATGAACATAGGATTTTAGCAGAGAAACATATTGAAAAGCAGACACTTAGAAGGCATGACAATAGAGAGACATTAAAATTAAATTAAATTGAATTTGCCCAAGATTGTATCCACTGAGAGGTTTTGTCATTTTAATGGTGCTGGACCTTTGGGTTCTATAGCCATAAAAGTTCTCCCTAGAATGGGCCATGAAGGCCCAGAGGGGGAGTAGAGGTATAGCTCTGCTCTTTCTTTAACCCCGGCACTAGATGAGGGTGGGTGGTCAATTCCACGCCCCGGCCGCTTTACCCCCAGGAAAGAGACCCGGTACCCATTGTATAGGAGGCTGGGTGGGCCCCAGGGCCGGTCTGGACGGGTGCGGAAAATCTCGCCCCCACCGGGATTCGATCCCCGGACCGTTCAGCCCATAGCAAGTCGCTATTCTATAGCCACAGAATTAGTTATATTTTTGCAGCACTATGCAGTAGTTATAGCAAATTCCAATGTTTGGAGAGAGCTCCTTGGAAATAAAAACGAAAAGGGTATTTTTGAGAGTTGTGTAAGATAATACTATGTATCTCTGAATTAAGCAAGATTGTAAAACATACAATGCACACTTAACAGGTAGAAATTATGGATCAGACGTTTAAAACAAAAAGTTGTCCATGTGCATGGCACGAAGTCATAGGGGGGAGGGGTGTAAGTATAGCTCCACTCATTCTTAACCTCGGCACTAGATAGGGCTAGATGTTCAGCTTCATGTCCCAGGTGTTTGATACCAGGGGTAAGCGCCCCTGTTATCAATCAAGTAGAAGGCTTGGTGTCCCCATGGCTGATCTTGATGCTTTGCAGACAAGATAAATTTCTTGCCCCTGTCATGAACTGAACAATGATTCCTTGGTCATCCAGCCTGTAGCCTAGCCATTACACCAACTATGCTATCCCAGCTACCACCTCGTGCTTAAGTAATACAAAATTATAATATGTACCATTTGTATCATGAAGTAATCAACTGCATAATAAGATAAGATACATTACATTACACAGAACAATCATTTTGTTCGGACTTGTTTGCTATCACTGCACCACAGAAAAGCCTAAATGTTGTTTATAGAAATAGCATTAACAGAGACAACCTTGCATAAAACTCATTCATGGTTGGCTGAACTATGAAAAAAGTATGCATAACTGCCTGGGTAATGTGAACAAAATCAGGTTAATCAAGAATCATGCCACACTGATTACTACAATTGTACCATCTAAAACATACTGATCTTTCTTTCTTTCTTACTACATATGTATAAAAAAAAATTAAAGTGTGTGATTTGAGGTTTTACAGCATTGTTGATGTACATTAAGGTCTTCTGGGATACAGTCTGGTGCTCACTGACATGATGTCATATCCCAGAAGACCTTAGTTTTTAAAATAAAACTGATATAAAACTTGTTCACTTTTAAATAATACAATACTGTGTGCTTCAAAATCATATACTAATATGGTACTGGTTGGAAAGATAAAACAAATCTGATTTCAACATATTCTAAACTTTATGAAGACTCCTCTCTTTATGTGGCATTAAGGATATCTTTGGTATGTTACAAGTTCAGAAATGTACCTGAAAATCATAAGACTTACAAAACATACACTGGACATAAAATTTCTTTTGTTCTCCTCTACAAATGTGGTTGACATATATTTCATTTCAATAAATATTTAGTGAGTTACATCTGTGACATGCACAGGAAAGCATTTAGGTCTTCAAGTAAAGTGGCCATTAAAATTACCTGACCCAAATGAAAATTGAAGTGGCTGAACACAGTATTTCATAAAATTCTCCATTACCAAATTTCATAAAAATCCATTAAGTGGTTCCAGAGTTGTTACATGCACACAGATGGACAGACATAGCAATTATAACAGGCTGTCCGCAGAGATGTGAACACGCCTAGAAACACAAAACATACTTAATCCAGATACATATTGCAACAGGAGGGGAAAGATGCACACTTGGGTTGGCTTATGCAGTAAAGCAGCAGTATAAAGTTCAGTCTTAGGGTAAATAATTATGTTGCAAGTTATAATTTTTCAGTCTAGTTTTACAAATTAAAAAAAAACATCCTTGTAACATGATGCATGTTGTGAGTGTGCATGTGCCCCTATAAACAGACCAAAATACCTCATTATTATGGAACATGACTGAAAGACCATGGCCCCAAACGTCACCCAAATACCACATTTTTAAAGTTACCTCCAATGAAATTAAGAAGTTGTGGTCAGTTGAGAGATGTGGTCCTCCAGCTTGAGGGTTGGATGGGGGGCTAACAATTCCTCACCATGCAAGTGAACATGTTAGAACACATTATCAGTATTTGGAATTATCCACTAGTTGGACTTCATCCACTGTCACACGTTCAAAATAAAAAAACATGGGACAATGAGTATAATTCAGAGAGTGAATGATTCCAAATGTTATATACCACTGTCAGAATTCTACAGAATATAATATAAATCTGTAGTTGCATAAAATTCTGAGGTGGGAGACCCACTAGCAGTATTCAATGCCAAATTTGTCTGTTACATAATGTACATCTTTTACAGTTTCAAAGATATGGAATGCTATTAACAGGCTGCATGCATCTCTCTCCTAATTGAATTACAGGTGTTAATATTATAGATGCTAAATGACAAATTACTGAAAATTAAATTTGTCTGGAATATGATGCCATATCGATTGGTAAACAGTTACTGATGTATTTGAGGAGCTTAATGTCTCAATCTTCATGGTCTAAGCAGTACTTGGACTGCTGTGAGAACCTCAAATCTCACATGATCTATTTTGTGCAAATTTATAGGAATAGAATGCTGCTGGTGGGCACCACAACTTGGTATTTTTATCACCCTGTAATCAACAGCACCTTGCAAGTTGGAGTAGTATAGTCTGTATAGTGATTAGGCTACAGCTTGGATGTATGAGGAATAGTGGTTTGATTCCATGCAGTGGGAAAAAATCACTTCTCAAAAAGTTCATAATGGCCCTTGGATCCATACAGCCTCATATTCAATGCCAAAAGGGGTTCCTTCATCTGGTGGCAAGTGGCTGGGGCGTGAAGCAAACCACTCATCCCTATCTAGTGCCGAGATTAAGAATGAGTGGAGCCATAATTCCACTGATACACATGCCTTCAAGACATGCACAGGGACTTTAATTTTATAAAAATATCAATCAGTAAAGTGGAAAGAGAACCAAAATAAAGGGGACAGAACATTGAGAAATATAATCTTTATTAGGGCAACCATGTCAACAACACAGGAGAGGCACAGAACATTAATCACCAGTGAGCTATTTAAAGGTGACAGGATAACTTTGTATGATAACCAGATACAAACTTGTCTAAAAACTGAGTGTAATGTATGTACTGTAACTTGTGTTTGGTATGCTAAACTGTGTAAATGTAAGAATATAACAACCTAGAAAAGTGGTTTGGGTTTCAGTTCAGATGTGCTGTAAAAGTCTCTGTCTGTGTTTCAGTTCAGATGTGCTGTCATAAACTCTATCTGAGCTTCAATTCAGACATGCTGTCATAGTTTCTTATCTTGGTTTCAGTTACACAGCATACAGATAAAGTTTGGATTCAAATTTTTAATTTAAGAAAAGAAGTTATATTTCATCACCAACAATTCTAATCATTGTAAACACTAAAAAACAATCATCATCATCATCCTCATTTCTCTTCTTTCTCCTCCTCCTCTTCTTCTTCTTCAATTGTGCAACAGTCACATCGGCCTGGCCTCTTCAATAGTTCACCTCCAGATATCCCTGTCCCCTTCTAGTCTCCTTCATCCTCCTATATTTAGCAGCAACAAGGAGTCCCTCCTAATGTTGCCTTCCTATTTTAGCCATGGTCTTTCCCCAGGTCTTCTTCCATAAAATTTTCCATTCAGCACTTTGTTAGTATTCTAGTATTATCCATTAGGACTATATGACCAGCCCATTGTAATCTTTTGAACTTATTCACTATATCAGGTCCATCTAACAATTAATAGGGGTCTTCATTATGTCTTAGTCACTTTCATAGACTGATTTAAAGATTCTTAGCGTTTTCCTTTCACACATTACTAGCCTTTATTTGCATGACTGAGTCATTGTCCAGCCTTAACAACCAGAGCTTAGTATTGGTCAGGTAAGAGTCCTGTATATTCTAAGTTTATCTTGTCTATGTGCTAATCATGATTTTATGGTGGAAATAAACAGCAATATACCAACGTTATTGTTTTAAAATCTCAGAATATAGTTTGGAATAGTTTGACAATTATACATATAAAGAATTTATTTGTTAATAAATGTAAAAGCCAAAAGTTGGGTTTTGAGTTTTATATGTACTCTGCTGTGATCCATTTCTTATTTGCTTTGTCTCTGACTGTACCATTTTACACCTTCTGTAAATGTGCTGTGCATTGCAACAGGACAAATATGCCTCACGTGTGGATGTGGCTCACAATATGGCTCCTTCAGCAGTACGGTTATGAAGAAACTGCAAGCATTGGAATAAAAAAACTTCTCTTCAAGCAGCCAGACTCATTGCATGAAAGGAAGTAAGTACAATATACTTGGAGGCCCAGGTTCATATTGGATTTCCTGCAATAGCAACAACAGAAGCACCTCAATAATATGTAGTTTTTTTATATGGTCCTCATGAGGGTTTATGAACATTGAGATGTAGAATGTTCCCACGTTTTCAAACATGAAATAAGATTATGCTGCCCATAAAACAATAGAGCATTATATGACTAATGTTAAATACAAGGATTTAAAGAGAATTTAAATTAAATGGTCCGCAAACATCTGGAAACAGCACAACAGAAACATGCATTAGGGGGTTGAGTCTCTCCTTCACACTGACATTAAGATATGGCCCAAGCTTCTTTAACTTAAATTAGCACTAAGCCATTGAAATGTTTTCAAACTCTTATTCAGGAGATCTCCTAACTGTACACCTTTGCTGCAATAAATTACATTCCTTGGTATCTAAATGATTTGAAAATCTCACATAAATAACACTTCCAAGTAAAACCTGCATTATATAAATTTGAAATATGATTTGTCATTCCATGCTATTAATTCTTTTGTTGCTTTCCAGCCTCCATCAGATAGACTCCACACATACTGACAAGGAACACTCAAAATGGCTTCCAATTTCATATACAGGCAGGCAAACTGGCAGGTACAATTTGCACAACACAAATGCCGCAGAAGCTCGAGGAAAGAGAGAGACAGACAACCAACCACCACATATAGCTATTTTATATCCCTTAGAAAACAACAGGCCAGCAGGAATGTCCATGTCAAGTAAGTGCAAAAGATGCCATGAGGAACTTAGAGAAAGAAAAGCATATAGTGACCACTATCAAAAGGGGACCAGCAGACCTGACAATGTGGACATAGAGGACAATGTTAATTATTACAAATCAACATATCCTTCATTTACTGCTGATGATGAAAACAGAATAAATTTTGAATTTCCAATGGACAATGGCAATATGCAGGATGTCCAAGTGATTGCTATACCTCAAGCTATAGACAACAATTTTAATACCAACATACCCAAGTCACTTGCCAGTTGCATAGAGCAAGCCTCTAAATCTCAAAAAGTACTACAGGAAGAGAATGGAGTCCAACAGCTAATGACAGTTGGTACTGGTTATCACGTTGGTAGTAATGGTTTCAACAAGCAGCTGATGAACAGTGGGAAGGAATCAGAATTGAATAAATATAGGTTTGGTACACCATCAAATGATGAAATTGGATATATTCATACTGAACATCTGAATGAACTGAATACAAACATGAACACTCAGACTTACTCTCATCTGCTAAGTGACATTTCTGTAAGTCCTAGCCTTCAATATGGGTTGCTGAGATCAGGCAATACACAAGAATACTATCGTCCATATGATAACATAGAGTTACTGCCTCAAAAACTAGATGAAAGAGGAAATTCTCCACTGGAGGAAAGTATGCACTCAAAGTCAACTCTACCAAGAAATGACTTGTACACAGATAAAAACTTCCCCCAACAAACAACATACAACAGTCATCAGTATGATAATGCACAAACTATGGATTCAGACACATATAAGAACAGACATGAAAATATCTACTCAAAACATGAAGAAGAAAATGAATATCAAGATGTATATAATACTTACACAAGATGCTCACAAATAAATCCTGGGCTGATGCATAATACAGCACCTGTCACCAATTATGAACTCCAACCAACAGGACATTCCAGTGAACATACTCTAAAAACACCTACTGGGACAAGGGAAGACATAACACACAATCACGTAATGAGCGACATACTTTTGTATCCTTCAAGTGATAACAGAAGACTGATGCAAGGTAAGTTTGTGTCTCAAAATGGCCTCACGAGTTTACCATATGTTCAAGGAAATCCTTGGCTGAAGCATAATACAATGCCTGTCGCCAATTCTGAACTTCCACCAATAGGACATACCAGTGAATATACTCTCGACAAACCTACTGGGACAAGTGACGACATAACACACAATAAAGAGGTTAGTGATATCCTTTTTTATTCTTCAAATGATAATAGAAGACTGACGCAAAGTAAGTTTGTGCCTCCAGATGGCCTCACCAGTTCACCATATGTTCAAGAACCACAAAGCAACATGCAAAGATATTATCCTGGCAAACCCTCTGCAGTTCTGCGAGAAGATGGATTACTAGTTCAGAACATACCAAATGCACAGCAAAAAGCTGCATTACAAGTTCAGAACATACAACATGCACAAGAAGAAGATGGATTACTAGTTCAGACCATACAAGATGCACAAGAAGAAGATGGATTACTAGGTCAGAGCATACCAGACGCACAGCAAAAAGATGGTTCACTTGTTCAGGGCACACCAAATGCACAGGCTACGGAAGCTTCCACATGTTGCAACGAAATTTCTGATCTGTCCAGCCATGTATTTAAATTTTTGACATCTCAAGATGGAATGTGGAAGAAAGATTCAAGACTGACAACAGCAAATTCAATGCTCCCATTACCTACTGCCAACATAAGGCCTAGTATGTCACATTTACCATACCATTACAGAAATTTGAAAGAAGTATTAAATAACATGGACAGTCCAAAGTTAAACATTATTGCTCCAAAACATGATGATTATGCTGCATCTCACTACTTCATTCAGAAAAATAAAATTCCTTCTCATCAGTTACCCTACATCAAAGAAATTAATGAGCTGAATGAAGGGTTACAGTTCATGCAAAACAGAGAAAATACTCCACCACTACCCTACATCAAAGAAATTAATGAACAAAATGAAGGGTTACATTTCATGCAAAATGGGGACAATACTTCACCACATAACTGTAAAGCATCAGCTATTACAAATGTACCAAAAAGGACAGAATTAATGGCAGATCATTCAAAGTATACACAGTGGGTTGCTAATACCTCTCCCAACAGAGATGAAACACCAAGATATTTGAGCAGTACTGATGGCAGAAATACTGTTCCAACAAATCTGCCTTTTCAGATACCAACATACAACATGATAGAAATAGATGATAATTTACCTTTACCACAAAAACCTGTCGCATCTCAATATGAACAGAAAATTTCAACACCATCTAAAAATAGGAAAGTGGAAAGTGTGGTTCTTCAAAGCCAATCACCTACAAGTATAATACAATTGCAACTGGCACATCATAAACCATCAAATTACAGACTAACAGAAGGTACTAATAACATGCAATTTTCCATTTCTGAAAAAGATAAGTGTGGTGCATCTACAGTTATCTCAGAGATAACTGACAAATCTAAATGCACATCTTCAACAGCCATTCCACGTCAAAACAAAGACAAAGGTGAAATTCTCTGGGTGCCTGAAGAAATGAGAAGTGTGTCAAGTTCTGTCAATGATGATAGCTACTTTGTTCCAAGGAGTGATTCTTTGGAAGTTGAGCCTTCCTTAAAACCAAGCACAGTTTCAGGGAGAACAAAACACAAATTTTCACATATGTTTCAAAACACTACAAATGATTCACACTATCTCCCTGCTTCAGTCATGACTTCTTTGGAACATGCACGTTTGTCACCTACAGCAAGTAGCTCAATCAATGTACAGGCCAGAAGCAAATCTGAAGATACTTTCAGACAAACAGTCAATACTCCAGTACTCCAGTACCCTGCAGAACTAAAAGAAAGTTTAATGGAAACTTATTCTGCAGTCACATTTCCACCTCTTGTAACTACAGTCACAACGGGAACATATCTGCCTGAAACTTATACAGAAATGCCAATCATGGATGATTACAAGAAAAAAACAATTGTGAGACAGGATATAATCCCAACCCTACAATTAAATGGTGATTATGAGACAACACGCTACAGTGTAACAAAAATAATAACTTCAGAAGAAAATATGAATGATGTGTCCAACTCAACTACAGAATTAACACATGGATTCAAACAGAAGTCCTCGGATGAAACAACAGATTTTTCAGAATCATTTCAGTATGACATAAGTACTGCAATTGCTGAGAAAGAGATGAAGGAAAAATGGAATGTAGAAAGTGAACAATCAACAAGCGTTATGCCAAATCTATATGAAGTGTATGAGATACAAGATGTTGCACACCCAACTACAAATGCTATTACCATGGCTGCAATTACAGACGATGCAACAGAACAAATTGCAACAGATTTACTGAATGATAAATTCAAAATTCAGCTTGGTCCAATTCCAGGGAATACAAGGCATCAACCAATCATGACAGCCAAAGTCACACAACAGCAGGACACATATTATAGCCCTAGTACCACAATGACAGAATTGCTGACAGAGAAGCCATATAATTATGCGTCAGATGTTGCATACATTACGTATGTAACTGCAAAAAGACAAGACGATCATTCAAGCATGGCTTCCACAGCAGCATCAAGTGATGATAAGGAAACAAATCCTGAAGGATTAGTTGTACCTGACAAGAGAGCATCTTCAGAAAATGAAGGAAATTATTACCTCTCTACTGCAACTGCATTATTACCAGAGAATACAACAAACATAGTGTACATGAATACTCAACCTCCTGAAAGTTTAGAATCCACACATAAAGAAAGTTTAAATCAATTTTACACAGCCACAGTCACGCCACAAGTAATAGAAGTTGAAGGAACAACTGAGAAGAGAATAAAAATTACTGACACAGCAGTATCAAAAAAAGCAATTAAGTACAAAGAAAAGGTGTCAACATATTTAACAGCAGACAAACCAATTATCACAGTAAATGCAGGACACAGCAGGAAGCAAGTTATTTTTGAATGGGGGATGGATAAGTTAGACAAAACAACAATGACAGACAAATTCCCTCAGAACTACAAAGAGCAAATAAGTGCACAAAAGGATACTCATAAGACACTTAAGATGAAAACAACCGAAAAATACAGAAGTCCAGGAACTATGACATCTGAAACATCACAAGCAGCACAAGAGACTTATCAAACAGCTCTCCATATTCTAAATAAAACTAATACACATGCAAGTACAGTGTCAGAGAAAACAACATTCCAGACAATTGCAATTAACTCAGAAATAAGGAATGGAATCTCAGAAACAAGTTTTCCCACAGAAAGATCAGACATTTCACAAAGTGTGTACTTCACGACACCTTATGAAACAGAGGATGATGACAGCAGTACAGCTGACCTTCACAAACCTAATAATGACAACAGTTGGATACTGAAGGATGGACTACAGTACTTACATACAGACAACTATGGTACTTCACAAAGTGCTATTTTCACTAAAACACCATATGCAAATTATAACAAAGACAAGATAAGAAGTACTTTAAACGCTGCAGTAGGTGGGTGGAATCAAAAGGATGCACAAGATGTTGCCATTAATCAACACAGGACTTATTTTCACGATAGAGATATGCTTCAAGAACTTACTACTACTTCAGAAGGCTCAGATGATACGGATGACTTGGATGCACTTTACTTCATCATTCCAACTCTTCCACCTCAACAAAATAAGGTTAGAAATAACTACATCCAACTTCGTGAAACAAAACTGGAAAAAAATACTGGACAGCTTCCTGAATTACAGAATATACAAGATGAACAATGTAGGACTGGGGTCACATCATCACTGCCCAAAGTCCAAAATGATACCGAAGAACAAAAACTCTTGCCACATCATGCCGAGTTTAGATCTGAGAATTTAAATACAGACATACTTTGTAATGACACTGCAAACAGCCAATCAAGAGACATAGCAGAGTATCAGCAAAATGATGGATCAGGAATAGTGAAACAATTTTCATATGACACAAAAAGAGTATCATCAGAACACATACAACTAAGAAATTCTATAACAGATTCAATGGAAGTACCAAGACCTGACAATACAGGAGACATTTTAAGTGAATACAAAATACCTGAAGATATAACAACAACTGTAACAGATAATGAACTACCTGATACTATAACAGATAATTGGCCAGAATATAAACAAACTGATGTAACAAGAGTTTATACCGAAAACAGACAAACTGGAGGTCAGCATGCAGAACATAAATACCTGGAAAAAGAACCAGCAAGTTTAATAAAGTACCAACAACCTGAAAGAATGACTGGAGCCATGCAAGGTTATACAGCTGATAATCCACTAAGAGTGATAGCAGACCATAAGCAGCCTAAACATGAGCTACCAACTCAATATGGAACTGATAATCAAGGAGTTCTACAATCTCAAGCGGTAACAGAACAAACAGGGATACCTCAAGATGAGTTAAAAAGAACTGAATATACAAAGAACTATGACACAAATGCAGTAAAGCAGTCTGATGAAGATGTTACAAATGAAACAAATGATTTTAAAAAAGGACTGATGTCCCTACTTCAGAAAAATGACAAACTAAAATTATTATTGGATTCACCAAACTCAGATACAACTTCTGTTCCTTCAGCACCAACAGGAATAGATGGTCAATCTCACTTGAGCAAAGAACCTGACACAGAGGATCAGGGGCAAACAGAATCCCTGAAATTAGCTTCCAGTAAACTTACACCTGCAAATCTGGTATATAATTCAATAGAAATGTCTAATGCTGATGGTGAACTGCTGAAAAATATAATCATGGGTACTAATAAATCTAAGGACCTTCCACCTGTAAGTCTACCAGAAAAAAAGAGGCAAACAAAATCTTCACAAGACATTCACACTGCTACATCAGAGAAATGCAAAATTATACATACCTCTCAAGGCAAACACAATTTAAAATACCAAGATAAACTACAGCAACCATCTATATCAAAAAAAGAATATTCATCTGCATTTCAAGTACCTTCTTTAAAAGTTGGCAAATCAGAAAACACATATAAGATTAACACAAAACCAAAACAAAATTCCAAATTGAAAGCAGGTGTTATGAGGAGTAATGACGTAAGTGATACGGCCATAAGCCTTGCTCATCAGCCACAGATGAGTGACATGAGGACACAGCGTTCTACTTGTGGGCCTTGGACATGGTACAAAAATTACTTTTGTATGCCAGCTGCTAGTCCTGAGCTGAATGACCACCTGTTACTTTCAGACAATGAACACATAAACACTGTCCCCACTTCCATTTATGAAATGAACATCAACGGGGAGCCTAAATATGACTATGAAATGGACTCAAGTTTGGAGTCAGACAAGACAGCACAAGATCTATTTCTAAATTTCCATAAACAGCAGCCCAATATAAATACTAATTTTCAACATTCAGACACACTAAGTGAAGAAAAAATTATGATGAAGAATACTATTCATAATAACCAAGAAGAAAATCAAAGTTTGCATGATGACTCAATGACAGATATTTATGTGTTAGATTCACCTCAGCTGCTTAGATTTCATATGTACAAGGATAAGACAGATCTACAACCAAAATTATACACTAAGAGAAGGTCAAATTCATATCATAATACACAGAATATTCCAGAAGAAAATTACGAACAAGTAATACAAAACAGCATAGTGGCTACCAGACCTGTGTTTTTGGGAAACTGGAAGAAGTATCACGGATTACTGGAAGAAATCACCCAGCCAAATCCCTCAGCATTTGAAACACATTACTACAATAACCCATACACACAACATTTATCATATATGAATAATAATGAAGAAAATGCCAGAGCTCTCTTGGTTTTCAAAAAGAGAGAAGTGAATCAAGAATCACATGATGATAACAATGAAGAAATAACATATTCTAAATCTGGGAGGAAGAAATGTCACCAACCATGTGAACAGGAAATTTTGAAACAAAGAGTCAGCCAGTCGTCATCCTTTGGTAAGGTACATGATGAGTCCAAAGACCATTCAGAACATGAAGACAACAGTGAAGAATTCATCACACACACTTCTTCTGAGAGAGATTTAAAAAATGTCAATGACGATTATATAATTCATACATTTGTGAGTGATGTCTCACATGACAACATTTTCAACCAGCACAATAATAATTATAAGAAAAAAGTACTTTCAGAAAGCATGCAAAAGATTCCACAAAATCAGTACAAATATTCCAATGATTGTATATATTCTATTCTTTATCACAATCCATCAGTGAAAGACAACAACAAACAGAATAATGTCATTCGATGTTTACTCAACAACAACAACATATTCCATCAACCCGACGACAATTACAATCTTCAGCATGTAAAAGTATATTCATCAGATGATGATGATGAAACAAATGAACACCACAGCAATAATGTAGTAAGAAGAATGAGACATGCAATGCAGTACCCAACTACAGGTTCATTCAAAGAGAGAGAAAAAGAGGTGCATCCAAAATATGAGTCCACTAGCTGTCAGTCTTATAACTGTGAAGGTGTTCTTACATCTGAAATAAAGACTGTGACCAGTATTTTGAAATGGCTTAAGAAAATCATAACAGATACCAAGAAGACATAACACAGCAAATCAGGACTACAGCTGATAGTAAGTACAATAAAAATGGATTAAACTGTGACATATTGAAAAAAAGCAGACCCCAAACAGGGATGACTAACTCTATGGAGAATAATCCTTCTTCAAATGGTAATAGTTTCTCAGCTGGCCAAGAAATTACCCACCTTGAAGGAAACTGGTGGTTCATTACCATACACACGTCTACCACTGGACCCTACCCTAGGCCAGTTAAAACCCAGTCCAAACACTTACATCCTATTTAAGATGATTTTAATATTATCCTCTTACCTATGCCTGAATCTCCTGAACAGTTCATTCACTTGCAACTTTCCAACAAAAACTGCACACAAATTTCTCATGTTCTGTATGCATACTGTATGTCCCACTCATCTCATCCATCTTGATATGATCATTCTAAAAACAGGGGTGAACAGAGACTGACCATACAAAATACAGATGTGCATGTGTACTTGTAGGTTTATGAAATACTGGAATACATGATGAAGGCACTGCTGTAGTCTGTACTACTTCTGTCATATTTTGTTACAATGACTGTTCTCAGGTGCCACTGTTGTAAAACTTCCAATACAATATTTTGTATACTGTACCAACTGTCTGTCATGAATGATTTTGTGTTTAATAAAATATACCTCTATACTACTGTTCCAGATTTTCTCCATACAAGATAAGTATTCACTATGCATGAATGAATGCACATAAAATGACTTTCCTATAAAACAGAATAAAATTTACAAAATGGGGGAAAAATATAAAATTAATCACTATATTAAGACTTTTCCTTTTGGAAACCACCCTTAACAGGAAAACTACTAGTATTCACTTCTTTCGAGAAACATACAATACCATATACTTACCTCAGTGGGGTCAGAGCTACTGCTGTGTCCTGTACATCACCACTGCTTACCACTGATGCACAACAGCTACATGAAGTCAACATACTTTGTGTTTATATATGCATTGTATTCACCTGTGTCAATGAAACATATTACTTCTTCGTCTCACAGACACGTTGTCTTGACAACTGAACAGCAAAGTGTACGGTAACATGTATTAAGTTTTGCACCAGTAGATGATGGGTTTCTGACAGCTAACATCATTCTGAAAGTGACTGTAATTTTTTTGTTGGTTGACTCCACTGTATTGATAAAATATTCTTGAATGATGGCCACATAAATTCACAGTGGGTCTGAAACACCGTACTCTGCTTCAAATTGACTCAGCTGACAACCCACGATTTTATCACTTTAGTCACTGCATAGCACGCAAGTCTCGTCTTACACGATTAATTTTTAGGTGCCGTTGCAATGTGCCCCAAAGCGACTTGACGTGTCTACTCACTTGCCCGTGTGAAGTAATGCGGCTCCCACTGAACGTATTTTCGTGAAATTTTATTCTGGGAGGAGGTTTACAAAATTCTGTACACAAAACTTAGGTTTGGTCAAAATGAGACAAAAATATCAGGCAGTTTACACGAACACATGAACATTAACACCACGGATTATCTCTAGATTCACACCTCGTAGCTCTGATCCACCCCTTGGTCACCATGGTTGCTATTGATAGTAATCGACTGACTCCTGTATTTTTACATAGACACATCCAGGGTATAATTATGGAAAATTAAAAAACACGCCATCATAATATTTAATCTCTGTTGATATCTAGGTATATGATATTTGGTACACGTATGCATAGGCATAACTTGACTAACAATGTTGGGGGGGTGGGGGTGCCTTTATTCTGTGCTCCGTGAAACACAGGTTTTTCTTTTTTTTTTTGGCTTTACACCACCCCTCTTATAACGAGCAGCATAA
Source organism: Reticulitermes speratus (assembly GCA_021186555.1). Lineage (NCBI taxonomy): Eukaryota > Metazoa > Arthropoda > Insecta > Blattodea > Rhinotermitidae > Reticulitermes > Reticulitermes speratus. The sequence goes on from JAJKFL010000330.1 coordinate 16,961,195, forward strand.
AAAAACCTAGTCTTTGATAGAAAAAATATTAGGGGGGCATTTGTGTCCCCAAGTTACACCAATGCGTGTATGATATGAACATCCCTAGAAATTGTGTGCGAATTATTCTTAAGTTAGCAATTATAACACATTCTGATGGGGTGAAGATCTCAGGTTGAGGGCGGTAAATTTAAAAAAGAAATGGATGCAGACACAAGTTATGCACAGAAATATAATAAACAGCCCTCATAACAGTAATAACATTTTATAACATGTGCATGATTGTGAAGTGTAACAAGTGTGAACATCTGAGACGGGTTTAAGATGCAAAAAATTGAACGCAACTCAACGTTTCCTATCTCCGGTGTTCCAGGAAAAAGTATTTCCGAAAGGAAAAGTTGCACTCAGCTGACATTCAAGGAATTTGTGTTGTCATTTCTATGGTTACAAGCTTTCAATATTCTCCTGAACAATATATGTTGGCAACACATTATATAGACGTGTCCTCATCAGCACTACTTCCACCTTAATAACTGTGCAGACTGAAGACAGAGGCACAAGGAATAGAAAGAACATGGGTCATCCAAAATTACCTACCTATTTTACTGTGAAATCCAAACATTTGCCTGGAGAGATACAGGAAAAACAACACAAAACTTGCAGATCCTCTGACAAATGAAGCAGGAGTGCCAACCATTTGAACATGACATTTAGTTATGGGGTTAAAAACATAGCCTCATTTCAAGTTTGTATTTCCACACACCCAATCATACTTTCGTATCTAATTAAGGTAAAAGTCTGCAAAAATGGAACACACTGAATTGTTCATAGATGGAGTAAGGTGAATGACATCACAACCATCTTCAGGACTGGAAAACAAAATACAGGCAGCATTTGAACAGGAAAGGTAGGCAAAGAAGTACGTAAGAATTAGGACAAGGTAAGATGTTTTGTAATTCCTCTGACGTGTAAAACTGGGATGTTTGTACAACAAATTATAGTTTACTCTCATATTTAAGAAGACAATTTTCCACACTTCAATACGAAGTTTTACTTTTCTCTGTTGTGACAGCAGGTTCATATTCATACTCAATTTCAACATGTGGTCTTGTGATCTTTCGGCGTGTGATTGGCTTCTGTTTGCTCATGTCTTTAGATGAAGTGCCTGGTTTCATCTTTGCAGACGTCACATCCTGAAATTCAAATTCATGTATAATGACTGTAACACATAACATATCCCTAACTTAGACTGTATTAGGATTTGCAAATGGACATATACCTGCAGCATAACAATTACACTCTGTTCCCTATGCATTTCTCCTGCTGCTGTTGTCCTATTTTGTATGACACAATCTTGCACTTTTTGATCCTTTTGGATGTCGAATGTGTCAGTAAAAACAGGACTCGCGGAAAACCAGTCACAATTGTAATGCCCATCACAAACATGAAATAAAATGTTTTCATGTGTCAAGTACTGGAACCAATTTCTATGCTTGAAATTCATACCTGAATTTTACTGTGTTGCTGTAGTTCGATGCATTTCAAACTCTTAAAGTAGTACTTGGTATTGAAGTTACACTAAATTAACCCTTTCAAATCCAAACTTGGACTTGGCCCGGCTTTAAATTTTCAAATGTGTTCCTACACTGGGCTCCATTCAGATGGATTTTAGAAGTTCTTTGTGACTAGCTGGACATTAAGGCACTGTGAGTTCTCTGCAAAACTGACCTGATTGGCAAACCTGGGATAAAAATTGGAGCTTGAAGTATTAAACTTCCTTATTCTGCATCAAACCATATGAAGGGTCAGAAGTGAATGCTAAATAAGGGCATCATGTTATGCTGGATGGTTGAATCTAATGTACTGCATGGTTAAGTAGTAATAACTGAATATGGTGGAATGATGGCTGGTGGGAGAAAAGTGAAGTAATCAGTGCTATAACTTTCTCAGCACCATACTGTTCACCACAAAACACACATGGTCTGCACCCTAGGACTGTATGGAATCTGAGCTACAGCATGGCATATGAGTGAACGAAGGTGTATGTCTAAAGGTGCTACAAACAGGTACGTGTATGTTCACATACCTCAATGTCTGAAGTCTCTGAAACTTCGAAGTCTTCATCAGGTACATAAGTCACTTCACCTATAGATTCATTTTCCTGGGGGGGGGGAAAATAGAGACAATATGAACATAACACAATATTTCATGATCTGAAGCTTTCACAGTGTTGTTGATGATGACTGGAGTCTTCTGAGATATGACCCCATGTCACAACTGCAGAACAAGCAAGTTGGTACAGCAGCACTCCTCTAGACTCAATTCTGAAGAATGCCTAATTAGAATCTTGGCCAGGTTATCACCTATTCTATGATTTTTCATGGTTTTCTGCAAACTCTGTAGAATAATTCTTAAAACATATCACAGCAGCCTTCTTCCAACCCTTTTCCTAAACCTGGTCCAAGTCATCACTCATGGTCTCTTCCTGCCTCGTTTTTATAACCTCATTAGTTTAAAAAGTGGCATTAAATACCCTAAAAATCAATCAATATCAGAGATGTGTACAGCGACTTCATATTCACCTCATCATCAGTTCCAACTATATCGTCATCATCATCATCATCGCTCATCATTACATATTCTGAAACAGTATCTCTTTCCAACTCTTCTTCAACTTCTCTCTCCAATTCCACATTTTTCTGAAAAATTGAAAACACAGCTATAAGTTTTCATGCTTCCATCACACGTGTTGCTCAAATAACTGTCTTCTGGGTTTTTACACCATGTAATATGTGTAATGGGCTTTTCCAACATTTCAGAGGAGTGTGCTGCCACCATCTTCAGATTACCAACAATGGTTCACGTATCCTGAAGACAGACGCAGCACAGTCTTCTAAAATGTTGGAACAAACCAATTATACTACACAGTGTAAACATCCATACTTGAAAATATGTCCAGTTTTCATGTCACATCCTTTTAAAGCAAAATATTAAGGAGGGGTTTGCAAAAAATACATTTCTGGGTATTAACAAACGTGGAGCATTATGCAATTTCCATATTCTTCAACAGGTTTTTTTCTTTGCTTATATGACTGTATTTTGAAGTGTCTTGCTTCTCTGGACCAAGAATTTGTGCTGAAAAATGGTTTACAAATGAAGATTTTAGAGTGTGTGCATGTCATGTTTATGTTATGAAGCTCCTTAATAAGGACGGAAAACTGCTACTCCTGTTACCAAATGTTTTCTTACCTCTTCTTCCTCTTCCTCTACATCAACTACTTCCTCTTCAACCTCTTCTTTTTCTAATGCCTTATCAAAGGCTGTTTGAGGAAAGTTGTAGATGTCTCCATACTTGAAACAGATGTAAATTTAATAACAATACACATTCCGACAAATAATGAGAAACTGTACTGGTCTTGTGATAACCAACATAGGCCAATCCCTGGCACAGAACTATCTAACCTAACTACGTAATTTTAAGTAACACATTTATTATGGCTGTTTTAAGTTCTGCACTGGGACAATTTACAGCCAACAAACAGCAACTGCAAGGAAACAATAATTCACACTGTACGAGGATGATGGTCACGCACATACCATTTTACTCAAAAGTTCCTTCCGTAAATTTGGCATTTAAATATGTGGGGTTGTCATAAATTCAAGTTAAAAGCGCTTAACTGGACTGTGATGAGCCAAACCAAGGCATTTGTACCAAAACAGAACAATGAATCCTGTAGTGCAGTAGTTTGTATTAATAATTCATTATGCCTGTAAAGTGGCAGACCACGTGCAGAAGAGGGCTACAGGTGTAAGCTGTACCCCACAAGGGATTATGCGAAGTTATGATGCCAATTTTAAAGTAATGCTGATAACCACACTCAGAAAACCAACAACACTCTCTAGGACAATGCAGGTGGAGAGAGTGGCACTGATAGGAAAAGTAGATGGAATCTCATACATGTTGTGTATTAATAACATAAAATTAACAACAAAATATTTTTTATCAACTGGGACTCATCTTAGGATTAGGGCTGCCTCACATTTGGGTAAATATGGCATGTGTAAAAAAGTACAAGATTTCATCACTCACAAAGAAAACTGAAACAATCTGAAAGAGTTCAAAGCAGTCGGCTCGTTTTCTCTTGGTGGGGGGGGGGGGGGGGGGGGGGGGGACCTATTTGCCCTTATACCAATTAGTGTTTTATTTCTTATTTCCTTCACTAAATCAAGAGACTGTCTCCTCTTTCACCTAAAAAGAAGCATAAATGTTAACTGCAGAGATATCTAAAAACTGCAAATTTTAAGACAACAAAATAGAAACTGAAGAAGTTTCTCACCACTCCTTTCCTTAACCTCTCCACCAGCTGTTTCTCAATGGCAGTGTCCAGTCGGGCAGCAATCAAAGCTTTAGCTTCTCTCCTTCTCTCTCGCACTTCTATCTTGCGCTGAAGAGGCACCAACTTCTTTCTACAACATAAATTGCAACAGGTTCTTCCAAAAATGTTGGGAACATTGCCAGTGCCGCAGGATACACCACAATATATAAATATTAATATGTAACAAATTGGAACCTGAAATTTTACACTCTAAATATTGCACTGCACTGCAATATGCTTAGATTTGGGGACACACACACATATATATTTGAGATGCTACTTGAGAGTTAACACTCACACAATACAGAATGTAAGGAGCTTCAATATGTAAACTAAGTGGCACAAGACAAACGCCAAATTTTTGCATCACCACCACATTTGTAATTGTTGCCTTGCAACCAATATTTCTTATTAAAAAGAAATGTCACATGAGGTATGAAATATTTTTTGCAAGTCATCTGAAAAGTACGGTGATACAAAACTGTGAAGTTCCAAGAATGTAATTCTTTTTGTACCACCCAAACTGAAATAAAATATCAAACACATACTCACTTCCGTCGCAGTGTGAGCTTCCTCATTCTGATTAGATACTGGGTGATCTTGACAAATCTCTGCTTGCATTTTGACTTCATGTAATTTGGCCAATATAACAAGTTTTCATTTATCTGATGGATTGCTTTCTCAAAGTTTCTTGACAACTTTACTTTCTCCCATGTGTTTTTAGGGAATGCTGCTCTGTATAACAGATAAAGTCTCATTAAAGTGTGATTTCCTCATTTACACTCTGACTCAAGGCCACCACACCATAAAATACTACCTGCAGAGTAAAACATACATGGTTTATGGGCTCGCAAATGAATCTTGCACCTTCTTCAGTAACCTGTTATGGCCATCAATGAGTCTTTCCTGTGTAAATTTCAGACACCAGTATCATAAAGACTGAAAAATTTGCCATGGAGCTGAGGATTAACAGCATGATAATGGAGACACCTCCATTTTGATAATATTTAATTTCCCAGTACTGATAATACAAACACAGTGATCATGTGAACTTGTAAACTAGTAGCAACACTGGTACCATTCAATATAGGTTACTGAGGTTCTGTATTGTCATATCAAAATGACAACTTGGGAACAGCATATGGCATTCCGACATAATCTGAGATGTGAAATTTCTGTGGTGACAAGTTATAAACATTAAGTTATTTGTTTAAAAATTTACAAGAATATGGTGCTAATTGTTGGAAATTTTCTGACAATAACTTAGTAATAAAAGTGCATGGTATAAATAACAATGTGAAGTTATAAACATATTTACAATTTCTGTACACAATGTGTGCCTATTTCACTACACTTGTACTTGGTACAAGTGTGGATGTACTATTATACTCTTTTATTATTTGGGTCAAAAATGTTAATTCTTTTAAAGCAAATTACAGAGAAATATTTTTAAAACCTGAAGTTCTGATTGTACAAACTCCTAAAATGCACCACGATGGTAAGTGTTCTTAACACTTTTTGTACAAAGTACAACCATCATAACTAACAACTTATTTTTTTTGTAGAAGGAGCATTCAAAAATAATTCACACTCATCTCATTTGCAACAAGTTTATTAACTTTAGGCTGAATACTAAACAACTACTAGCTCAACATATTCCACTCCTAGGTTATACATTCCTGCCATCTCCTTGGGAGCTTCTGGATGGCTTCACAGAATCATACTTAGAGGTGCCTTGACACTACTTATGGACAACCACCTGTGCAGTTTCCTTGCCAATGTGGAAGCTCCCTACCCGGTTGAACACAGTGCTGCTTTCGCTCCACAAATTGCAGATATCCAATGATAGGTAATGGTTTAACACCTTCTTTCCACAAAAACCACACAGTCCATCTCTGCCCATGATAATCTCCTTCCATTTTGCGACTCTTGTCCATGCATTTCAACCACTAGACTTGGTAAAAACGCAGCAGTTTTTCACAGGCACGCACAACTAAGGCTATCTGGTAGTGGAATGCTGCATTAAGACCACATTACTTGCTGAAACTGCAGCCCTGTCCAAATCATTTCTGAATGCCCTTTGTATTTATGTATGTATTTATTTATTTATGGTTCATCAAATGGCTCTTTCAATAGATCAGACTGTATACTGTAAAAATGTAGGATTACCGTATAATGAATTCAAGAGCATATGGAAAGAAGCAATCAAAACCTAATTTGAAGCACTATCCTGGTATCTAGAGAAACTGAGAAAAACCATGCTAAACCTCCTTCAGGATAGTCGCTGTCCTGGCCAAGATTCAAATGAGGTACCTCCTAAATACAAGCCAGAAAAATTGCTTTCATCATTATAACTACTACAACTTTCCATGCTACTATAGAATAACTGGGTTACATGAACACATAATAGTCCTCCAGAATTCTAAATCTGTAGAACAATAGTCAGTGTAGTTCTATTACTTGTTTGATGAAACATTTCATGCACCCATGGTCAAAGAATGTTCACATGATGTTTGTCCTGTTTATGAATGATGTACTTTCATAACACTGAATCTAAGAAGCATGTGACAGTTGTTTATTACCGTTCGGCCGTCTTCATATAGAGGTATATTATACCATTTTCTTCTCTAACTGTTGCATACTGACTGTTGGCAAGTGGACATGATGTTCGACTACACAGACCACTGAAGTTATATTCATTTCTGCAGAACCGCTGACTGACAGTACTGTTAACAAGAAAAGTATAGTGTCACAGGTCACGGAGTCATAATGTTATATTATCTTAAATTTTAATATGTTGTTCTATGACTTGACAACATATTTTCTTCTTAGGAAGTTTTTATTTCACTGAGATAGGATTCCTTTAAAACATGGAAAATCCATCTAAATGTCTGGCAGGGCATGTAGCACAACACAGGAAAGAGATAATAAGTGTACAATTACTCCTGAAAAACCTGAAGGGAAAGGAACTGCATGGCAAAAATGGGAGGAGAATACTGGAACAGATCGTTAATAAATTTCTGGGGCGTGTGCTGCATTCAATGGCTCAGAACAGGATCCAATAGTCAGCTCTTGAGCACATGGTAACAAAACTTTATATTCCATAAAAGGATATGGGATTTTTTAACCAACTAAGGAGCACGAACCTCTCAAGAACTCTGTTTGAAGCAGGTAGTTAGTTGGACTTCACAAGTCCTGTATGTTGTTAATTCTGGGTACATGGCATACAAAGTGTCAGTTCACATTACCTCACCGAAGCCAGTTACCGAAAAGAAATATTATACATACCTCACTTTGAACGCGCAAAATGACCTGTTAATGATACTCCAGACCACCTGAAAATAAAATTAGGGCATTTTCAAGGATTTTGAAAATGGCATGTTGACGAATCCGCAGCACTCACTACAACGCACTGTACGTAACTATACAAAACGCCAAATGTATTCAAATACCGAAGTACATAACGCAGAACTTTATGAAACACAAAATCGTTTTGAGTTTACATACCACATGCTGATATACGAACAATACTCGATTCAGAAATAAAAATACTTTCAGATGGTACATAATGATCTGGAGATTTAGACGCACATGGTATACACCCTTACAGATGAAACAAGATAATGCAGATATTACTTACATCATCGTGCTGCATTGTTACTTTACACTACAGAACTATTTTATAGATTCAATGATTCCTACAAGCTCATGAACCTTCCAACCTCAACGGACACTGCATACCACATGCATGCATCCACACATCCAGCACAGATTATCTACAATGCACAGGGAACCAACACAGACAAAATAACCCAGACGGTCACTGATGTCAACAGTCGACTTTGCAAGCAGATACGTGAATACTTGAAGCAAAATGCACGGAATAAATAATTTCAAAGTCCGCAATACGTTGCTGAGCGCGCTAGTGACATCGCGTTCTGGTTAAAGGCGATTGTATTTTCTACGCCACATCGATCGACTTGATGGGTGTGCAGGTGCCACGGAACATTGCATTCACGTACATGTATGGAGGGTACATTCCATGGATCCTTGTATCAATATTCAATTCAATTCTTTATTCATCCCATTAATCACAATAGTGACATTAGATAAGCCCATAATATCATATAAATCAATAAAAATAGCTGTACTAAATACATTGTGGTTATAGGTAGTTTGAATATAACAATGTGTATATCATATATATGTCAGAATGACTATAACATTAAAAGTCAGACAATATACTATTATGTACACGTTACAAGAGATTCCTGTACAACTTAAGCTACACTATGTCATATACAATAATGATAAAATAAGATACTTATAAAATACCTACAGAAGTTTCTCAATCAGTAATTCTAAAACCATTAAAATTATAATACTCTTGAAGAGAATAAAAAGAATTCTGTAAAAGTATCAATTTTACTTCTCTTTTGAAGCTTTTATAATTATCTACCATTTTTATTCTATCTGGCAAGATCTGATACCCATATTTATCACACTGTTTTGATATTGTGTTGTGTTGCAACTTTGAACATGTAAGTCACACTTACTCCTTGTATTATGATTGTGAATATCACAATTAATATTGAGATACTTTTTATTCTTATTTATAAAACATAAAACTTGTAAAATATTGAGTGATGGCATTGTTAGAATTTTAAAATCCTTAAAAATCTGTCTACATGATTCATATTTCTTAACTCCAGCAATAAGTCTGATGACTTTCTTTTGCATACAAAAAACCTTTATGCTATCACAGTCAGTCCCCCAGAATGCAATACTGTAGCAGATGCCAAGCAGAGGCAAGCAGAAGCCAAGGAGAGGCAAGCAGAAGCCAAGCAATGGCAAGCAGAATCCAAGCAGAAACCAAGTAGACCCAAGCAGAGGGAAGCAGAAGCAAAGCAGGGCCAAGCAGAGGCAAGCAGGGCCAAGCAGAAGTCAAGCAGAAGACAAAATGACAAAACAATATGGAATAGGCCACAGATATACAAAGTAAAAGAAGTTTTACAGTGTAAAATACTATAAACTATTTATATATAATATTATGGTTAACCTTTGCACATAAACAATTCATCCACAAAGTAAAATGATCCCTATTATCCATTGCATAGGGGGCTGGGTGGGCCTCAGGGCCAATCTGGGTGTTTCAAAGAAGAGAAAATTTCCTTAAAAGTTCACCTTATTGTAACAACCAATCTCTCAGCATGTGAAATGGGTTGTCTATAGTTTGTTGTCTGCTTTTGAAGTCGGTGAATTTCTCTAGTAAGAAGTCAGAAGTTTCCACAGATATTACCAAGTATTTTAAAATCCGCCCTGGAAGATTTTGGAAGCTGCCAATAGAAATGGTTAAATTTTCTGTACATTTTTCGTAATTCATTAATCGGGTGAACACCAAACGATATTTGGCACACGAATTTTCTAACAACATACCACAGCGAAATGTCTAGGACAGGATGTCTCTTCACGCTTTGGTAGCGGCAGTCTGACCACGCTGCCGCTTTGTCGCTGTCCTGTTTGGCCGTGCCCAACGAATGGACCCTGCTGTGGCACGTGTGAACGTTCCCGCAAGACTGTGTGTTACTCTAGTGGCTTAGCCACAAGAAATGTGTCGGCCGCTGGCGGAGAGCAATTGCTCAGGCTCAGTTTCTGTCGTCCAGCCACTTAGTGTCTCTTCCGCAGGCACGGATCATTACGAAGGATTGCGTAAGATCCAATGGCCTGGCAGGCACCGCGGTAAAAGTTGAATGGACCCCTGGAAACAGTCTTGAGGCGCCACACGCCGCGTTGACTTCGTTACTTGTAGCCGGCGTGGCTCTGTGGCTGTGTTTAGTAACGTATAGATGGCAGAGATAGGTACTTTTGCATGATATTACTCTGTGCCAGCCAGTGCGTGTCAAACCACAGTGTGTAAAAGAGGCTGTAATCTGCAGATAAGACGTAACAAACCGACTGCTTCGCCATCTATTCTTTGCACAGTACTGGGTAATTTTACGGCACCATGCTGCTGCCATCGTAAGTACCTTCGTGACATTACATGAGTTTCGAGGTTTTTACGAGAGTGAAGAATTGGGGCTATTTTTTGGGTTAATTTTGCGACACTTTTACTTAACTGATAGATAACCATTAAATACCTGAGTTAATACAGCCAGTGTCCAAGCCGAGATTTTGGCCGGTCACTGTCCTTAAATCTGGTACTTACATTCCTACCACGTCAGATGTAATCATGTGTGTAGTTAAATACTGAGCACACTTGAGTTTGTTTCGGAAGGACGATATCAGGAGCACTTTTGTGTCATTCTGATTATGAATTAAGTCTACAATGATTTCAACTCCGTGCGGTAGACTCTAAGTTAATATTCGGTTAACTAGTCAAAAAATTCTCCCTCTTAGGGAATCAATAGATTCAGTGTCGTATTCAAAAGCTCCCGCCTCTGCACCATGTCTTGTACCAGACGAATCCAATTTTCACCATCCCTCTCTACACCCAGGTCTCTCAAGTCATTTCTTCCATTCACGTTTTCCTACAAGGAATTGTGTGTGCGTTCCATCTGATCTATGCATGCCACATTCTCCACTCCATACTTTTTATTTGACCACCCTAATAATATTTGGTGTGGAAGTCATGTTCACATTCCGAAAACTAAGTCGTTGCTAAATCCGCCCAAGTCCCAGAACTTGTGAAGTATTTTGTGTGCTGCATTTAAAGGTGAGTATTTGTTACCCCCAAATCCCCAAACTGGAAGACTACACCTTATCTGCTGTGCGCTACTGCTTATTCAATATGCTTACCTCTGTAAAGTGTCGAAATTAGAAAGCTCCTTCATATGTCGTGAAGCTTAATTAAGCAAAGGGACATAACACTGAACAATTTTTGATTAAATTTAATAAGGCGATTTTAGAGTAAAGAATGAAGCTATCCGAAACATCTTTATTTATTCCTTACTCACTTTCTTTAAGATACATGTTAATACTGCTTTCCCTTCTCCTTCGTGACAGAATCTACATCAAGTTCTTTATTACGAAGTTTTCAGAACAAACTTTTGGATGTACTTCTTTTTTCAAAGTACATGCTACTTGTTCAGCTAGCCTGTCATATTTTTTGAACACCGCCGCTATATAAGATAAGAAACACTCAACATTAATTCAGTGATAAGCGGGCAGATTTGTAATAATGTATCACCATTCTATTTCCTTTCAGACAATGACCTGCATTTTTCCGAAATGAGTGTCAGTATGTTATCAGAAAAGCACTGTGATAAAATGAAGTTAATAATTTCTGCCTTTGCTGTAATTTGTGAGACTCGTGTTATGGGAGGGGACGTCGATAACCCGGCTGCAGTGCTAAACAACTGCACACAATTAATGCTCGATTACTGTCACATAATAATAATAATAATAATAATGTTTGAGTTTATACTTCTGAGTTTTCTGTATATCTACTAGCTGAGAAATGTATTCCATGCAAGGAATGCTCACCCCATAATACTGAAGGCCATATTTGATTTGCCTTCTTAGGCCTATAATGACAGGAATGTGTATAACGAATAAGTTTTCTTCTCACTTTTTTTATGGAAGGGCCCCGCAGCAGATGCTACGGACGCAGCGCAGCCTCAAGGCTTATTGTGCAACCCTATGAGACGATGAAGATGATGAGGTTTTTTCTGTTATTCCACTTTAATGGAGCACCGGTGGAATAAAATTAATAGGGAAAAACCGAAGTACTCGGAGAAAAACCTGTCCCAGTTCCACTTTTTCCACCATAAATCCCACATGGACCGACCCCGGGCTTCCGCGGTGACAGGCCGATGACTAACCGCTTGGGCCATGGCACGGCCTTTCTTTTCATTAGTGTCAGTGAGCTGTATTTCTTGTTATTATTCAATATTGTATTGATTATTCTTACCTTAAATAGCAAAGGATGTTCTAAACCGCGTCTTTGTGCTTGCAGGCACTCTTCAAATGTCTCGAAAGCATTTCAAAACACTCGTCGAAAAAACGTACCCCGTTAAAAACTGCCATGCTTCGACAGCCGTCGCTTGTAAATGCGAGCTGTAAACCCCTGCGTAGTGACAGTACCTTTGCTCTCCCTGATGCAATGGCAGCACCCCTGCCCACCGAGTAGGGGTGCGGTGGGTTCAAGTCGCGGGTGAGTGACATAATAATAATAATTTTTCCTTCTTTTCACTTTTACGATTACCATCTAAACATTCAATTTTTTAACAGCTTCCAAGGCATAATCCTGTTGTTTTGTATGGGTGTGAGACTTGGTCTGTCACACTGAGGGAGGAACATAGGCTGAGGGTGTTCGAGAATAGGGTGCTAAGGAGGATATTTGGGCCTAAGAGGGACGAGGTAACCGGGGAGTGAAGAAGACTACATAACGAGGAGCTTAATGATCTGTACTCATCACCAACTATTGTTCGGGTGATCAAATCAAGAAGAATGAGGTGGGCGGGGCATGTAGCACGTATGGGTGAGGGGAGAGGTGCATACAGGATTTTGGTGGGGAGACCTGAGGTAAGGAGACCACTTGGAAGACCCAGACGTAGATGGGAGGATAATATTAAAATGGATCTTCAAGAAGTGGGATGGAAGGGCATGGACTGGATTGATATGGTTCAGGATAGGGACAGGTGGCGGGCTCTTGTGAATGCGGTAATGAACCTTTGGGTTCCATAAAACGCGGGGAATTTCTTGACTAGCTGAGGACCTGTTAGCTTCTCAAGAAGGACTCTGCTCCATGGAGTTAGTTAGTTCCAAGGCATAATATGATGAAGATAACTGTTTCCATAGAGTAGACATTCCTCCAAAGCTTACAGTCACGTAGCTAGTAAAAAAACTGTCCACGTTTTGTGGAAGGAAAAGCCTCATGATGTTCTGAAAAGTTATCTTAATACTGTGATTTTGTTCGGCATTCCGAAAAGGAGACATAAGTTTTCTGTACATGTGCTAGTTCAGATATGCTGTCCATATGCAGGAGGCTCAGTCTTTAGTACAGTTAACAACGTCTTATAAAAATTACCCACATTTCATATGAGTTCTGAAATAATGACAGGAAAGTGTAAGTAACGAAAGAGTAGCCAAAAAATCTTGAAGAAAGAGGAAGAAAATTCCTCCGAAAGAATATTACCCGGCGTAATTAAGGACTGAGTATCTATAAACCCATGTGAAGCGAAACAACTCTTGCCCTCCGTAGTAAAAGTGTAACATGCCTGCTCTCTTGGCGGGAGGTCCGGTTTCCGGTCTTATGTGAAGGTGGCAAATGATGCTTCTTATGCTTTTAAAATGCACGTTTTTTAACTAGCAAATTGGCCATCACGGACAGTAGAGCGGAAATGTCATGTCGTACGTAGTCAGTGTGAACCGAATGCACTCGGCATCCTGTTGGCGGATAAGATTCAGTGTGATCACCGACATGGTTAGTGTAGGATAACAGGTGTTCCATCAGCCATCACAACGAAGAACATACGCCAACCCCACCTCGGATATTGCACAAATATTTGGAAAATCCGAACGTATTTCACATTTGCAGCAAACCCGAGAGTACGTGGAGCCAGGATAGGCCCATATTAGGGATTACCAATTAGCGTAGAGACTAACGAATTGAAAGATAGTGGTTCAATTCCCGGTAGGGTCAAGCGACTGTTCGCTGCACCATTGTGTCTATACTGATTTGGGTGACTATCTAGCTTCCTCTCCAGTGGACACTATTGCTTTATTTACGGGCGAAGTCGACGTTGAGCTGACCGCTTACCTCCATTTAGGGCCGAAATTAAGCGTGCACAGAATTATGCCTTATTTCACCCATTATGTTTCTTTTGGCTTGCAAATAAAGGGTAATAAAAGATTTCTGATTATTAATCAATACAAAATCATAGACTAACAAAGAGAAACAGACACAAAACTTTTCTTTTATTTATGACAGGATAAAACACCAATTGTCAATCCCATCAAAGTCTTCCAACATGTTATCAACACTATTTAATATTTTCGTGAAACTTATTTACTGAACAAAACATCAATAGCAATTGTGTCAAAGGGTTCCAAGTTGTTATCATCATCATTTAATATTTCAATGAAATTTAATTACTCAAATAACATTGTGAAAAAGAACTCACTGCCTTATATCGATACACCTACTCTTTAACATTTCTTGACATCGTTCAGAAACGAAGCTCCACGTTAACCGTGGAATCCGGTGGCTGTGACGTATCTGGTACGTTGCTTTCTCAGAAAGTAAGGGTATCACACAAGACAGAAAGTTATGTGCTTAGGAGATACAAACTTAAGAACAGGAAATAATACCCAGTGGTTTCTATTTAATTCACTCACTCAGTTTTTTTATGGTTGCTGCAAGCAATGTCTGACTTGTGGCAGGAAATATTAAGAAAATTTATTTAGATCAGACTATATTTGATTTATTGTTAAGCCTTGTGCTTATCCCTCCACCAGTCAGCGCCTTCGAGAATTAATAGGAAAGTATGACATATACACTTACTGATCCTTGCACAGCTTTTTTATCCCGTACATAATTTTCAGTACACTCCGCAAATTGTTGTCTGCAATTTGACACTGATACAAGTAAGCGTCTTTTACGTGATTGGCTTCTGGTATTAACATATCAAGTTGCGGAATACCCGTTGGAAACTCAATTGAGACGCATTCGAGAGAACACGTATGTAGCTACCATTTCCACAGATAGGCCTAAACCTTCCACTGGTTCACTCTTCTGGTTGTGTTACACATTCATTTTTTTACACTAGCATTAGGCCTAATAATTCATCTACTTCCTCTTCGTGTCTTGCATCTTCATGTGATACCACACTGGCCTGCCAATAATATAAATAGTGTGTTGCTGATCCCCTACAGAGGATGAAATGGAATATTAAATGGTTCAGCTATTAATCTGTCTTCATAAAATTTCTTCATTTTTAGGGCTACTGCCTCCGTTTAAAATATGTTGAATCTCCGTCAGCGTCTTTCCTTTCGTTTCAGGAACTAAATAAAATATAAAGAGTGTTCCTACACCGCATATTATAGCAAATAACCAAAAGGTCCAGTGTTCTCCCATACCTTCAATAAGTTTCTCAAAAGAAAATGTTACTATAAACGTCAGTGTCCAATTGGTACAGACGGCTATACTACTAGCTGCTCCTTTTACATTAGATGCAAACACTTCTCCCATCATCATCCATGGCAATGGTCCAAATCCCAGGGAAAACATCACGATGAATACAGTGACACATAACAAAGGAAGCCAGCCTATGCCTGAAACATCATCTCCTTTATTCTTAAGGCAAAAATATAAGCCTAAAACTGCGAGGCACAAGCCCATGATACTCGCCGACAACAGTAACAACACCCTGCGTCCTGCTCGGTCGACAACGGCGCTTGCTATGTAAGTAACCACAACTTGAACTACTCCAACAATAATGGCAGCGACTTTCGGGTCCAGGGTACTTCCTGCAGCCTCAAAGATCTTGACAGAGTAAAATATCACAGCGTTTATACCACTGAGTTGCTGGAAAATCATTAGACCTAAAGAAACGATCAGGGCTTTTCTTGTCCCTTTTGAAGAAATTAAATCCCTTATGGACACTTTGGCTTTAGTAGATTCACTTATATCCTTTTCTAGGTCTTGTAGTTCTTTCCAAATATTGTAAGAGGAGCCTCGGTAGTATTCTAGTGACTTCTTGGCATCCTCAATTCTGCGTTTCTTCACGAGATATGTTGGTGATTCCGGTACTCTTGTGACAGTTATGAAGAAAAGTATAGGGATAACTCCAGAGAGTATTCCTAACCAAGTGTAGTTAGCGATAGCACCGACAACGTACGTATAAAGAATCCCAACTGTTAGCATGACCTGGAAGAAAGATCCCAGTGCGCCTCTGATGGAACTCTCGGCAATCTCCCCGATAAACATAGGGGCAACTACCGAGACGGCGCCAGTTGCAAAGCCCCCGATGAGCCTGGCAGCATACAGAATTCCAACAGCGTTGGCCACGGTAATCAGGATCCAACTGAGAAGGAACGGCGCGGACAGGGCTAACATGATGGGCTTGCGTCCGAACCGGTCGGCGAAGTAACCAGCTGGCACGGCCCCAACAATTGCTCCTACGGCTACCAGTGAGCCGATCCAGGAGCCCTCTTCTGAAGTGATGGGAAGTGTGCTGTTTGTGGACTGAAGTTCGGGCAACGTGGGGGACGTCCAGGCCAGAATCGTCCCTACAGCCATAGCGCCCAGCATGACTGCATATAAATGGTGGTTTATTACAATAGGATATGACAACAAAGTCATCTGGAGGATGAAGTTATGTACTGAGGAGTTTCGTAATACGTACAGGCATTCGTCACCTTGCGTAATTAAATGATGTAGCTCGCACGAAGGAAAGACGGTATTCATAAGATTTCATAAAACAAGGATATATATAAACGCCATATTTTAAAAGAATTACATGTACATATTTTATCTTGTTTCTGTGAGTCATCTAAATCAAACTTATGTAAACCTTTGCGATACCACTGGTTTTTCGATAAGTGATTTCCTGATAATGATATATATCAATCGAAAGATGATGGATACGTTTTTATTTATTGAGTCATGGTAAAACTGTTATGTGTAATGTGGTAATTTTTCTTTGTACGACGTATTATTCGGTTCTTACCCTATAGAATTAGTCCCAAATTTTAGGAAACTTTAAAGAATGTAATTTGTTTAAATGTGTTCTTAACGGCGCTGTCAGTTAGCGTCGGTGATGAATAAGTATAAAATATTGGTGAAGTTATATTGACAGTGGAAAGCCGAAGAACGTGGGACAAACCTCTTCCATGGTCGTTTTGTACACCATAAATCCCACGTAGACTGACCTGGAATAAAATCCGGACCTCTGCTCTGAGAGGCCAGGCGCTAACTTCCTCGAAAATCTGTATCTATTCTCATGAGAAGTTTATTCTTATCGGGGTATTCCGTCGAAAAATGACTTCATGTTACATTTCGTCTTAAACGAACATCATACACATTCTAAATTTTTGAAAAGACTTCCGCAAACATTTCAATTTTGAAAGTAACAACATTTGTGACTTTATAGACACAAACGTTATTAAGAAAACTGAGAGTTTAGAACATAATAATGTTTGTATGAGGCTTTGGATTGGGCGAAACTGCGATGGCTATTCCAGATTCCTTGTATAGACTACGTTGATAATCTCCCCAAAATAATATATTCTTCTGATGTGCTAAATAACGGGTATTTTATGTGATATGCTGCCATGCTCTCATCAATAAAAGCAAAACAGCCTCAAATTTATCAAAACCGAGAGAGATGCTACCGTTAACCGTAAAGTCGAGTGGAAATTTAAACCGAATTCATAATGAGTTGTTTGTATAGGTTAGCTGCAAAGAACTTGCTGCTCGCCGGACTTGCCAAAGTGATTAAGTTTCATAGAGGAAAAAAAATGCTTACTGATATTGTTGTCTTCGAGATTAGGAAAGCACTTAAGGTGGTAGCTCGTTACCAACGTTTGAGAGAAAATTGCTGCCTTCTTTTTCATGCCACAGGAAGAAGGCAGCAGGTCTTTCGATACGTTGGTACTCATCTACAAGTCTACACAGTGTTAAGGCAAAGAAGATGACACTAAAAATTTTTGTCAACTTGAAAACCTCATGAAAAATGTTAATAGCTATAAACAAGTACACGATATTCGTTAGCCTGTGGTAAGACTGCTAAATACGCTGTCCATTTATAAAGGTAAACGTCACTCTATAACATGCCATGAAGGTACAGAGGGTAGGTAGAAGTTTAGCTGTAGCCATACACAGCATCGGAGCTAGAAGGGCGTAGGTGGTCAACGCCACGCCCCGGCCACTGTACCACGGGAGAGAGGCCCAATTCCCATTTTGCAGAAGGCTGGATGGACCTCGGGGCCGGTCTGGACGGTTACGGAAAGTCTGGCCGACACCGGTTTTCGAACACCGGCCGTCCAGCCCGTAGCGAGTCCCTATGCCGACTACGCTATTCCGGCCGTCGCTGTCCATTCATAACATTCAAAATGTAATTTGTACAAATATTACAGATTTTTTACCTTGTATTAATAATTTTTCTTAACAGAACACATCCTGCCAAATTACTTTATAATAAAGTACTTGGATTTCGGACAGAGTTTTGGGATAATTAAATTTACACCATACAAAATACCGCTATCATCACAACTGTAAAATGGCAAGGGAAATCTAGCAGAAAATAGTGCAAACAAGCTGTTTTAACAGTGTGAGAGAAGCAAACATACTTGTTGAACAACCCTGATTCTTACCGAAAATTGCTGCCATGTACTGCCTTAATTTCTTTCCTTCAGTCGAAGGTCCATGGCTCGTGTCTTCAGGTTGCCCCTGCCTCAGAGGCTCCAGGGCAATGCTCATGCCGTGCAGAGTCTCGCCTTGATGAGCTAGGTCCATTGTTTCGCTGTGACAAAACAGAAGGCTATTACTGGAACCCGTAAATAAATAATGCTGTACTAATGAAAGTACGTGTATTATGTAAGATATTTCAGCCTCAGTTTTAGCATATTCAGTTACCTATTCGAATCAGTCAGAAAGTAAGTGTACATGGTGCCTAAATGTTTAATTAAAGAACCTATATTGATAGCGATTATGTCAGTGGAATTCTTCTCCTAACAATTTTTATCTGTTTCCAGGGCTGAGGCAAATCCTTGGTGGCCACATGTTTAAATATGATCGCTAGGTGGAAAGAGTTGTGCCCTGAAGGTTGGTAACAGTGGACACTAACTTTTATCAACTGTTAATAGAAAATATCCTCCTGCGATATGATACATGCCTCGGTTGTAAGACTGAATATGTTGAAAGAAGCGGCATAGCAGTGTAGGCCAAGGTAAAGTAAAGTTTACCCTAGAACCGGCCATAAAAGCGTTAGATGGGTGTAGGTGGTCAACGCCACGCCCCGGCCGCTTTACCGCCGGGAAAGAGACCCCGGTATTAATTTTACAGGAGGCTGGGTGAGCCCCAGGGCCGTTCTTGATGGGGGCGAAAAACCTTGCCCACACCGGGATTCGATTCCCGGAACGTCCAGCCCGTAGCAAGTTGCTATACCGACAACGCTATCCCGGCCCATAGCATAGCAGTGTAGTTGAATTCTAACTATTGTTATTAAAACTGAAAATTAAGAACCAAAAATATGAATTGTAAACTTATTTACCTACTTACCCTTGTATAATGGACGCAGCGTGCACTACTCCTCCTTGAACGTCATAGATTAAACAAAACTCTGTTTGAATGCATATCGTTTATATAGTGCAAGTGTTCTACCGCACAAAATTTAAATTCCAATATAAACTACTACGCTAGTTTTGACATGCATTTATTTACGGCAACGCGTATGTGCGGTTTACTTATTCCGGCGGCCGTGCGTTCTATGGCGTAGGTCTTCCCCCGCTCGATTGTTGAGATCGCGCGTTCGAATCCCTCTGAAGGCATGGATTTTCGTCTCTTGTGGCTGTTGTGTGTTGTGTAGGTAGCGGCCTCTGCGACGAGCTGGTCACTCGTTCAGAGGAGTCCTACTAGGGGCGTGTGTCTAATTATATGTGATCTAGAAACGTAAAAAATGAGGCGACTTGGGCCCGAATTGGGTTATTGCGCCACACACACGCGCGCGCGCACACACAAAATGTGCGGTTCAATAGTGAAAGATTTTACACGTTTGGAAAAGGCTGTTAAGAGGAGCAGAGTCTATTAAGAATGTCTCAAATATCATGAATATTATCTGAAGAAGCTTCTTGTGTGTGCAGAAGATATAAATTAAACTGCTGCAATTCCACACAGGTTAACAACACGCTCTGTTCTTGGGGGCAAAGTGGCCGGAGCGTATAGTTAAGAATTCAAATCCTCATAGTGTCGAGCTTAAAACTCCATGAAGCTGCATGGAGTGAATACAAGTGATGCGAGCGGTGTGAAAAATGCATTTTACAAGGCTAAACGGCGTTCAGAAATGAAAATAACGCCTCGGAGAACAGAAAATTAAAAGCGTTTTTGTACAATGCTGGAGTTCAATATCACCTCTGTGTGTGTGGCTCTTCACAGTCAGAATGTTACTCTGTTTCACACCAAACATTTTCTAGCTTTTTATGATAAACGTTGTCAATAATTCTTCAGCAATTTCTTTTAACCCTTTGAACATTAAAATTAAAGATCAATATAAGTGCATATAAATATTCAGTTTCTGTCTCATTGCTAACACAGCCTGTCTGTATTAAAAAGGCCAATCTGTTAATGCTGTTTAGGGAAATATCTGCTGTATATTTTAAGGACTACAAGAAACGCACAAATAAACACATTGTGCAGGAAAAGTGCATAGCATCTAAATGCTGCAGCAGCAGTTGGTACCCATAGTTACTACTGTGCTCCAAACGGTTACATTTTCCAAACTCATTTTCAGTGGCGAGACATAAATTTGAACTTTGATATAGCACCAAGGGTGATTTAATACTATTCTGTCAACTACAGAATAGAGACGAAAGACACGATACGAGTAAGTCTGAATGATGAATTGGAAATAGCACGGAAGCAAGCGTAAGTGGTATTCTTTGCGACATCCGAGAATTTAGCTGGAAGAACTTAGGAAACAAAGAAAATCTTCGATCAGGGTAACCGGTCTGTGGCCCAGTGTTCAAATTTGGGGCCACCCGATTACACAGCGACCTTTGATAGCAGGCTTCTTTCACTGTTAGTTGGCAGCTTCTTATCTGATAATATGACTTTTACACTTGTTTGCCAAGATTTATGTTTGAGGAATGATAATATATGATTGATGATTAAAAGTTTTCACAGATTAGCGATGATTGAGATTACCTAAGCCACGAGATTAGAAGGTGTACAGATTGCCTTATTCGAGAGAAGGTGAACATTTACGCCGTAGAATTAAGTATCTTTGATAACAGAAATCTGTGGTCCTTACTTGATTTCGTAATTAAATTTTAGTAGAGAACTGGGGAAATAATGTAAAAGAAATTCGAAAAGCGCGTTACAGCCTTGAATAAAAATATTTTTCTCAAGTCCCATCTTTACAATTATGGGCCTACATTAATTAGTGTTCTCTTAATTCTAATGTGGAGCTGGGATGGCGTCTTCGTTACAATGAGTAGACTATGAGATGGGGGACAGAGGAATCTAGGTTGGATTCCCGGCAGGGGCCAGAGATTTCTCTTTACTCCAAAGCGTTCAGACCGGCTCCGGTGCCCACCCAGCTCCCTACTCAAAGCCTAAAGGTCGTTTCCCCGCGATTAAAGCGACCGGGATCCTAATTTGACTACCTACCTCCATATAATGCCGAGGTTAATAGTGAGTGGAGCTACAATATGCTTTGTGGCGTGCAAAGGGAATACTTTACATATAATTCTATTATTGCAAAGTAATAAACGGTAGAGATACCACGCTAAATAACATCATAAATTTTGTTGTTTATAAATAATAAATACAACATGTCAAACACTTCATGGGCCCACAAATTATTCAATATATATGTATATATTTATGTATATCGCCGAGAAATATTATCGAATCCGGTTATAACGACATCGGTTTATATGACACCTCGTCTATAGCGTCAGATATTCTGTAGTACCAATTAATTCCTCACTGTTAACCATAACGTTGCACTACTCTGTTATAACAACACTCGTTTATAATGACACAAAATATTCAGTCCACTTCTTGACGTTATATCAGAGTTCGATTTTATTTGAAATGTACGTCTCAGCACTTAATGCGATATATAATTTATGTCTACGAAAGTCGTGTATAATGCTCGGGTATTCTCAGGACGAATTTTGTTTAAGGGATCTATTGGATCGATAAGAATAGGAATGATAATCTTTTGACAATTTGTAATGTACATCTCCAATGACAAATTTAATTCAAATCTGTTGGGTAGTTTTAGAGACGAACGAGTGGACTGGACGGACAGGCAGGTACGATAGATCCATTATTTATCCGTGATGTGCACTTCGTGCAAAGGAATCATGACAAGTAATGAGCAACGCGGTGTCAAAGAGTAAGACATGCCAATTATCGTAGCGTTAGTATAAATACAGAATAGTTTGAAAAGTTCCTTTGTTTCTGTTGCAGACGGAAGGTTGTCAGTGATGAGTCCGTGAAAGCGTATTGGCCAGAGGAGGTATATTTCCACGCATTCTTAAACTCGGTACTGAATGGAGGCGATTGGTGGCCTTTTTACCCCCGGCAAGGTACTATAATGTGTATGAAATTCGCGAACTATTTCGAGATCTTAAAAGGTTTGTTCTCAAAATATTTCTCTGTGGTTCGCATAGTTCATTTAGGGTACCATTACGAAACATGAAAACCATTAAAACAAACAGGCTGATCATCTGTTCAAAAATCAGAAGACTTTTGACGGATATTTGACCATGTTTTACTGAGCTGTTCTGTGAAATTACAGTAATTAAAAATGCGCTGACGTCTCATGTAGGGTCTACCGCGTGTATGGTTAGGATATCGCAGACAACTGCAAATATGTGGGGAGGAATTCGACCCACATGACAAAACGTGAAGAAGAGGAAGGAGTAGATGGAAAAGAAAAGCGCTAATTATTTATGCACGTAATTCATTCTCTCTCTATATTCTTTCTTTTTTCTTAGTCTGACCTCTTCTACCTACTCATTGTAGGTGTAGAGGGTTATTGTTGCACCTGATCACACTTAAGCACACACACACACACACACACACACACACAATCGGTAGCACTCTTCTGGACGAGGGATCGTCGCTTCGCAGAGACCTCTACCTGAAAACACACATTTACAACACACAGACACTCATGCCCCCGGCAGGATTCGAACCCGAAATTCCAGCAAGCGAGCGACCGAAAAACTACATTCTAGACCGCGCGCCCACCGGGATCGGCGTCTCGGTATTCACTTGTGGTAATAAAATGCCGTTGATACGTAGAACAACTTTAGGTAATTTAGTCTAAAAAAAGTTATTGTTTTTATGGAAACAGAAGACTCTTCGTCATTTTTATAAAAAATAGTCCTGAGCACTGTAGCAAATTTTAATATTATCTTACTTCATAAATTTTTGTCTCTCATGAAACTTTAAAGCAGAATATGCCATACGTATTTTAGATATACATACGCCCTAGTCCGCACGTCTCATCTGTACCTTAGTAAATTCACACTTGAGTTATTTAATGACGCTTTCCAGCTGGTAGCTTGGAA
The DNA here is from genome assembly GCA_021186555.1 of Reticulitermes speratus. Classification (NCBI taxonomy): domain Eukaryota; kingdom Metazoa; phylum Arthropoda; class Insecta; order Blattodea; family Rhinotermitidae; genus Reticulitermes; species Reticulitermes speratus. The sequence continues at coordinate 16,984,798 of JAJKFL010000330.1, forward strand.
AACAGGTGAAAGGAAGTGATCATAATATTTGAGTATGGCTGTAATCACCCTCATAAGAGTAAATCAGTAGTAAAAATTATAAAGCTGAGTACTGCGTAATTTTTCCAATCTATACTGATTTCATTTATCATAGGTTTAAACATTCCATTACAAATTTCATTCTAAAACTTTTCTTTTCGTTTTAATTTACTCAGAGAGAGAGAGAGAGAGAGAGAGAGAACCCCATATTATTAATTAATATTAATAATTTTTATATGTTTTGAAAGAAGTAGGAATACCTAATAATTAGAAAAGTAAATTTCACCCTATAACCTGCCCTGAAGGCACACAGAGGGAGCAGTGGTATAGCTCTACATTTTCTTTAACCTCGGCGTTAGATGGGGTGGTTGGCTAACGCCAAGCCCCAGCCGCTTTAGCCCCGGGAAAGACCCGGTACCCATTGTATATGGGGCTGGGTGGGCCCCAGAGCCGTATGCGGACAATCTCACCCGTAACGGGATTCGGTCACCGGACTGTCCAGCCCGTAGCGAGACGCTATACCGACTGCGCTATCCCAGCTTAGTACCTAATAAGTAAAATTATAACTAATTAAAGGTAATAAAGGAATAATTCGATTAACTCTGAAAATGCTATATGTGGATTAAAAATTATGAACCACAGTGTTTCCTTACATCATTCTTTATATTCGTCTAAAATTTTTATTCTTCGTAGGTAAAAATATTCTCCTCCACCTTTCATTATAGAACGTCTTTAAAAATTATATTTTGAAAAGAGTACGTAACAAATAAAACATGAAGAGATCAAATTTACCTCCACTCCTCCATACGACTTCTTGGCATGGCGCTTAATTAAGAACAGGTGTTTTATATTTACCTTACTGCATCGCTATATATATGTTGTAGAATATAGTTCAACTGCCAGCAGTGACACACAGCAGTGTTCTTGCACTCAACCGATGATCACAGAATGAGTGTTTCGAGTCCTGTTATTTTGACATGTTTGTCTTATCTTTCGAGATAGCCAGTGATGGTGATTCTTCGAGCAATTCTCGAAATGAGATGCCACCGAGATGCAAACTCTTCAAATTCTTTCTGTTGCAATGTGCTTTATCGCTACTGATAATCAACTTTGCCCTAGAATTTACCAGTAGGAAAGTCCAAGATTATTGGGAAATTGGAACACTTTCATGGTGCATTACTGTTTTAATTTATTAGACCAAAACATTAGTATCATTAGAAACTCAGTAACTCTAGCGGGAAATAAAAGCGGAGAATCTTCTGTTCAAATCTCATAAAAATAATGGAAAAGAATAGTCTAAGTAAATCTTTGTTCTTTTCTCTGGCCGTATAACGATTTGTACTCCTTATCCACGGAAACCAAATGAAAATCTCAGTTACTTAAGGTAGCACGTGTAGACGGCAGGAGTGCGTATTTCAGTTGACATTATTTTGTCGACCAATGTTGAAAGAGATTTTAATTCTAGTTTACATACGACTGCTTATTCCAACGAGGTGTCTCTGCTGTTTGATGAAAGTCATTCCAGGTGTTTTGAAAGTTTAATGTGTGTTTAGAGCAGTGGTTCTCAACCGGCGTACCGTGTCCTTTTGCTAGTGCCGCGAGGGATTGGATAGAAGAGTCACTACATAAAATTAAATAAGAGAATTGTAACTCTAAGAATTAAAAACTGAGCAATGTGTTCCTTATACATATGCACATCTAAAGTTAAAAAACGTGTTTGGGATTCGATAAAGTCTTTGCTAAGCTGAAGGGGGCGGGGGGGTGGGGGAAGAAAGCACATGTTTTATATATGTTTTAAGTAAAATTGAAAACACTAAACAGTAAATTTATGAAACGACAATATAATACAAAGTGGTGACATACGAGTTATTAGAATTTACTGTCGTCTGTTAGGGACGTAGAGCGCTGACGCGTATCCGAATTTATATAACTAACATTTGTTTCTGTGGCGACGGATAGCATTATCTAGGTCAGGTAAGCCTTGAAGGATTATCTTCTGTCCGTGGCAAATGTACTGCATAACTGTCTCCCTTTTCTCGTTGATACACACGTAAATTTCACCCAGACATGGAGTTAAAAACCATCCAGTTCAAATGCATGGTAGCCAGTGACGCATTTAATATTACATTCATGTGCATTGGGCAAGTGGAAAGGCACTGTAGTGGAGTCGTATTTCCCAAATGCGCTTGTGCTCTGGAAGGTCGCTGTCTTTTGGTAGAAGATAACGTATATTTTTGTACAAAGACGCACGTTTACGAGAGACCTGCTCCATGTTGAATTTTAATCTATCCTCAATCTTCTAACCTGAAAATGTAGGCAGCAATTTCTTCCGTAACATTTGTACATTTGTAACAAACTACATACCTTCACATCCCAAAAGACAGGAATCTTCATAGTCATGGCCGTTATGTCACATTCCGTAATCAGTTTTTCTTGATGTTGATTTATGAGGGACACGAGTCAGACAGGTTCCATTGCACTGCCCAAGGTCAGAATTTATTTTCAATATGTCGTTAAATAACCAACAAAACGTTTAATGTAGAAGACCTACACTCTATTTTATGCCGCACAAATATTTCACGGGGCACAATAACGTGGTCAGAACAGCGAATAAGTTAGATTTTATGCAAGGGAAAACATTTTTTATTCTCCGAAACGTCAAGACCGTGTTTGGGGGCCCACCCAGTGTCCTGCTAAATTATTAAATGGGGCTCTTTCCCTTGGAGTAAAGCAGCCGTGGCGTGAAGCTACTCGTTTACCTGTCCATAGTGCCGATATTAATAATGAGTGCAGCTATACCTCCATTACCATGTAGTCTTTATGGCTTACAGAGGGACGACTTTACTTTTGCCTTTATTTGACACATTTAGTGTTTATTATGACAAGCTGTTTTGGGAAACTTGATGATGTTTGAACTGAAGTTAAAATTTATGCGTTGATGTAGTTATATTGGAGGATAAGAACCAAAATAATGTTCAATCATCAATTCTCAATTAAATTTCAAAACATCAATATTCTTTACGCTTGTTTGATACATTCCGCTGTGTTTATTAGTGCAAACGAATAAGTCTAAATTCCAGGTTCACAGCTATTACGTAGAGCATACGCCTGTAGCGAGGCTATCCTTATAACAGCCACCAAGTAAGGACAACTACATGTCATTATAGAACTAGCGATCGACATAAAGACAGGCAAAAGAAACCGTAAGTAAAGAACCTGCTTCATATTTTTGTGCAGTGAAACATATTTCTTTATATTTCATTATCTCATAAACCAAAATTGAATTCTTACTTGACAGTATCTCATTCTTACACATTTTATGATATATACTTATTGGTTCTATACTGGACAGTACAGCTGCAGTACATTATGATGTATTATTACCGCAAGTTTTAATATAATTTTAATTGATTTAATATTATTCCCTGCGTTTTAATACTTTCATCACTTTTTAGTTTATACTTTATACAGATACGTGTAAAATATTTTTACTTATTATTATTATTATTATTATTGTTGTTGTTTGGGGTTGTCTCAGGCTATGCCCGGTACTTTAAAGCTGCCAGAGTACGGGATTTGAACCAAGTATCTGCTGGGGTGTTACATCAGGGAATATTGAAATTAGTGTACAAAGCCGGGAACGTGGTAAAATGACATGATTAGTCGTTATTAGCTTCTTCATCAGAAAGGTGGACTTCATCATTGGGGAATTTTCTCACGATTCAGCAGGTGTTTAGTGTGACTATTATTATTATTATTATTATTATTATTATTATTATTAACACCTAAGTGGGTCTTTGGGGAGAAAGCATAAACACATTTTCATTCAAAAACCTCATACACTTTGATTGGATGCTTAAATGCCTTATGTTCAGCACATATGGAATTAAAATATCTGGAATAGACTTGATAGTGGCTAATTTTAGCCGAAACATATAATCATGGTTCATATCAGTTAATAAAGGTAAATTTATCAACAATAATCTTTATAAATTATTTCAACAGTTTCAAAAATGAGACATAAACATTCTCCCCCAAATGTATTCAGTTGGTGCACAGACCACATAGAATTTACGAGTTTCGTCAATATATTGTCTAGTTTATACTGAGGAATCGGGATTCGATCCTCGGCAGCGACAAGAATTTTTTCTCTTTATAAGTGTCCAGACCGGCTCTATATCCTCTTATCTAATGTATACCGGAGTCTTTTTCCCGGGTGGTAAAGCAGCTGGAGCGTGAAACTGACAAGGCATCTTCATCTAGTGTCGGGGCTAAGAATGCGTGGATATATACTATCACTCCCCTAGGCATCTCCATGGTGTATTGCTTATTTAAGTACAGGGATAAATTTACGTTTTACTCTACGCATCATACTTTCTAATTATTCTCAAGAACAACACAGATGCATATATATATATATGCATACAATATCTTCTTTAGATACACAAACATACACAGCTCAAGGCAACAGCGAATGTCGCGACCTACTAGCTGGCACTACATCTTCGTATTCAGAACATCTTTTGTTCGAATCATAGATTCATAGACACAAATAAGTTATATTTTGGACCTTAGTTTTGGCCCATTTGTTTCTAAGCCATAAATTCTCAACCCAATATGAAGGATAAAATCTTGTATGTCTGAAATTTAAGTAACGTGGGAGAGTCAGTATATCCACCAACAAATGCACTTAATAAAATAAAATAAAGTACAATTTATAACAATTATTAAAACTCCTACAAGTTTCGGCACCGGGATGCCATCCTCAGGGAGTTACAGAACAAGAATTATAAGCCTAACACGTTAGACTAAGTGTTGGGCTTATATTCCTTTGTTCTATAACTCCCGGAGGATGGCACCCCGGTGCCGAAACATGTAGGAGTTTTAATAAGTGTAATGACTTTTATTTTATTTTATTAAGTGCATTTCTTGGTGGATATATTGATAGTAAGAATATGCACGGTATGAGTAAATAAAAAACCTGCGAGAGGTTAGTCTCCTCAGACGGCGCTGATTACACTATTGCTAGCTACTAAGGCTGTAAACGTTAAGGACAACTTATATATTCGTAGGAGAAATGATGCAGAAAATCAATGAATTTACCTTGTTAGCGCAATAAAATAGAAAAATGAGGCTGGCTTAATATGTAGCACGTATGGGAATGAAGACAAATTTATACGAGGTAGGAATTGAATTTCTGAGTAACGTTTAGGTCAAAATTAGTCTTACAGTTGTTACAGTAGGACAGTAGGAACACATTTAATACAAGGACTTAAAAGGTTGATTTTTGTGTTTTAGTGACGAAGGAGTCATCGGCTTATGCCAGTGCCGTCAGTAATGGAGGAGTCATCGCGTCGTGTGACCGGGGTAGCGTCAGCCATGGATGAGTCATGGTGTCATGTGACCAGAGAAGCGCCAGTAATGGCGGAGTCATCGCTTTATGTGACCGCAGCAGCATCAATAATGGAGGAGCCATCGTGTCCTAATATGGGCCAACCGTTGGAGCAAACAGACCAGGACTGCCAGAACAGTGATGAAAAAGTGAAGAAGAAAATGGAAAAGAATGGCGGACTTCGTCCGGGAAGGAAATGGCCACAGTACTTGGCAGCCAATCTGGGTACAAGGCATTTTATCTGTCATACCTATGTTCAAGTTCTAGACCATATCCAGTATTTTATCACATAAAATATGTGTAAATTGAAGGAGGCACACGTTTACTTTTTCTTCAAAGAAGTACATTAATTTCCAACCTTGAAAATGGTGGCAATATATACATTTCCGAAACACTGTTACCCATCTACTGTTCTACAGGGTGTGAAGACCACAATATGAGTATTCATCACATGTAAACGAAAAGAAATTTATCCTTTTTCAAGAATTAGTTTTTATTTTATTTCTGCTGCAACAGGTTTCTAATATAATAAAGTACAGTTAATAGCGTGAGGCAAAAGAAAGTTCCACTCGGTAACGTGGGTTCGTTTAAATACACTTAAAAGTTCACTTCGCCATCGACAAGCCACCACACGCGGCGCCTAGACAACCTTGTTACCAAAACCTGGTCTAACACATTCAACATGCAAGATAAGTCATTTTATGATACGTATGTGGCACTAAACAGTCGGAGTGAACACACTGATAAAGCAACAAAGGTCGCATGTGGTGGTAGGCCTGTGTAACATTCGGTGCTATCAGTGTGATCTGTCGAGTTTGTATGTAGACCTACAAAGGTCACGATTATAATAAAGGCCTACGGAACCTCACCCTCTTCAGAAGGCAAAAATTGGAAGGAATATTCACGTTAGAGACCTCCGGCCAAAACCACGTATTATCTTAGAAAAATAACGACCGGCAGCAGTACAGAATAGTGAACTTTAAGAATATCACCGTTGCCGGAGTGACTGTGAATTAATCCATAAACTGAGAGCAGAATTCCAATACATCTCGCCCATCCTGTTATGTAGGCTTAATTGTATTTATTTTCAGTCCGGTTCCGCTCTTTCTCAACGCTTCCGTGGGCCCTCGTTTGTCTGAACAAGATGTCGAGTTTCTTAGTACGTTCAGCTGTAGTAACAATGAATTATTCTTTCCTTGCAGCGACTTTGGGCACTCTCTGCGCAGGCTGTGTCATGGGATGGACTTCTCCGGCGTTACCATACCTACATAAGGCACCCGTTATTTCTAATGCAAGTGATAATTACAACTACACTGTTATCGGAAGTCCCTCTTCGGCTCTACCGGTCCTGAGTAACGTTGCTGTGTTTCTTGGTCAGAATGGGACAGAAACTGAGGGAATGACTACAACGGAGGAGTCCTGGATCAGCTCCCTGGCGCCCCTGGGTGCTCTGGTGGGCGCCTTGCCGGCTGGTTACGTGGCCAATTTGATAGGACGCAAAAGACTGCTCCTACTCCTTACCATACCTTACCTCCTTGGCTGGTTTCTGATTATCGTGGCTGGGAAGTCGGTAAGTCTCTTTAAAAGCACTTATCATGTAAGAAAAACCCTTAATTTAATGGCGGAAACTAGCATGCATTGCGGTCATTTAACTGCGACATAGAAAGAGAAGAAATTATTGAAAATTTCTCATTTAGCGGACTGAACAGAAAGTGGCTGTTATTGTAGCAGCTAATTACTAGGCGTATGTGCAGGCACAGAATCTTATGTTAGATTCACTGAGCCGTTGTAAGGTGCTAGGTAAAGTGACTAGGCACGTGCTGGACAAGAGGAATTGTGGTTCGATTCCATACAGTGGAAAGGGATTTTTATCTTTTTCAAAGCTTCCAGGCCAGCTCTGGAACCCAGCCAGCCTCGTATCCAGTGCGTACAGGGACTACTTCTTTGGGCTAAAGCGGCCTGAGCGTGAAGCTGACCAATCACCTCCCTGTCGTGCCGAGGTTTAAGAATAAGCGGACCTATATCTTCCCTCCTCCTATGCCTTTATGGCGGGCAGAGGAAAATTTACCTTCACCTGTCACCTTCATTATTAAGGTGAAGACCAGATAACTTTTATTTAGGATCGCCGTGTCTTCTCCTTTGTATGGACTAAATAAATTTTACACTCTGATGTACGTTTTATAATTTGCAGTAAAAAATTAATTTTCTATAGAGCAAATTCTCGATTTTATATTTAATTACGGAAATTTTTTTGTATCATATGAAATGAATTGAACTTGTTCAGAATAGTGTTTAATGATGGAAGTTTATAGTTGGAATTTTGAGTATGTTGCTTCTGTAAGTGTGTTAATTAATGACTCTGTCGGTTGCTAAGATATGAGCATCTATGTTGCCCAGAGTGACCGGTTGCTGAAATTTGTGTATCACATATGAACGAAATTTAAACTCTCCCAAATTTGTACCCTACGGACACGAATCTCCTTATCTTGGTTTGGTTAATATATGTAGCCTAAATAAAACATATGCTGTAGATGCGGATTCTATAGGTTAGTCATTCCTTTTTTTTCAGGCGCCAGTGATATACATTGCACGCTTCATATCTGGTATTGCACTCGGCACGGGCTCTGTTGTCACACCAATTTACTGCGAAGAGATTGCTGAAGTCAGAGTAAGGGGAGCCCTTGGTGTATTGTTTAACCTCCAAGTTGGAAATGGTATTCTTTTCGTTTATGCTGTCGGTGCTTACGTATCTTATCTGTGGCTGTGCATCGCTTGTGCCATAATTCCTGCTGTCTCCTTCCTAACATTCATTTGGATGCCGGAATCTCCTATATATCTTGCCTCGAAAGGCAAGAAAATAGAATCCGAGAAATCACTACGTTGGTTGCGAGGTGCAAGATACATAACAGATTACGACGTGAAACCTGAATTGGAGCGTATTCATAAATTTGTTTCGCAGACTAAGAAAGAATCACCATCTCAAGGGGCATCTTCGAGGGATATAACAACACACATTGTTTTTATTATGAAAGAAATTCCAAAATGCTTATTCACATTATCTACATCACCAACTAAAAGAGCCGTAAATATAGTTGTTTGTTTAATGATTTTCAGACAAATTAATGGTATTAATGCTGTGATTTTCTATACTGCTGATATATTCAGGGAGACAGGGGGCATATTGTCGCCATCTTTGGCTACGATTATTGTTGGAATTGCCCAAGTCGTAGCCACCTATATATCGTCTTTGCTTATAGAACGAACAGGACGTCGTGTGCTGCTGTTATTCTCAAACGTAACGATGGCAGTGTGCCATGTGTTATTAGCAGCATATTTTTATTTCAAACAAATTGATAGCGATCTCAGAATTTTCGGATGGTTACCGCTTCTTTGTGTTGCTACTTATATCGCAGGTTATAACATTGGGTTTGGACCTCTCCCGTGGGTTATGATGGCGGAGATACTGCCTAATGAATCGAAGAGTTGGGCGAGTGGACTTGCGGTGTCTGTGAATTGGATTCTGGTGTTTGCCGTGACGAATTTTTATGGGAAGATGATTGAACACTTAGGGCCAATGATAACGTTTGGAATATTTGGTGGAATGTGTACTTTGGGAACTGTAGTTGTTGCTTTCATAGTTCCTGAAACCAAAGGGAAGACACGCGAAGAAATTCAGTTAGAACTGAGGAGAACATGAAGACAGTTTAATTCACGCAGCGAAGTAAACCATAGAGTGATGTGTAATAAAATATATTGTAAGCTTGTGTTTTATTTTATGAAGGTGTGTTTGAAACGTAATTCATAAATGCTTACCTTATTCCATTTACAAGTTTTCCTATTTTTTTGAATACGTACACACTTAATGTTACCGATTAAAATGGTCCCGTTTTTTAAATTGCTTTCTTGCCTGTCTGTGTTATATTTAACAACGCTCTCAATAGCCCAGATTATATGGCATCGAATATTAGGGTGACTACTAACGGATGATGAATAGGAAATGATTTTGGAGTAAGCGACAGTAACCTCATTTGAGGTACTAAACATATATTTGCCTTTATGGATTGAGGTGTTTTTAATAAAATAAGAATTACATATAAAAACAAACATATTAACTAACTGTATTGAACAGAGTCCTTGAGGTCTAATAATCCTTCACCCAGCTTGCGTTTTATTCAAGCAGTAGGTGCATTACTGCTTTCACAAGAAACCGCGCCTGGATCGTGTTCTAAGCTAGATAACTCCAATCCACATCATTATATTCAAAGCCATGTGATTTCACGCAACATCATTGTATTGTAGTTCAGGTGACAGCGGACCACACCATCACATTCTAAGCCAGGCGGCTCCAGCCCACATCATAATTTTCCAAGCCCGATGACTTCATTCCACACCATCTCCCGTTCTTTTAACTCATTTTAAAATTATTTTTTCCTTCTGTTAGCTTTCCCAGCTCGTTTAATCCTCCCAGATTTTAAACTCAATGTTTTGTGGTGCAGATATTAATTTATAGGTTTCCACATCTATGAAATATGTTTTCGGACATTACAAAGTGACAAGGACCTAACAGCCTACTTGACAATGTTGAGCGTGATAAAATGAACTACGCTTTATTCTATTGAAAGTAAACATTTTTTCAACAGATCAAAATATCTTCAATTTTATTTTACGTATAAGAAATGAACTAATTTAACCGCAGGGAAAAATTATAATTTCGGATTTTTGGTTTAGTGCCTCACAAAGTACTTAATATTTTAACAAAGAACATAGGACTAGTTCCATTCAGGTAACTAATGAACTAACACAGAACAAACTTGATAGTGGCTAATTTTAGCCGAAACATATAATCATGGTTCATATCAGTTAATAAAGGTAAATTTATCAACAATAATCTTTATAAATTATTTCAACAGTTTCAAAAATGAGACATAAACATTCTCCCCCAAATGTATTCAGTTGGTGCACAGACCACATAGAATTTACGAGTTTCGTCAATATATTGTCTAGTTTATACTGAGGAATTGGGATTCGATCCTCGGCAGCGACAAGAATTTTTTCTCTTTATAAGTGTCCAGACCGGCTCTATATCCTCTTATCTAATGTATACCGGAGTCTTTTTCCCGGGTGGTAAAGCAGCTGGAGCGTGAAACTGACAAGGCATCTTCATCTAGTGTCGGGGCTAAGAATGCGTGGATATATACTATCACTCCCCTAGGCATCTCCATGGTGTATTGCTTATTTAAGTACAGGGATAAATTTACGTTTTACTCTACGCATCATACTTTCTAATTATTCTCAAGAACAACACAGATGCATATATATATATATGCATACAATATCTTCTTTAGATACACAAACATACACAGCTCAAGGCAACAGCGAATGTCGCGACCTACTAGCTGGCACTACATCTTCGTATTCAGAACATCTTTTGTTCGAATCATAGATTCATAGACACAAATAAGTTATATTTTGGACCTTAGTTTTGGCCCATTTGTTTCTAAGCCATAAATTCTCAACCCAATATGAAGGATAAAATCTTGTATGTCTGAAATTTAAGTAACGTGGGAGAGTCAGTATATCCACCAACAAATGCACTTAATAAAATAAAATAAAGTACAATTCATAACAATTATTAAAACTCCTACATGTTTCGGCACCGGGATGCCATCCTCAGGGAGTTACAGAACAAGAATTATAAGCCTAACACGTTAGACTAAGTGTTGGGCTTATATTCCTTTGTTCTATAACTCCCGGAGGATGGCACCCCGGTGCCGAAACATGTAGGAGTTTTAATAAGTGTAATGACTTTTATTTTATTTTATTAAGTGCATTTCTTGGTGGATATATTGATAGTAAGAATATGCACGGTATGAGTAAATAAAAAACCTGCGAGAGGTTAGTCTCCTCAGACGGAGCTGATTACACTATTGCTAGCTACTAAGGCTGTAAACGTTAAGGACAACTTATATATTCGTAGGAGAAATGATGCAGAAAATCAATGAATTTACCTTGTTAGCTCAATAAAATAGAGAAATGAGGCTGGCTTAACATGTAGCACGTATGGGAGTGAAGACAAATGCAGACAATTTTAGTTGAAGCAGCTGAAGGAAACATAGCACTTGGGGGCCGAGGAGTATAAGGGAGGATAGTATTAATGTGTTTAGTAAATAAGCTGGGCAAGGTGTGGAGCGGATTAAGCTGCTCGACCGCAAGGCCAGCGACGTGCGGGTTTAGCCGGTGTTTTCCTTGTTTCGTGTTGAGTAAGAGGAAGGCGTGCAGCACAAACATATTTATGACATCAGGACAATTGTTCTTGTGTTTTGTTTTTCTCTCCTGGACTTCGTACGTGTAAACAGCAGCATGTACTATTACAATGTTCCGCAACACGTGATACGTCGACTGGTTTGAAGTAAGTGTCGGCTGTAGGGCCGTGCCATGGCTCAGGCGGTTGTTTATGTCACCGGCCTCCCGTGGCCCTGGGTCAGGTTTTTACCCGAGTACTTCGGTTTTCCCCTGTCAATTTCATTACACTGGTGCTCCATTACTTGGAAAAATAAAAAAAAAAAAACTGGTCGTCTTTCTCTTCATCTTCGTCACAGGGTTGTACAATAAGCTTAGGGCTGCGGTGCGTCTGTAGCATCTGCTGCGGGGCCCTTCACCACAAAAAAAGTGCAGGCTGTACCAAGCAAAAGAACCTGCTCCGATATTCATCTTTCAAGATTTCTGCGGAGTAAGTATTGTGCGCGACAGTTAATTTACAATGAGCAGCTTGTTTTCGAAAAGGAATGTGAAGTTCTTAACGACACACAACTAACTACTGACTATTGTCCTAATGACAGGAGGAGGATGACCACTTTTAACACCGCCATCCAACCAAATTTTTACAGAATATTTGTTCAGTTTGTTCATTGTTTCTATTTAATTTGAAGTAGGGGATGTTTTGTGTGTCTGAAGGTGCTTGGGCCATTCTCCGGCTTGGGTGTCTCCGTGCATGTGGACAGTTCCATGAGCCCGAGCCCAAGCAACGCGATTCACAGGAGCCCTGAACATGAGTAGCGCGGCACAGTTGCGATACCTGCTTTATGGAGACGTTCGCAAAGTCGCATTTCAGTTTGGATATTTCAGGCGATTGAACGAGAAACATTTACTGCGAACATTATGAGCACCAGCACAAATAGTCTAGACTCACCTCGACTCAAGGAGGAAGTTGAAAGTAAAACATTGGCGGGAAAGTAGGGATTCATGCATTCCATTCACTGCTAACATAAACGATCGTGGCAGCATTAGAGCGAATTGCACCACTGCACACATACTCTGTTTACTCGAGGTATTTCCTGGCAGTGTTCTACTGCCGCAAAATATGAGGCGTAATTACCTACAGATCATCTTGTTGCGTGTGTGCTAGCGCGTGAAATTTAATTTAACCCTTTTTTAGGAAATATATGAACGTTGTGCCTTGAATGGCCACACACGTCTACCGCACTTTTCAATGTCTTAAGATTAGTAACAACAAAGTGTTAGATGTGCAGAATTGTGAGGGCGAAAGCACACTAGCTCGACTTCCTTCAGCATCATGAAATGATATATGCCATTGCTAAATTGAAACCAGATACGTACACTAAGTTTGGGAATACACAACTGTTTTAATATCTGCAACATGAGTTAGCCCCTCTGGACTATTAGCATGGAGTTCAATATGAAACATGTGGAAGTACGAAAGAATTACACACATGATTATAGACAAATGCTGTACACATCAACGCAAATTTCAAAATAAAACTATGGAATTTATGATAAAAACTGTAATTTATTGAGGCAGATTAGTGCCAGACTACATGGCTTTTTATTTTATGACGCTCCGTAAGCCTAGCATAACTGCTAGTTAATCTAGGCCCACTCGCTTTTACGAGCATGTTCGCAGGGTTACAAATTGAGAATCTCGTATAATGGGGTTGCAGAAAGAAGTTCTTGGTATGGTGTGCATGAACGTGCTTAAGGGGCGTCCAACCCTCTGCCCGCCAGGTTGTGTTATGCGGCCTAAATTATATATGTGTACTATAAAAATGACACAAGAATTTAGGCGGTTCGGTATACCACTTCTAGTGATTTTGTATGTGTAGCCCGCGAACCAGCCCACAGTAACTCTTGTGGACCTTTGCCAAAAACGGTTGGACATCCCTGACCTGGACCATACAGTGGCTATACATGGCTGAAACACGAGGGGGGGGTGGATGAGATCGAGGAAAAGTTGGAGACGTTCGATTCGCGGAACTCTTCCTTGAACTGAATGCACTGAATGCACGTAACAGCTGGCGTGACGCAGTATGTTGGAATTGCTGGAAGCAGACGGTTGCCGGCTGTCACCACTTGTGTTTTGAAGCAGGTGAGTTAAGAGTCTTCGCAGAGTGAGAAACTGAGTTGCGAGTAGAACTCCTACAGTCTGCTTCCGTGTTGCACTGACTTAGGCCCCACAAATATTGTGTTGTCTCGAGGGATTTTTAGAAAACAGGTTACGTTACGTTACTAAACAGCATCTTGAACCGCTTTGTTTTCATGACGTAGACATAACCTGTTTTATACGAATAGGTATTGAATTTCTGAGTAACATTTAGGTCAAAATTAGTCTTACAGTTATTACAGTCGCCTCGCTTGTAGGACAGTAGGAACACATTTAATACAAGGACTTGAAAGGTTGATTTTTGTGTTTTAGTGACAGAGTAGTCATCGGCTTATGCCAGTGCCGTCAGTAATGGAGGAGTCATCGCGTCGTGTGACCGGGGTAGCGTCAGTCAGGGATGAGTCATCGTGTTATGTGACCAGAGCAGCGCCAGTAATGGCGGAGTCATCGCTTTGTGTGACCGGAGCAGCATCAATAATGGAGGAGCCATCGTGTCCTAATATGGGCCAACCGTTGGAGCAAACAGACCAGGACTGCCAGAACAGTGATGAAAAAGTGAAGAAGAAAATGGAAAAGAATGGCGGACTTCGTCCGGGAAGGAAATGGCCACAGTACTTGGCAGCCAATCTGGGTACAAGGCATTTTATCTGTCATACCTATGTTCAAGTTCTAGACCATATCCAGTATTTTATCACATAAAATATGTGTAAATTGAAGGAGGCACACGTTTACTTTTTCTTCAAAGAAGTACATTAATTTCCAACCTTGAAAATGGTGGCAATATATACATTTCCGAAACACTGTTACCCATCTACTGTTCTACAGGGTGTGAAGACCACAATATGAGTATTCATCACATGTAAACGAAAAGAAATTTATCCTTTTTCAAGAATTAGTTTTTATTTTATTTCTGCTGCAACAGGTTTCTAATATAATAAAGTACAGTTAATAGCGTGAGGCAAAAGAAAGTTCCACTCGGTAACGTGGGTTCGTTTAAATACACTTAAAAGTTCACTTCGCCATCGACAAGCCACCACACGCGGCGCCTAGACAACCTTGTTACCAAAACCTGGTCTAACACATTCAACATGCAAGATAAGTCATTTTATGATACGTATGTGGCACTAAACAGTCGGAGTGAACACACTGATAAAGCAACAAAGGTCGCATGTGGTGGTAGGCCTGTGTAACATTCGGTGCTATCAGTGTGATCTGTCGAGTTTGTATGTAGACCTACAAAGGTCACGATTATAATAAAGGCCTACGGAACCTCACCCTCTTCAGAAGGCAAAAATTGGAAGGAATATTCACGTTAGAGACCTCCGGCCAAAACCACGTATTATCTTAGAAAAAATAACGACCGGCAGCAGTACAGAATAGTGAACTTTAAGAATATCTCCGTTGCCGGAGTGACTGTGAATTAATCCATAAACTGAGAGCAGAATTCCAATACATCTCGCCCATCCTGTTATGTAGGCTTAATTGTATTTATTTTCAGTCCGGTTCCGCTCTTTCTCAACGCTTCTGTGGGCCCTCGTTTGTCTGAACAAGATGTCGAGTTTCTTAGTACGTTCAGCTGTAGTAACAATGAATTATTCTTTCCTTGCAGCGACTTTGGGCACTGTCTGCGCAGGCTGTGTCATGGGATGGACTTCTCCGGCGTTACCATACCTACATAAGGCACCCGTTATTTCTAATGCAAGTGATAATTACAACTACACTGTTATCGGAAGTCCCTCTTCGGCTCTACCGGTCCTGAGTAACGTTGCAGTGTTTCTTGGTCAGAATGGGACAGAAACTGAGGGAATGACTACAACGGAGGAGTCCTGGATCAGCTCCCTGGCGCCCCTGGGTGCTCTAGTGGGCGCCTTGCCGGCTGGTTACGTGGCCAATTTGATAGGACGCAAAAGACTGCTCCTACTCCTTACCATACCTTACCTACTTGGCTGGTTTCTGATTATCGTGGCTGGGAAGTCGGTAAGTCACTTTAAAAGCACTTATCATGTAAGAAAAACCCTTCATTTAATGGCGGAAACTAGCATGCATTGCGGTCATTTAACTGCGACATAGAAAGAGAAGAAATTATTGAAAATTTCTCATTTAGCGGACTGAACAGAAAGTGGCTGTTATTGTAGCAGCTAATTACTAGGCGTATGTGCAGGCACAGAATCTTATGTTAGATTCACTGAGCCGTTGTAAGGTGCTAGGTAAAGTGACTAGGCACGTGCTGGACAAGAGGAATTGTGGTTCGATTCCATACAGTGGCAAGGGATTTTTATCTTCTTCAAAGCTTCCAGGCCAGCTCTGGAACCCAGCCAGCCTCGTATCCAGTGCGTAGAGGGACTACTTCTTTGGGCTAAAGCGGCCTGAGCGTGAAGCTGACCAATCACCTCCCTGTCGTGCCGAGGTTTAAGAATAAGCGGACCTATATCTTCCCTCCTCCTATGCCTTTATGGCGGGCAGAGGAAAATTTACCTTCACCTGTCACCTTCATTATTAAGGTGAAGACCAGATAACTTTTATTTAGGATCGCCGTGTCTTTTCCTTTGTATGGACTAAATAAATTTTACACTCTGATGTACGTTTTATAATTTGCAGTACAAAATTAATTTTCTATAGAGCAAATTCTCGATTTTATATTCATTACGGAAATTTTTTTGTATCATATGAAATGAATTGAACTTGTTCAGAATAGTGTTTAATGATGGAAGTTTATAGTAGGAATTTTGAGTATGTTGCTTCTTTAAGTGTGTTAATTAATGACCCTGTCGGTTGCTAAGATATGAGCATCTATGTTGCCCAGAGTGACCGGTTGCTGAAATTTGTGTATCACATATGAACGAAATTTAAACTCTCCCAAATTTGTACCCTACGGACACGAATCTCCTTGTCTTAGTTTGGTTAATATATGTAGCCTAAATAAAATATATGCTGTAGATGCGGATTCTATAGGTTAGTCATTCCTTTTTTTTCAGGCGCCAGTGATATACATTGCACGCTTCATATCTGGTATTGCACTCGGCACGGGCTCTGTTGTCACACCAATTTACTGCGAAGAGATTGCTGAAGTCAGAGTAAGGGGAGCCCTTGGTGTGTTGTTTGACCTCCAAGTTGGAAATGGTATTCTTTTTGTTTATGTTGTCGGTGCTTACGTATCTTATCTGTGGCTGTGCATTGCTTGTGCCATAATTCCTGCTGTCTCCTTCCTAACATTCATTTGGATGCCGGAATCTCCTATATATCTTGCCTCGAAAGGCAAGAAAATAGAAACCGAGAAATCAATGCGTTGGTTGCGAGGTGCAAGATACATAACAGATTACGACGTGAAACCTGAATTGGAGCGTATTCATAAATTTGTTTCGCAGACTAAGAAAGAATCACCATCTCAAGGGGCATCTTCGAGGGATATAACAACACACATTGTTTTTATTATGAAAGAAATTCCAAAATGCTTATTCACATTATCAACATCACCAACTAAAAGAGCCGTAAATATAGTTGTTTGTTTAATGATTTTCAGACAAATTAATGGTATTAATGCTGTGATTTTCTATACTGTTGATATATTCAGGGAGACAGGGGGCATATTGTCGCCGTCTTTGGCTACGATTATTGTTGGAATTGCCCAAGTCGTAGCCACCTATATATCGTCTTTGCTTATAGAACGAACAGGACGTCGTGTGCTGCTGTTATTCTCAAACGTAACGATGGCAGTGTGCCATGTGTTATTAGCAGCATATTTTTATTTCAAACAAATTGATAGCGATCTCAGAATTTTCGGATGGTTACCGCTTCTTTGTGTTGCTACTTATATCGCAGGTTTTAACATTGGGTTTGGACCTCTCCCGTGGGTTATGATGGCGGAGATACTGCCTAATGAATCGAAGAGTTGGGCGAGTGGACTTGCGGCGTCTGTGAATTGGATTCTGGTGTTTGCCGTGACGAATTTTTATGGGAAGATGATTGAACACTTAGGGCCAATGATAACGTTTGGAATATTTGGTGGAATGTGTACTTTGGGAACTGTAGTTGTTGCTTTCATAGTTCCTGAAACCAAAGGGAAGACACGCGAAGAAATTCAGTTAGAACTGAGGAGAACATGAAGACAGTTTAATTCACGCAGCGAAGTAAACCATAGAATGATGTATAATAAAATATATTGTAAGCTTGTGTTTTATTTTATGAAGGTGTGTTTGAAACGTAATTCATAAATGCTTACCTTATTCCATTTACAACTTTTCCTATTTTTTGAATACGTACACACTTAATGTTACCGATTAAAATGGTCCCGTTTTTTAAATTGCTTTCTTGCCTGTCTGTGTTATATTTAACAACGCTCTCAATAGCCCAGATTATATGGCATCGAATATTAGGGTGACTACTAACGGATGATGAATAGGAAATGATTTTGGAGTAAGCGACAGTAACCTCATTTGAGGTACTAAACAAATATTTGCCTTTATGGATTGAGGTGTTTTTAATAAAATAAGAATTACATATAAAAACAAACATATTAACTAACTGTATTGAACAGAGTCCTTGAGGTCTAATAATCCTTCACCCAGCCTGCGTTTTATTCAAGCAGTAGGTGCATTACTGCTTTTACAAGAAACCGTGCCTGGATCGTGTTCTAAGCTAGATAACTCCAATCCACACCATTATATTCAAAGCCATGTGATTTCACGCAACATCATTGTATTGTAGTTCAGGTGACAGCGGACCACACCATCACATTCTAAGCCAGGCGGCTCCAGCCCACATCATAATTTTCCAAGCCCGATGACTTCATTCCACACCATCTCCCGTTCTTTTAACTCATTTTAAATTATTTTTTCCTTCTGTTAGCTTTCCCAGCTCGTTTAATCCTCCCAGATTTTAAACTCAATGTTTTGTGGTGCAGATATTAATTTATAGGTTTCCACATCAATGAAATATGTTTTCGGACATTACAAAGTGACAAGGACCTAACAGCCTACTTGACAATGTTGAGCGTGATAAAATGAACTACGCTTTATTCTATTGAAAGTAAACATTTTTTCGACAGATCAAAATATCTTCAATTTTATTTCACGTATAAGAAATGAACTAATTTAACCGCAGGGAAAAATTATAATTTCGGATTTTTGGTTTAGTGCCTCACGAAGTACTTAATATTTTAACAAAGAACATAGGACTAGTTCCATTCAGGTAACTAATGAACTAACACAGAACAAAATAAATATGCTCTATGAAACAGCAAGATCATAAAACTCTGTAAGGTTGTTGAGCCTAACGCCATAAAACTCTATTCATGTGTATTATCCTACATCCACATGAGTCGACTCTGCCGAACACCTGGTAATTCTACTTCTCATGCATCTGACGCAGAAGAGCCAAGTAGGAATATGAAGAACGCAACATCTGGAACAGAAGATTGTGCAGGATTATTCCAATTTTCCATTTCGAGCTTGTCTCTTTTATGGTGTCCCTGGGCACACTAGTTGTCAAGGGGTGTATCGGCGGATGCAGGCTTCCTATCGATAAAGCTGCTGTGTTCAGGAAGACGATAAGCGCGACACGTTTTTTACATCCTATATGCTCTTATTTGATGCGTTTCAAAAGTAAACATATTATGTTCAAAATTTTTGTTACTGATGCAGTTCCATAACAATTTGAAAAATGTAAAAAGACGACAAAGACGAAGAAGAAAGTAGAAGGGAGGATAATGAAGTGAGAGACGCTACATATATTACAGGGAAATTTAGAAAAATTTTAAGGTTCTGAAATTTTCCAGGCAGTGCCCTCTCATTCCTGCTGTTGAAAGTAGGTTGGAGGAATTGAAGAGCGTTGGGAGGTGAAGACGGTAAGGTGGTGGGAAGTGTTTTTGTTTCAAATATGTAGGAGATGAAAAGAGCTGAGATATTACTGCATCTGCGCAGAATTTTCTATTGGGAGGCTTGGATTGTGGTGACATTTTGTAACTTTGGAGAGAACAACATTGGGGCAGAAATTTTGACCTTAATACGGAGAGCGCTCCACAGGAAACATACATTGAAAATTGGAATTTAAATTCCTACTTAATATTTGCTCTAGTATCGAAGAAAGCCACGGAAAAATTTGATTTGGCCGGTCAGAGGACTTCCCAGATGCATTCCGAATTCTAACTAGCAGTGCTGCATTTAAGTACGTGAAAATAGGAGCAGTCTCTATGCAGGGTGAAAGAAATCTGAGAACAAGCTCACCATAATGTGATTACTTGCTAAAACATAAGTCGAAAATCACATTATATTTACCGTGCATTTTTGTACAATTGATTAACTCACACCAACAAATGCACCAAAACAAGTTTGTCACTGATTTCTTTATTAAAAGATTACCCCAATACGCATTTCGGCACTTCTATATTGCCATCATCAGGGGGATCGTTGGAGTTTGTACATAGACCGATGTTCTTTGTTACATCAGAACAGTTGTGTCAATATTCGTTATTACCACTTTGTATAAAATTGTATAAAATTGTACAATAGTAGCACTGTTAAATTGCTAAAATTAATAGTAGAACAGTGTGGTATATTATATTAAACTACATGCTGTGATATAATTCATAAATTATTGGCAGCGTGGTCCGGTGTGCTGTTTTGTGCCGGTTATCTGTGTGTATTGCTGTATGGTAGAACCTCCTTCTTTCGTGTCTGCGTGGCTTGTGGTCTGGGGTAAACTTTTAATAAAGAAATCAGTGACAAACTTGTTTTGGCGCATTTGTTGGTGTGAGTTAGTCAATCATAATTCGAAAATATTACTCGACACATGTCCTGAGACGTTAGGTTTCAAGATATACGTCAGCGTCAAAGGGCAGACGGTATCAAGAAACTGCTTTGAAGACCAGGTTTTAGATCGTTTCTGCACGAATTCTTTATTTAATATGCCTGTTAAAGTTTGCACCGAGATATTTTACGTGGTAAGAAGGCTGGTTTTCTGCAAATGATACTGAAAAATTCAGTTTGTGCCGCAAAGACATCACTTTGCCTATTCGTTTAAGACCTGCCAACGAATTACTATTAAAGTAATCACCGTTTATCCTGAGAATTATACCTAAGATGTAAATTTAAAATGTATGCAAAATACAGATAGACTTATTGCAGATTATGCAGGTAGTACAAATAATAATTACTTGTAAAGACTTCCTGATAGGGTAAGATACGTTTCTTACCATTAATCTATTTTACACTCACCGAAGCAAAGAGGGGAAGGGACAACGTTCCGAACCTACCGGCGGTGATTTTCACCGGCCGCTGGCCCCTCATGATCATCATCCTGGTGCAGTATTTATAGCGTTGCGATTGGTTGTACCAATCACTCTCGTACACCGCCTTGAACACCGCCTCGCTCTAGTACAAAAGGAAACGTGTGCAATAATTGTGGGTTTTTTGTTAATTTGTTAAGTTTAAATATAAATATTGCCTTCGTGTATATTGTTTTTGCAATGAGTTTTTTTAGTCTTGAAATGTTGTAGCCAAACACAATGTGAGATGAAGGAAATACATGGTCTGTTCGTGTGTGTCCATTTGAAATTAATATTTATATGAGTCAAAACAACAAACTGTGGTAACTAAAATACATCGCGAATTCATATCTTTGAATAAGGGAGATATGTATTACCCCCATAATAAATTAATCTGTCTTAATGATTAATAAACTTCAATAACATCAATGTAGTTGCTAAGGCATTTCACCGATCATGTTGTAGTGATAGTCGGACGTCGGTCGAATACGGCTATCGTCACTAAAAATTTCCTTGGTCTTCCTTAGTCTTATCGTGTGACTGCAGGCTTAGAAACTTAAAATATATTAGTACCATTTGCTTCCAAATCCGTAACCACTTGTTTTTCCATTTTTTTGGACGCTTCGTGAAAACTACATTCTGAATGGTTTCGTTAAATAGCCTAAGAATCACTTATCACTTTAATAATTGACTGATAAAGCTATTATATCAGAATTCATGCCAACAGCTTTGTAGCCTGTAAAACATCGTAATTAGAGTACGTAATAAACAAAAAGAAACAACAAAGAAAATAAATGAAAAATTGAAAAATAAGAATGAAACGATAAAAACGATGACAACTTAAACTGATGCTGATTTTGATGATGATAGTATTAGTATATCTCCGCCAAGAGATCTCAACGCAAAGGAAACTGCAATTGATCATCAGCAAAAACAACAGTCGTCTAATATTTACCTGATTCATTAAATTGGACCCTAATGTACAGTACAGGCCCAACTGAAAAACCACAGATATTAAATATCCCATCAGCTTCGCGAAGTCCCCATTGACCGGCATCTAGAACAAAAAGGTCTCGTGTCATAATGTTCACCAGTCTAATCATTCGATAACGTGTCCGAGTGACCGATATAACAAAAAAGCAATTCTGAAGCCAACTGCAGTAGCTGTGCTTTAAAGAGCATGAGGATTGGGGTGAAGGGGTTTGAATCCCAGAACTTCATGGTTGTATATCCTCATTTTTCCAGATTGTCATCTGTTGAACTGTAAAATTAGAAGACTTCCGTCATGAAATAAATTTACCAAATATCTAGGGAGTTCATAATTTTATAATTAATTAGAATCAGTACATATTAGGAGGTGTAGTCCAGAGATGGCTAAGCTAATGCGTTCTTGCCCACTGTAGCATGCAGTACGAATTTACTTGGCAAGTAAGCGCGGTTGATGCGACAGCATGTCATGGCATGACAAGGGAAGTCATTGGAAGCCAAGAACAGCTAAGAAATATTTATATTTTGCCAATGTGGTACACGCTAAACTGACGAAGGTCAGTGTTTACATTTATAAACACTTTTGCTTGTGTGCAATGTTGATTTGTCTGAATTAGTTTGTTTCAATAAAATTTAGAACCAATTCTTTTTATGGCCTAAAATGCTTCTTAAATATCCCTCCAGCCCAAGACTGCCCTCTCGCTGCCAAAATACCTGGATACACCTAAGGGCTTTTGTTAGAAATTTCTATATTATATTGCTCTCAGTTTCGAGAGGTTAGTGATCCTTGGTGTAATCAGTGAGGGCTGAAATAGAAGACAAACAGACAAAAGAAGTAGGCTATTTAGCATGAATCTTTGGTTAAAAGACAGAATCGATCAAGTCACGTCGTGGTACTTATTTCAGATTCGAATCAAAACTGTCATTTAACGTTGTATGGTAATTTTCAAACCACTGCCTAGCTTTAGGAAATTCTTTTCTTTTTTTTGTAGTGGTGAAATGTAGGTGCTACTTGGAGACACACTATTTATAAACGTAGGTACAATTGCAGCGGTTACATAATTTCATACTCTTTTTCTCCTGATATCCATAGACGTTAGTGGCTAAATAAAAGAAAAAGGATCAACTTCTTTGGAAACCAAAATTTCTTCTCTAAATGAGTGAAATTACTGGACAAATTTAAGTCAGGAATGCTTCGCGGGTGCTCGTAATATTCATGTCGCTCCACTCTTATTAAAACCTTCTCAGTTGCTTCCTGTTCCGCCATAAATTTTCTTCTTTTTCGGCTGTCATTGGCTAGGCGCCTGACCTGTTACCTTTCAGAATACATTCTGAAGCATTCTGGATTTCAAAGGGACTCCTCGGAAGGTATATAATATTGTCTCAAAATACCTGCATACTCAGAACGTAACAGACAAAAACGCGGATTGTCTAGTTGGATTTTAACTTGCCGCCTTCTTGTCTGAGTGATCAAAGTCCTTACGCGCCCTGCATCTCCCATGCACCGTGTTTCGAAACTGTCTTTACGTTCGTAGCTGGATATCATATTTAAAAAAGTGCAGCATTTCGTATTTATACTATTTAGGGAATGGATTTTTGTATCAAACCTTAAAAGAAACATGCAACTTTCACAAAATAAATTTCCGCAAAAACAACAAAAATTCAGTTACCCCGTGTCTTGGCTCTATGACTCTTGTTTGTAATTTGACTGCAATTTATCTCATTCTGAAAGGACTCTGGACGACACCCAGACAGTTTTGTTGCATTAGTAAATACTCGTAAGTTGAAACACACGAATATTCATTACATCTTCTACAAATTTAGCTAAATTTCTTCGGCTTAAGACAGTTCTAACTATATGAAATACTGAGTGAATTCACTAGTTAATTAAAATTATATATTTGGATATATAAGCAATACATGCATCAACAGTCCTTTCAATCTCGGAGTTTATATACTTATTTTTACTGTAGCATTTCCCGTTGAACTTAGGCATTGTCTAACTAAAATACAAAATACTAAGAAAATACAAAATACTAAGAACACACTACGTTTCGGTGCCTGGCACACGTCTCCGTCAACATATAAAAGAAAGGGGTAAGAACTTATATATTTCGTTGAACTCACTACAGTAGGTTGATCCCTGTCCTTGTCTGACGACAGAGAAGGAGCCAATCTCCAGGCATAGTATATTTTGAAATTAAGCAGATTTTAGATAAAACCCAGTTGCAGTGTCATAGTAATAATGGTAGTAATAACAAGCCATTTTAATGAAATGTAAAAACGGTTAATTATACATGTTAGGGGTTTAATTACCGATATTGCTGTAAGTCCAATGAAGCAAATCAGTAGGGATGCTGTTAAGAATTGTACGAAGTAAGCTGTCTGCCAGAGCAGGTTTAACTTCTCGGAAAACCTGCGAAGGGAAGAGTAAAGTATTATAACTTTACCAACGAAAGCAACACAGTTATTTTCAGTACATTCAACAAATTATGCACCCTATAAGTCGCTGATGATATTCGATGCATTCCACGAGGTAACGTTCCATTTCCATCTGATGATTCAAACATGAACAAGAAGTGTTAAGGCTGTAATTTTCGACAAAGGGAGAATCGTAGTTAATCTGAAATCCATTGACGGTACCATGTTGTTGACTTGCAAGCTGTTTAGTCTTGCTGACCATGTTTTCTTTAGTTACAGCCGTCGGAAGGCCAAATTCAGAAGGGCGCACATTTTCACCTGTAAGATAACCAGACAAGTAATTTTCATTCCAGTGCGAAAGTTAATGTTACATTTTGCATTCCTGGGTTCTCTTCGGCACTTTCTAAATAGGGTTTAGTGAGACCTATTCAATTGACAAAGAAAATGATTAGACTTTTGCAAGGATTAATACATCTGTACTCATCAGGAGAGAACTCCTTAATTAATTAATTAATTAACTGTATATTAAACGACGCTACTAGTAGCTCAGAACATATAGCTTCGAGTAATTAGTGAACAAAGTGTGCCGACTGTCTTGAAATCTGGGATCCTCAACCTCCTGGAACCCTCAGGGCCTCTCCAGGCCTGTAGGGATTGCTTTACCTTTTTAATTAGTGAATAACAGGCTGGGAAAGATGTGGAAGGAGCCGTTCGTCTTCTGATTTAATGTAGGCATACTATTCAAGAATGTGCCTGGAGTAACTGAGAATAATTAGTG
This sequence comes from Reticulitermes speratus, assembly GCA_021186555.1. Classification (NCBI taxonomy): domain Eukaryota; kingdom Metazoa; phylum Arthropoda; class Insecta; order Blattodea; family Rhinotermitidae; genus Reticulitermes; species Reticulitermes speratus. The sequence continues at coordinate 17,010,053 of JAJKFL010000330.1, forward strand.
GGAGTCACAGGACAATCCGTTCTTGGGTTTAAAGGATACGGTGCCGTAATTATATCCATTCGGCGGGAACATTCCTTTAGAGTTTTAAGAAGTAAATAGCTTTCCAGCTTGTCAAAGTATCGCCCGCTTTATGGAAACTAAAGCAATTACCGTATTTACAAAAACCCGCCAATGGCCACTATACTGATTCAAATTAATCCATTCTACGTCCGTAATTCCTATTTTCTTCAAATATGGTCTTTTCTAAAGAAAGTTAAAATATAATCTTAGAAGAAATGCATAGGATACCCTGTCACAGTGGCGTAGCTAGGTTTTTTGGCGCCCGGGGCCAGTATCACAATGGCCGCCCCTAACAGAAGTTTTGAACTTTAAAAAAAGTCAGTTATGTATTGAATTCTCTCGTATTAGACTCAGTAATTTCAAATTTGTTGAGCGCCTAAGATCAATTTTCATTTAAAATATTAATTTTGACACCCAATTCGCTACCCCGTCGACTCTGCTGCCCGGGGTGGCCACAACGCTCGTCCCCCCCCCCCCCTTACATGCTGCACTCCTGCGCTGTTATATGTCTTAAATAATTGCCTACTGAGTACGATTCTAACATGCGCAACGGGTACAGTTTGTTACAACGTTAGCTGTACATTTAAGCTATGATTTCAAATGTTGGGCTTAACAGGCGTTTTGTGTTCTACCCGCAGGCAAAAGGCACAGTTGGTTATCAAAATAGCAAGGCCAGTCTCTAAAGGCCGAGTACGGCAAACTGCACACAAAAATGCCAGAGCCTGGTGTGCCCACACTGACAAGATTAAGGACACGCAGGACCTCAGTACCCAGTATACAGACTCACGGGTCAATATGTGGCAATTGTTTATTGCGAAAATATTGTTCATTTTCATATGAAAACAGAGGTTTACAAATATAAAGAGGAAATGGCTTAAAAGTTATTTTTATCGTGGTATCTGCGTCTGACACGTGTAATTTATTTCCGTCTTCAGAACAACAGTGCTTTCAAAGGTAGAAGGTAAATTTGCCCCTTTGCCTAAGTAAGCGCTGTCTGACGAAGACTTATGCGGAGTGGAGTTATAGCACCACTCATTCTTAACATCAGCACTAAATGGAGGGAAGAGGTTAGCTTGACGTCTCAGCTGTCTTATTCCCGGGTAAAGTGCAGCCAGTACCAATTGGATAGAAGACTGGTGGGCCCCAAAGCCAATGAGAATTGGTCCTACCGGGAATCAAACTTTGATTCCTCCTCTGTTGTGTAGCCAGTACTTAGTCGCTACGCGCTTTGATCCGTGTTTAGAATTTCTGGAACTTTTATGGTGGAGGTGTTGGCATGCCCGACTCTGTGTAGTAGTGACACCCGTGTAGGGAATATGAACTGAAACATGTGATACATTTGTTTATTCATGAATTATTCACATGGTGAAGAGTGAAAACAATGTGTTGTGGCTTATTTTGTGGTGTTGTTTTTAGTAGTGCTGTTTTAACATCCTAACGCATGTGCATATGGTAAATAAGTTCGGCGTGTAGAGAGATATACGTGTATTTTACACAAGTGTATTACAGAAGCACTATGCTTGGTCAGGATGTAAGTATTTTATAAGCAGAAACCGTTAGGACATACTTTACGTACTGAATAAAACAGCGAAAAGATTTCAGAGTGAAGGACTGCTATACATTTAGCAGAAAGAGAGCAGACAGGAGTTAGTTGCTTAGTAAAACTTTGTCCGATTTATACATGGATTTTGAGGTTATATTCAGATTTGCGCAAACAGTAGGGATATGTTATGAAAGGCACGTGTCAGATTGTGAGATTAATTACAATGCCTGTGGAAATACAGGCTGGCAATAGAAGGAAATCTTAGGAAATTGGCTTCCAGTTGATAGTGACTTGTGCCTTTCCTTCACAAGCAAAAGTTTAAAGTTTGTGGTAAACATCGCGCCATTACTTACGAACGTATGTCAGTCACGTATCTATGATATAAGCACAGGTCTAATAAAAATTATGGGATGGGAAATAGAAAGTATGGCTCTTGGTAGGAAATGTCATAACAAATTAATACAACAAACAGCAGTGCAACTTAACTACTACAACAAACTACCATATTTAGAGGAAGTAGCCATTTATTCAGGACACTATCACTGTATGAACACAGATGATAAACTCTAGTGTGTATGATCACAGATGATAAACTCTAGTGTGACGGATGCCCAAGCGCAGAAACTGAATGGTGCCCATACAGTCTGCTATCGATAATTACCCTGAAGATAATTTTGTTCATAAGAGGGAAATATTTGTCAGTAATTACGGTCGTTTCGATTTGAAACTCTTGAAAGTGTAATCGTGTATAGTGAAGGAATATGCAAGAAGAAGGCACGTTACCAGCGAAGCTGCTACGAAGAAGAAAGGGAAGGCATGCTATTCAGATGAGATCTTACTGGTAAGTCGCAAAAGTCTCGCAAAGATTTGTAGTTAGATTTTGAAATAATTGTTATGCAACCCTGAATTTTACTATTTGATGTCATGGTATTGTAGAGTATATATAAGCAATTCGAAATTGTAACTGTATATAGAGAACTGCAGAACTGACATGTGATACATTTTTTATATCACAGTTTATAGTGGTTGTGTATGTATGTGTATAAAACAATATTTCGGAGCGCAAGCAATAGTATATTTTGTAAATATACGTCACGAAAAGGACAGAGGTTTGTAAAAATAATTAATCTACAGGAATGTGCATTTGACCCAATACATGGACAAGTTGGGAATTACTTACATGGCATATAAATTCTGGTGTATTCTCAAAACTGTAAAGCTTAAACATAAAATATTTTGCTCATAACTTGCCCGTTTCATTTTCCTTATATGGTTTGTTCCAAACATGTTTTCACATGACCTACCAGTTACACTTGACATCCACATAGAAAAGCTGCTATGTCTTCATGTAGAGTTTCCGTTATTATTTTCCGATTTCAACCAAAAATGGAGCAATTAAACAAATATTCTTTAATCTTCCCAGAATGAAATTTCATGATAATCTGCTCACCCGTTTTTTAATTGTTTCATATGTAAAGAAGGACGGATGGGTGAACAGAGCGATTATGATAGGCACTCTGTAGGGATGTCCACACCCCTAAAATATGTGAATACTTGTAAGACAATTCACTGTTTACAAACCAACGAAATGCATTACACTTTCACTTTTATTATTTATTCATCAACCCCTACATATGTTTTGCTCTTTATAAGGCCATCTTCAGGGGGCTCGTAAACTACGTTCACTTCACATCCAATGTTTTGTCTGCTATCATAGTTAGTCCAATTTCTTTGTATATAAATTACAATTACTTAACAATGTCTGTATTTGATGCTTATATAAAAACCACAGTATATAAAAAATTTCCTTAAAAAGTTCGTCAATTTCGTAATAAAATGGTAAAGTGCAACAATGTGGTTTATTATGTTATATCTTCCACCTTTTGACTAGTTTTTCGGTTTTGGCCTTGGTTTTTATATTTGGATGGTCATTTAAGTAATTATGTCCTGTGAAACAAAGAGCAGATATCAGAACCATAGTTATATTCTATTAATGCATATATGAAGTGTATACAAATTTTGTAAGTTATCGCGTTTGATTAGAATGACATATCTGTTTATGCTGTGTGCTTTCCGTGTTGCGGTGTGTACGGACTATCTTGTGGTTTGTATTTAGGTAGCTGTGTCGGGTTAGGCGCATGCGTATTAGGGGTGGCTGGTGGGGCTGATAATCCTAAATAACGGGTTCTCTTCACCTGGAATTTGCCTTATGGCCTTATAAAGACCGAAACATTTGTAGGGGTTGATGAATAAATAATAAAAGTGAAAGTGTAGTGCATTTCGTTGGTTTGTAAACAGTGAATTGTAAAAATGCACGGTGAGAATAATATAAAACTTGTAAGACAAGTTGTAAAACGCTGTCAGTGCTAATCGAACGAAATTTTGTGTGTAGCTATACTACAAGGAACATTCGCAGGAAATCTAAGGAAACTATTTGCATTGGGGCATGTTTTATGGAGGTTTTGTATGTCATGTAAATTATATTTACTTTACCCTTTGCAGAAATGACTGAATCAGTATTTGCTTTTGAATAATGAATCTCTGTCTTCTTGTCTGACGTAAACTTTAGATGCTTGTTGATACCGTCATTGCCAGCTGAAGAATGCTGTCTGTCATCTGGCCTGTATTTCACCTTCTCTGAAGCGTTCCTAATTGAATCGCACAGCAGTTCAAATTGGCCCGTGAGGTAGATGAAAGTAGTCATACAAAATGCCTCAATTCCCACCACATTCCATGTGTTCATGAACCCTGCTAGCACCACATACACATACGCTATCTCGAACTGTGGAGATCGTGTTACGTCCAGCGGAATCCAAAACTGAAGAGGCAACTTCCGGTCGTAAACAAGAGTTTCAGAGCTAATGTTTGTTGCATTGTGTGTATGAAGCATTACAGAGAAGGACGCCAGTGGACCAAACATGAATACAACTATTGTAGATATCTGCATGGTTGCATACGCGACAGTAATTTTCCTTGCTAGCTTCATGGTATTTTTTATAATGTTCCTATTTTCTGTGCTTAGTTCAGTTCCAAAAATGAAAAAGTTCTCCTGTACCGTTTTGACGATGTGTTGAACTTCATCACTTCTGGACACCATTACGTATATTTTCAAGGCAATTACTGTCAGTGAAATACTGTAAGCGATTGTTTCAATCATGTCATTGAAACTTCCCCAAGCAACAAACAAATACACATAAACCGAGAATGTGAAGGTATAATACACCAGCAGTGCTAAAGTTTTACGCACATTGTACAAAATGGAAGCTCTGTGGGACCTATCTCTTGTATGCAATAATCCTCCGATTTTCAATATTTCAACACACAGCCCCATAGATTCCCTTGGTTTCACTTCTATACAATCTTCTATGGATCCATAAGACGGCTGCATTTTGTTGCGTGGTGGAGATTTGTTTGTGTTCACAGAAAATAATTTTGGTTAATACTTGGCTGTACACCATGGAACTGTCACCGCTGAATGCTGCATACTTCCGAAATAACTGTCGTGTTATCAGTGTTCATTATTTACTGCCAGCCTTCCGTGTATGAATTATAAGCAAGTAGATCAATTATGTTTCCCTTCCAGTTGTAAGAGAATCAAAATTTTAAAAGCACACTGGTGTGTTTTATGTCAGAAGCGTGACGTACGAGATTACATCCAACGTTTATTATTAACGGCCTATGTTGTTAGAGGCACGATACGGTAGGCTCACATAACGTATTCAGTTGACAGCACATCCATCTCGCCTCCTAAAACTGATCCTCGAACAGCCAGGCCTTCGTTCTTACGCAAATTTATTTTCATACCCAAAGTTTCACTTTGGAAATTAGGATAATTGTTGCCAACATTACGAATGGGCACATATTTTATATTACAGGCTACGGCGTGGAAATTTCAGGAATCATGGTTCGATTTGAGGCAGGAGCAAGGATTTATTTCGTGTCCAAAGTATCCAGACAGACTGTGAGGCCCACCCAGCCTACCTGTTCAGTAGGTATTTGGGGCTCTTGGTCTTGATATAAAGGAGCAGGAGTATAAAGTTGACCACTCACCCCAATCTATTGTCGAGGTTAAGAATGAGTATTACAACAGCATTAAATTATTTGTATTTGTAATGGATACAGGCTGAGTTTCCTGTGAGGTACGAACTAAATTTCTGCGCATTATCTAGGCCAGTGGCATTCAAAACTTTTTGTTCGCGTACCCCCACATAATTTATCTTCTACTTTGTATCCCCAAAGTTGTTGGTGCATAATTCAAGTTATACATAGTCTATAGTCTACATCTAAAATAAGTTAAATAAATTACATCCAAAATAATGTATTAAATAATAAGTTTTAAATGAGAAAAAGGAGAGTCAAGCTATTAAATAACAAATATATTATATGTGCTATGTGGAATAAAATGAAACTAGCCGCCCAGATAAGAATGCATAAAGCAGAAAGAGAGAGAGAGAAAAATGGCACTCCCAAATCGCATGCCCTTATGTCCGGGTCTCTTGTGGCTGACCCTAAATCTGGCCCTGATTATTCAGTGTTTATAATGAAATAATATATATGTTTTTTTTAATTCTATGTACCCCCTAAAATGTCTTCGCTTACCCCGGGGGTACGCGTACCAGAGGTTGAATACCACTGATCTAGGCGACGTCCAGGCTTGAAGTATTAAAATGAATGTATTGAAGGAATAGTGTGTCAGGACGGGGCTTGCTTCAAACTGACTCAGGATAGCCGTAGCGGTAGGAACGTTCTGAACAAGACGAACCATGTATGTCGGGGAATTCATTCAGCAGCTAAACGATTGTTAGCTTCTCAAGAATGAGTCTGCTTCACAGCCTCTGTCAGTTGTCTTTAATTATTCCTTTATCCATTTGCGTGAAATATGTTATAGAACTTGTAAGTATTCGTTCTGTTATAATCATAATAATCTGTCATATTTCAAGAGTAAATGTATCAGAACACTCTCCTTTCGTAACGAGACACATGGTGATTTAAGCGATGGCTACTTAATAATTACTTGTAGATGCCAGAGACGCGACCCTGTTTTATTTATTACAAGTGTGACGTTACAGCTAATCAAGCTGCGTCACAAAAGGAACCTCATATATTGAGTCTGATAACGGGAATCGCTTGTCTGGCACCTCCATTAATAATAAAGGATGTACCCGCCCGTTTAATGCAACTTTAGAAGGAAACTAATGCTGAAAGTGAAATTAAATATACGTAATAAGCTACCGATCTAATTTCCACAGAAGTTTCAAATACCGTAGGCGTGTCGTAGTTTAGAATCGTGAAGAAAGAGAAATTAAAATTCAATTTTTACCAATGCATGATGGAAAAGAGTAATTATTCCACATTTCTGAATGGGACAGATTTTACGTTACAGGTATACATGCCTGGACTTTTGCCCATCTGAGTACATTGTTTGTTCCTCTTGTAAGAGGTAAAGTTGCTTCAGCATCACTCAATGAAAACGTATGAAGAAGTGACGGTACTCACTCGTTCTTACCCTCGGCGTCAGACGGGCGTGATTGTGCAGTTTCACGAACCAGTATTTTAACCCTCTGGAAATTCTCCTGTACATATACTATAATGCTGGGTGGTTCCCAGTCGCTGGGGAAGGAAACAAACCCTGCCCCCTGACCTCCAGTCACTTTACTGACTGACCCCTCCCGGGCTGTCTTCTTCTGGGTGGTTTATTGACGCATAAAAGGTAAACTTGTTCCCGTACATGACATAAAGCCATATCGGGAGTGGAGATATATCTCCAGTCATTCCTAATCCGTTCATTAGGTGGAGGCGAATGGCAGCTTCACGTCTCGGCCGCTTTAACCCCGTCGTAAGAGCCCCCGCTACCCATTGAATGGGAGGCTGGGTCGGCCTCAGAGCCGGTCTGGGTATTTCGGAGAAGAGAAAAATCTCTTGCCGCTGTGGGGATTTGAACGCGATTCCTTGTTCGGCCAGACCCTAGCATAGTCACTATACCGACTACGCTATCCCAACTACCATTGTTGCATAGAATGGTGCCTAAATGTTATCAAATTCATCTAATTTCATGTCTTATCCAATTTTACAACATTCTAGATTTGCTTGTAATTTCATGTAGGCAATGGAAGTCACAGAGAGCTCATCAAGTACTGTACAGTATTCAGTGTATTAACTAATCCGTTTACAGGATGATGAATATCAGCAAGTACTAAGCACAGGGATTATGTTTCATATACCGGCAGTATCTTATGAGGTAACTCAGATACACAAAGAGGCGTATCGGATATTGTCTTATACAGGGTTTTCATTATATGACGCTGCGTTACGCTGAACTTCCCGCGCATGCTCACATTTAAAAGCATGTTCTCAGGGTCATAACTTGAAAACACTGTATTTGTAACGTTTTATGTTTTAAACGGGTCACATGGCCTAATTATAACCGAACCCGGACATTAATTACAAAGGCAGCTTAATAGTGTTCCATTAATGATATAACTTTGTTACACGTACACATACATACACACATACGTGCGCACATACACACATACTTGCATATATATGTTATGATATTAATCATAGGGCCTAATGTAAGGGATGTGTACTGTAGAACACCTGATGTTGGCAGTCGCAGCCCCTACAAGATGTACGTGGTACACTCATGTATATATATACATATCTATTTTGTACATATTTAAGACTCAACAAATAAATATTTATGCTTATAGGTAAATATTCATAATCATTAATTAAATTGTTATTTATTTTATCTGATCATTGCAGAATGCGATTTTATTTGCTGATTCACAATTCAGCGCTTGTGTTGAAATATTTGACTTACACAATAATTTGTATATAGCGACAGTTACCTATTTGGGCTTAAACTTAGGTACGATTTAACTTAAGGAATGTATTCTTACGATTGATTCTATTATGACATATTATAAAGTAGAAATTATTGCAGCTTTTATCATACTGCCTAGGTAATTTGTACTTTTTAGAGGTAACTTACAGTGGTTTATGAAGCTTTTGGCGATTGTTAGCGGCCACATTCTTATTATTGTCTTATAACATTATTTATAGCAAACTGAAATAAGACGATTCAAGTCTTCTGGGATCGCCGTGTCGACTGGTAATTAGCCACTGACGTTTCGAACGAGTTCACTGTCTCCATTGCCAGGGCCTAAGCATTCCAAGAAGAGTGAAGGAAGTTCTTGGACTGCTTAACAGCTGAATATGGAGGCAGCAAGGACCTCCGAAACGTCGGTAACTATTAACCAATTGACACGATGTCATATCCCAGAAAAGTTTAATTTTAATCAACAGTGTTGTGAGAACTTCAGACTTTAAACTGAACTATGCACATGGAAGTACTATCGCCCAAAACCTTACACTTTTGACAGTGGATTGTGTATAGGATTAGAACACGATTGTGACAGTTTATTAATTGTCAGTATGATTTGCTCTTATTTGATCGGTATATTCTACACAAATCTGCAGAGTGTCTTTCGGAATTTCTTTCTTGTCTGCAGATGTCTAAACAATCAACAAGTATAATTTTGAGATCTGCGCTCTTCTGGGACATTACGCAGCATCGAATGGTAATCCTTTACCGACGTTTCGGGACAACGTATCGGTCCCATCTTCAAGGGTCAAGAAGTCCAAAAAGAAAAGGACTTCTTGACCCTTGAAGATGGAACCGATGCATTGTCCCGAAACGCCGGTAAAGGTTGCCACTCGACGCTGCGTAATATTCCAGAAGAGCGCAGATCTCATCAACATAGCGGCGGAAGCCTGAAATCACGGAAAGTATAATTTTAAGTAAGTATCCTATAACAGAAACTTGGCCATAGTTAATTTAGATTAAGTTGTATCTCTGTAATAAAAATTACCAGGATGTTTTAGATTTATAATTAAAAGACGGGTATAGGATTGTAAAATTTTGGAAAATTATATTAATATCACAGAATGTTTGATATGTCTATGCCGTCTGTACGTCTGTTTACCTCAAACAGGGGTTACGGAACATCGTTTATGACTTTTCTGTTGTCTTCTTTGAAAAACGAAAATTTGCGTTTGACGTTCTAGTGACAAATTTTTGATGTAATTTATTTCCTTCTGTGATGTCCATCAACATGTATAAGAGCTCCCTTTTTTACTCCCACCTACTTAAAAGTGACCTTGTATCACATCAAGATACTAATCTCCAGATAACTGTGACTTGTAATCTCTGATTTATAAGATAGAAGGAACATACTTTAACCTATTTGTTTATAATTTTGCGGGTTCGCTTTCTTCACAAGGAACCACATAAAGTGTTTTTCCGAACCTGATACAATTTTCGAAACATAATCGGCAACCATTACAACTCTTCTTGAAGCATCTTGAGTACACAGTAAGTTGTTATATCTTCAGGTTGGTTTCGTGTGGGACATCGGTCCGTTCACGACAGGCTCCAGTTCCCTTTCAGAATTCTTCTTGCCACTCAGTTGTAACTGAATTTCCTCCAGATCCTTGCCGTTCGTTTCTGGTACAAGAACAGCTGTGAAAATCGTTCCAGCAATGCACATCACTGCAAATAGCCAGAACGTGACAGGTGACCCCAAGAGGTCCAGCAAGTTCTGAAATGATTTGGTTACTGCAAATGCGAGGATCCAATTGAATGCTGCAGTCACGGCTGAGGCTATGCCCTTCACATTGCTAGGGAACAATTCTCCGAGCATAATCCACGGAATTGGACCGAACCCCATGGAAAAAACGATGATGAACATGGCAACACTCGCGATCGGAAGCCAGCTGATGGAACTGACGTCATGTCCATGTGACTGTAGGTAGAAATACAGACCAAGGGCCGTGAGGCAGACGGCCATGACAGTTGAGGAGACCAGGAGGAGAATTCGACGCCCTGCTTTGTCAACTAGCAGCGTCGAAGAGTAAGTGGCAAGAACCTGTAACATTACACATACTTTTGCTTTTTCATAGCACCCTGGGCCATTTTGTTATCGTTGGCTTACGCATTTTCTGACGGAGTGATGATTCTTATAGATAATTGAATTGTAATCAGAAATTTGTTAACTGTTGTTATTATCTTAAATTGGTCAATACTGCCCTTGCACTTTTCAAACGCGATTTATACAATACCTCCAGCCTGACACAGAATTTTGGTTGTTTCAGAATATCCTACAACAGACGTAGTATATCAGTGGTGAATCAATGACATTATTGAAATTTTTTACGTTAAAAAAAGGGAATACATTTGTATAGAGTCGAAATATTTTATATTTACAAAGAAATAGCAAAAGGAATTCAACTGAACGATAAACACACAATTACGTCCAATAAAATAATTGGTAACATTACGATACCCAAACAAATTCGTGGAATACACTCGTACCAAGTGACATATTTTCAATTTTCCAAGTAAGTAAGTACATTTTACTTTTTTACAATATCGATAAAATTAGTAGGCAGTTATACACGCTACGACACACACCGGACCTAATGTAACGTTAGGATACCCAAACAATTTCGTGGAATACACTCGTACCAAGTGACGTATTTTCAACTGTCCAAATACTCAACCAAAATTTAAAACATAAGAGGAAACTGTCATAAAATCTACATCAGACTGAGTCACGAGAGTGAAAACGCCCTACTTTATATAAACAGTATACTGAGCATGTTCCACTGCTTTATACTAATTTCCACGTACTTTATTACGATCCCGTAACATACTCGCCTGTCTACAAGTACATCTTTTGTTTAAAAAAGTTTAAACCTTTTTACCTTTTAGATTTTTATACATTCACACCTTTGTCATATATATTAAGGCATTTTGTGTTAAAAGCCCTTTATTTTAATTTTTAGATACATTTATAATCTATTATCATACATAAAGTTGGAGATCGCGCACCTATTGCAATGTTAAGTGTCTTTTTAATGTTCTTAATAAGGGCCTGATGAGGCTTAATAAGCGGAAACATGTAGCCTGTTTTATCCTTGTTATCATGCTTCCGCCGCGATGTTGATGAGATCTGCGCTCTTCTGGGATATTACGCGGCGTCGTGTGGTAATTGTTTACCACACGACGCCGCGTAATATCCCATAAGAGCGCAGATCTGTTTTATCCTGTTTTGTGTGTTATGTACGCCTGTTTTGAGTAAACAATATGTCTGTAATTGAATAACACAACGGGGACGCGTCATCTCAAAATAATTCAGTCACCGTGAAGACGGCGGCTGTACGTTTCTACGAAACGTCAGAACACTTCATGACTGCACGGTGTACAAACCCAAAGACGAGCATAATTATTGTAGCATGATAAACCTGCCGGTTTGGTTGCAACAGTGTAACTGTGTATAAGACAAATACTTTTTTCACCTGACACTCACGTCTATCTGGCTTACAGTGCTCACGGAAACCGACATCCCATCCAATTTATTCCGAACATGGAGGAAATGAATAAAATGGTTTGGTTAGAAAATCTCACAGTCGAGACAGACGCAGATGAGAAGGTAAAATCTACAATGTTATGTATAAATATTAGATTGTGAGTGTATGGAATGGGCCCAGCTGTTTCAGGACTTCGTGTTGGCGATGAGGAGCTTCAAGTTTCTCGAACAACAGTAAATGCTGAACGTTCAAGCCTTCTGGGATATTACGCCATCTCAACTGGTAAATACCGACGTTCCGAAGGATTTTAGTGCCTTCATCTTCAGGGTAAATCAGTCCTAGAATAGACCTAAAAGAGGATTGACACTGAACGTGAAGACACCATGGTCCTTCGAAAAGGCGGGAACGACCGTAATTTCTCACCAGACTTGAACCTTTACCACCACAGCTGTGAGAACCTCCAATCTCTAAACGGCGAACATTTTTGTCCTCTGAATATATTTGTACTGATTAAAACAACACCTTGCTTCCTTACCTGAACGACGCCGATAATTATAGAGGCAGTGGTAGCGGATAGGGAACTGGTCGAGCTCTCAAAGATTTTTCCCGAGTAGAAGATAACGGCGTTGATTCCACTCAGTTGTTGGAAGGTCATGAGGCCCAGCGCGATGATGAGGGCCATCACAGTGCCGCGTGAGGACATCAGGTCTCCCAAAGTCCCCTTCTTCTGCTCCGCTTCCTGAATCGTGTCCTCCATTTTAGTCAGTTCGTCTTCCACGTCGTAGTCTCGACCTCGGAACCACTGCAAGGCCTTCTTAGCGGCATCCTTCCTGTAAAATATATCTCAGTGTTTCGCATATGGCTGACCATCACACATGCTATTTGCAGGGTCTCTTTATACGCTGCTCAAAGTGGGCAGATGCCCAGAGCCCTCAGATTGTTGGAGCTTTCACCGAGCGAGCCTCATTCGTTAAGCATCGCCAAACTATTTCCCAATATATTAAGGGTACGTTTACGGACTTCCTACTCTATGGATGTAGATAGTATTGAGGGGTTGTTGTTGTTGTTGTTTTTGTTGATGGTACGTTTGGAGTTTTATATTTCAGGGTTTGCTATGTCACTGTGTTCTAAAAATAATTTAAATCGAATATAATTTCTAGGTCATGTATTTTTAATACTTCACTCTTATTTTATCGTTTGTTGATATAATTAATGCTGTCGTGGTATCAACTTGTATGATATTTACTTTATAAAGGAACCAAGAGGCCAATCCCAGTGGCCGCGCAGTCTAAGGAGTAGGTCTGCGGCCGCTGGCTTGCTGGAATTGTGGGTTCGAACCCCGTCGGAGGTATGGATGTCCTTCTCTTGCGAATGTTGTGTGTTGTCAGGTAGAGGTCTCTGCGACGGGACGATCCCTTGTCCAGAGGAGTCCTACCGAGTGTATGTGTGTCCTTGAGTGTGATCAGTTGCAACAATAACCCTCTACACCTACAATGAGTAGGTAGAATATGTCAGACTAAGAAAGAAAAGGAACCGTGTGTGAGGGGTTCACGATTGCCTTAAAGCGACCGTGGTTATGCGTCATGCAGTTCGGGTTTCTTTGCCTCAAACCAAGCAACTAATTAACTTTCACAACAGCCAATCACATCATACAGCAACAGACAAGTTCTTCCTTTTGTATGCAGTCATACTAACAGATAATGCCCATACTCATCTTTTCATGCGATTGGACACTATGTAGGAGTACCTTATGTTTAATTAAGTAAGAATCTACCGGCCATGATCATTCGCTTATCGTATGCCAGATCAGTGTAGAACTAACAGAGTAATGTTGGGCCTAAATAACGAAGCAACTAAAACTACACACCTTAGCGAGCAAGGTGGTGTAGTGGTAACGCTGCTGACTTACATTGGGAATGTTGTGGGTTCGAATTTCGACCGGGACGCAGGCTCTGCTGTTTGAGTTCAATCGTTGTCCGCAGTCCCTTCAGACGTATGTCGGTACCTCGAATGGACCACGACAGGTTCCTTCCACAGCCTTTCTATTGCGTCACTCATCAATAATGTTAACATCGCCGTCATATAATTTGAGACAGTGACAAACCACACACCAGACACCATGTTCTCTTTGGAAGCAATGTCATGTCGGTAGTTGTTATGAGACCGTTGTTGAATCACTTAAGGAGCCAGGCGACACACAATCGTCTCATCTCATTCGAAAATAAACATTTGCCGTTCTACTTTATGTTTCAGCCCCGACACAACACATTCTGATGTATAGTTACGTGACTAATATGCTACGCGTTTCGACATGATTGTGTCATTGTCAAATGGCGTGCTTACATACTGTTGACAATGCACTGAAACTATTTTATGGTAACGAAATAATTAAAACTAATTCTGTAAACATAAAGACGTACCAGTCAGCATTTGTATGTTCGTTTTAGAGGTTCTTCTCAAATACCCGTTTTAAAATTAATAAGTGTTGTCGTTGTGACAGCACAATGTATAATGTGCAGTGTGTTTTAAGTGTTACTTAACTACGCTGGTTGTGTGTATTTAAGTGTGTTATTTAATGACGCTGTCAGTTGCGTCCGTGACAGATGAATAAATGTGTATGGAACATTGGTGGAATGATGCAAACAGGGAAAAACCGAAACATGCGGAGAAGGACCTGCCCCCAGTGCCACTTCGTCCACCATACAATCCACGCAGACGCATATATTGTGTCGTGGTAGCATCGCTACTTTGTGTGGCATATCTGTAGTTGCTACAACTCTGTTCAGTGGGGTGAACCACCACCACGTCCCTCACCTGTTCTTTGACAAGAGGAACACCGGCGACTCTGGCATCCAGCTGAAAGTGATCAAGAAGAGCATCGGCAGTGCGCAGGACATGAAACTGAGGGCGCGGTGGTCACCCACCATACCCGCCAGGTAACCGAACAGGACACCGATCGTGAGCTGCAGCTGGAAGAGTGTTCCTAGTGCACCGCGGATGGAACTTTCGGCCAGCTCTGCTATGTACATGGGAGTCGCCACACTTACCGCACCAATAGCAATACCACCTATGAATCGGCCGACGAATAACTCCATGACAGAGCCACCGAAAGCTATCATGAGCCAGGAACCTGTTAGCGGTATTGCCAGGATGCAGAGGGTGACTTTGCGTCCTATTTTGTCAGCTATCAGCCCGGCCGGCAGGGCGCCCAGGAAAGCTCCAAGGTTCAGCAGGGATCCGATCCAGGATCCTTCCTCGTCTGTGACGTGAGGAACGCTGTCAGGTTTCTGCAGTAGTGGCAGCGCTGGGGATGTCCACGACATGAATGACCCTCCAACCAAGGCTGCCATTGTTGCTGCAACAAGTAACATGTTGACAGAAATGAACGACGTGTTGCAGTAAGTGCTACTGTTGCGTATTTGATTATCGGCCGGTAGACCAACGGTATTTTCGGGACAGTTTTGTAGTTTGTATTTGTGCTTTGGGCATACAGCCTGAATACATTGTCCCGTTTAAACACACCACACTTCTGCATTTTTAGAATTTTACCGCGCTGGCGTAGTCGGTACACTGATTAGGCTACGGCCTGGGCAACCGAGGAATCGTGTTTCGAGTAGCAGCAGGATAAATAGATTTTTGTCTTGTCCAGACCGGCTGTGGAGCCTGCCTTCACTTTTATTCGGTGGGTACCGGGTGCTTTTTTCCTTGGGTGTCAAGCGGTCGGGGATTAAAACTGACCATTAATCCCATTATAGTGCGGAAGGTAAGACTGAGTAGAGCCATACCTCTCTACTCCCCATATGGCTTCATGGCGTGCACAGTGACAACTTCGCATCTCACCACCAGTATTTCCTTTCTGTTTACAGATTGGTAAACGAACACTTTGATTTCTTATTTACCAAGGTTCAGTAATTAACTTTTCAACTTGAATTTTAGTCACGCGCAAATATCTACTGACGCTGATGCTCCTCGTAAGTTACGATAATGAAAAGTTTACTTCATTGTTATAGTTCATCGTCTTTGAATATATATATATATATATATATATATATATATATATATATATCACGTAATTCATAAGGGCGCGAACTGGAATCATCCGACTCTCCAAATGGCCTAGTAACGGGCTGTCGCCATCCCATTATGTGAACGTACGGGTTCTCGATGAAAAGACTATCTGAGCGACCGCCAACTTCTCAAGATTGACTCTGCTCCTTCGTATGTAAATTTATCATAAAATGCTCTTCGTTCATATACTCGTACGCAGAGAGCAGTAGACTAATATTATTGTTATACTGCGTCGGTGGCGCAGCGTCTTGCAAGATGTATTCGCGTTGTGTCTTATAAAAGACAGAAGAAAAGAGTTTTAATAGGGTACCTACCAAGTTATCTATATAGATGTAATAAAAGGTGGTTTATGATTATGTGTAGTAGCTGGCTGTATGTGCATGTTGCGTCTTTTTCACACCGCATTATTGTCACGTGCTTACGGAGCTGGTAGGTGTATATACAAAACTGTAGCAACTGAAGCGAATAAATGTGGCTTAATTCACTGTTTTAATGGAGAAGATTATGAAAGGGACAAAGGGTAAAAGAAGTGTTGGAAGGTGAAAATTTAAGTGAAGTAATTCACTGTTGAATTTACATAGGCCTGTGCACTAGTTAAGTTGGCATTTTAAGATGAATTGAGGTATTTTGCTTCCATAGCGAGCCCTGAACAAGATTCTTAAGAATGAAGTGAGACGGCCGATGACTGAAATATATTACTAACCGCAAAATATATTTACCACATTATGAAATATGCACTGTTGTCCTGAGAAAATATATGAAAACAGGAGAATGGTGTATGAAGATCTCGTAATGTAGGAAAGGATATTTGTGATTAAGTGCTTGCCCCGAAAGACATCCAAACGAAGTTGTTGTCTGAATCGTGCTTTGTATCCTGGGTTGGTGCTTAAAAATTATAACACATTCCTCTTAAAGATAATAATTTGTTACGTCTTTAAAAGTGAGTGGCCCCAATTATTAGTGTACGCCTTTTACATTGCACTTTGAAAAGATAATTTAGATATGCGTTACTGTGTTAATTTAAAATAAATAGTTAACTCACCAAAGATGGCCGCAACATACTGTGGGAACTTCTTAGCTTGCACATTGTTGGTGCTTATAGTTAACACTGTGCGACTGTTTTCGGATATGAAGACGCGACCCACCATATTAGTAAGCAATTAACATTGAACTCTTTGTAGGAAAACAAATATCATTGTCCGTTTACGACCATGGAATCTCGGCGTATGAGAATAAAGTGGCGACGAATGATATTAAGCTAGAATACAGTATTTTTGTTCTTATTTTCTGTGGTTTAGGGCCTATATCAGTGATTTAGTTTTGCTACAAGAGCAGCTTAAGCGTAAGTATTCTTGTAATAGATAAATTTATTATCAAATATGACCTTTTATATAAGCTGCTATAGCAAGCTTGAGGAAAATAATGAGGCACTGTGCCAACTACATTGACTGGAAAGACTTCAACTGCTCTAATATCTGGCATGTCACTAATCTTTGACACTATGGAACTAGTTTCGGGCAAACCACTCGTTTCTTTGTAATTTTAGTCGAGGTCGTAGTCTGTGATTTGTGTACCAACAGTTATCACTAAAGTGAGAGTCTCACGGTGTCTGCTAGAGCAACAACCTTCGAATTATGTTTTGGCCTCTCTACTTACGCTGTGTCTGAACTTTGTACTGGTTATATTGACGTAGTTTTTTCTAAGTCTTGTCAGGCGAATGGTAGGGCAGCTAATTCGAATATTCCACGACTGCAAAATTCCAAATGTGTACCTATCCACCATTTGTGATTATCTTATGTTTTTAGTTGTTATGTAGTTCCTGCAGTTAGAACTGCGCTGTGAAATATGTCAAGAATATATTTTTGATCGGCAGACCAGTTGTTACAACATATTTATTGTGATTTATTCAACCTGTTGCAGAGAATTTTTTAACGAAATTTCTCAACAGTGAACCGTTGCTTTCTCTTGTAACCTTTCCAGTTGTTCCGACAATCGTCCTGCAATTTATAATTTCTTTAAATAAGACAACAAACTTGTGTCGTCAGTTTGATCGTTGGAACGGAACTGGCTATCCGAAGCCAGATTTATATATTTCTCTTCCGTATATTTTAAAATATTTTATCATAATTCAACTACCTCAAGTTCAGCTTTGCGTAGCTCGTGATTAAGTTAGGTAAAAAAACAGTTCCTTTTGCAAATAATGAATATTCTGAGCAACTCCCAACTTACAGTCCCATCATCACATGTTTTGTATTTATTTTTATGTGAATTAGTAAAATAAATCACGTTCTTCCGAACACAAGACACGTTTGTGATTTGTTAATACGTGGGTCTTCAAATTTAAACGAGAATTTAGTTCCCTTTCGAGTACAAATCAACTTGTATGAACGTGCTTACGCTGACAAGTTATGACATGTTTAAACTTGCAACCCGCACTAGTTGGGTCCCTCTCCACCTCAACAATCAGGTGCAATCAAGATGACAGTGCAAGCAGTACCCAACAGTGTTGCACAGCGTATAATTATCAAATTTCTCACGAAGGAAGGTGTCATTCCTTCTGAAATCTTTACCAGGTTTCAAGCACAGTTTGGGGATGAATGTTTGTCACAGCCAAGGGTGTTCAGTTTGGTGAAATCATTTCGAGAAGGACGAGACCGTGTTGAAAATGAACCTCACGCTCGGCGACCAAGAACTTCTGTCAAACCAGAAAACGTTTTGAAAATTGGTGAACTTATTCGGGCTAATCGTCGCATAACTGTTCTTGAACTGTCACAGGAAGTAGGAATTAGTGTAGGGAGTGTCGAAGAAATTCTGCACAACGAGTTGAAAGTCAGTAGAGTGAGCGTAAAGTGGGTCCCACGGCTCCTGTCACCGGAGCACAGGGAAAGACGTTTAGTGGCCGTTACTCAACTTTTGCAACGATACGAGAGAGAAGGAGCCGAATTTTTGGACTCAATTGTGACCTGTGATGAGACCTGGGTCCACCACTTCACTCCTGAATCAAAAAGAGCAAATAAGCAGTGCAAACACACCCACTCTTCACCCCCCCCCCCCCCCCAAAAAAAAAACGAAAGTAATTTTTCCAGCTGGGAAGATCATGACTGCTGTGTTCTGGGATTCAAAGGGTATCATTCACCTGGACTTTCTCACTGCTCAAAAGGCCATCAATACGCAGTACTATTCAACTCTCCTGAATGAAAAAGTGAAGTCGACAATCCGCTTAAAGCGAAGAAAAAGGCAGGATTCAGTTTGCTTCCTCCAGGACAACGTTCGTCCTCACACTGCGGCTTTAACGATGGCAACTCTACTGAAACTGAAATGGGATGTCCTGCCTCATTCACCGTACAGTATAGACTTAGCTCCATATGATTATCATTTGTTTGGACAAATGAAGAGGGTTTGAGGAGGCAAGAGATTCCGGATTAATGATGAGGCCTGCAGCTGTGCAAAGTTGGATACACAAGCAACCGAAAACCTTCTTTGAAACTGGAATTAAGAAGCTTCCAGAACGTTGGCACAAGTGTATGGCAGTCAACAGGGACTACATTGAAAAGTAGTGTGTAATACTTTTCCATTTTATTGTGAATAAATTTTTTAGAAACGAATTCTCGTTTAAATTTGAACGACTTTGCTGCATTTAGCTATTACAAATGTTCGTAAGTGGTGACTGACTATAGATCGGTGTTGCACACAGAGCGGATATTTGACCGCCGAACCGGAGTGCAGCCCATGTGACCCTGCTTCATGCTTCACGAGGCACATGGTAAATGTGACATTAATGTGATGAAAGGTCACAAGACGCAGCGCCTCGCGAGTATCCTCTAGTGTACGTTCTGTCTGGGGAGGGGAGGGGGTATTGAGCAACAGCGACTTTGTGAAGTGTGGTAGTAAACTGGGCGATGAATATTGAAAAATGTCTTGACCTTAACTTGGGAACGTATCACTAGAGACGTATAAATGCTGTAGCTGTAGCTATTAAGAACTGACAGAAAAATGTGCTAATTATGTGACCGCATTTACACCACATATTAACAGATCAGTTACAGTTTTTAAGACGTGTGCCTTTGTTATTAATTATTTTGAAATCTTTCTTTTTCTGTGACTCAGCAGCCCAACTCAGGCCTGGGCCGCCTTATTGTTGAGGTTTCGAGATCACCCACAATTAGGCACACACACACACACACACACACACACACACACACACACACACACATACACACGGTAGGACTCCTCTGAACGAGTGATCAAGTCGTCACAGTGGCCGCTAACTACACAACACACAACAAACACAAGAGACAAACATACATGCCCTCAGCGGGATTCGAACCCGCAATTTCAACAATCGAGCGGCCGTAGACCTACGCCTTAGACCGCGCGGCCACCAACATTAGCATTTTGAAATCATTATGACGATTTTCTTCACACTTATAACACTTTCTACATTGAAAATATGCAAGCCGAAATAAACAATTAAAACTCAGAATCCTTTTAAAACTGATAGGAACGTACATTATATATAAAGATGCAGTTTATACCTCACAGAGAACACAATGTGCTTCCAATAGAAAGACCAGTCGGTGAATGTTGTGTAGGGAAATACTTGTTCTTTGTGAGAACCCTAGGGATACAGAAGTGTATTGCATGGGCAAAATGCAAAGTTTCAGTGTTCAACCTGGCGGTACTTGTGATAACTACCTAGTAGTAGGCTTCAAGGATTTAAAACAAATTGTCGGTCTTTATTTTGGGTTAAATGTATGATTGCGTGGAACTGAAAAATGTTTAAAGTAAAAACTGTAGTTCATGTTGATGTCTGTGACTCGTGTCATATACCAGTAATTTTCACGATGTGTTCCTTCTGATAAATTTGATAAGTTTGATTTGGAATTTTATGTAAATCAGGCGTAAAATGAAGTAACGTATCACGTTTTGAATAACAGGTTTTATGTTTTTTGTTCTGCGATGAAATGACCGTTAGGTCTGCTGCCTAACATAAGACTTCCAGCGATGTATAAACCATTTAACCGAACGACTAATTGTCAGACTGACTATGAACCTAACTCAGTAACTGACGACCCACGTAATTAATTAGTTAAATAGCCACTTCTAAACCTGAGCAATCTACAGTTATTCTGCTGCATGCCAAGTTACCCGTTATGAAATTTAAATATTCATCACCGCGTACACAAATTATTTCCTGTGGCCTCAAACCCGAGGCCAGTCAAGCAGATTTTCATATTTACGGCTATTTACCTAAATTATGATTTCATGTTTTTATTTAATGACAGATGCAGCTAGCAAATGCTATTTTCCTGTGACTTTTCGAATCGAGCTTCTATTCATTCATTCTATAGTCTGTCTTACGACAGGTCCGTAGCCTCTTCCAAAGCGAGTTCTCCATTAAGTGCGATCTAGTGCTTCCTCTTTCAATTTCCAGTATCTTCTCTTTTCCTTAAGGTCATCCAGTAGCTGCTTACGTCTTCTCCCTCGTCTTCCCGTCATTTCTATCCTTCCTTCTAACTTTCCTTCAATCACGTGTTTCAGAAGGCAGTTTCTACGCAAGATGTAACCAATCCAGTTAGCCTTTATTCTTGTTATTGTATGTAGGATATTCCTGTCCTCTTTGACTCTGTGTAATACTTCTTCATTTCTCACATGATCGGTCCAACTGATCTTCTCCATTCTTCTCCAGCTCCACATTTCAAAACTTTCCAGATACTTCTGATCTACTTTCCGAAGTGTCCACGTTTCAACACCATACAAAGCTATGCTCCAAATGTAGAATTTTACTAGTTTCTTCCTTAAATTTAAGTCCAGTTTGCTGGTGAAAAGATTCTTCTTCTTGTTGAATGCTGCTTTTGCCATGGCAATTCTGGATCACTTCCTATTGCTCTGTGTGTGTTACTTGAGCCGGCTGTTTGGTATTCTTGATTTAATCACTCTAACAACAATAGATGAGTATAAACTATTAATTTTCTCGTAATGTAGTATTCTTACGTGATCTCTGTCTGCATTGAAGTACGTCAGGTGTAAAAGGAGCCGAAAATCATTTGCAGGTTTTAACAAGGAGTCTTAGCAGCACACGTAAAGCTCGCTTTTTGGTTCTGTAGATTTATAGTCTTACCTATTAGACCCAATGTTATTGCTTTTATTTTATTTTATTATTGTAAAGAACTTAATACATGTCTACGTTAAATTTGTAAAAGTTTCATATGATCACAATATTTTTAATTTTTGACAGACTAGCAATATTTCGTACCCAATGCGTAGGTGTGTTTTGGATCTATTCTTGGACCAAACTTCACATGCCTCAGTCAAATGATTCATTACTTATGACCATCAAATCGTAGGTAAAGAAAATTTTCGCATGCCTGGCTTGTTATTTAACATTCTACAAAATAAAACACCTAAGCAAAATTTAAATATTTTTTGAAGATCTGTTACCTCATATTTTGCAGGTATCCAAACTATTTGGCACTAGGTTCGCTTCCATTCCACATGTTCACGTGTCTGCCTTATTGCTAGTAACGTTTGTAGGAATTTAAAACTATGATATTGGGATTGCCTCAAATGGTAAAACGTTTATACCAATCTGCGTGAAAATAGATCACATGGCTAAAACGTTGACACACAAACACACAGTCATACACACACACATACAGTCACAGGCAACAGTCATACACACACACACACATACCTACACACAGTCATACACACACACAGTTATACACACAATCAGTATTTGATCTTGTGAGTGTACCTTATTTCTTCCTTTCTTTATAAAATGAAATTGCGCTAAAAATTGTAGTAACTTTTCTTCTGCATCGTCGAAACCGTTGGTCAATGTGACAATAACTCATATGAGACGACGTATGTCACGAGGAAAAGGAGGGAGAAGGGTTTGTACATCGAAGGACCGTATCAGCGGCGACAGGTTTGTGTCCTCTGCCTGTGTGCAGCTGCGAACGTTTCCGGCAGCACACTCCGTATCGCACTGTAGATAGGTGAGACATGCAGGCATGTGAGACCTGTTGTGTGTTGGTCAGCTCTTGCAGTGTCTACATCGTGATGCACGAGGGTTGCCATTAATGCTTCCGCGCAAGCCAAACCGCGGAAGAGGAGCAGGGCCTGTTTTTAGGTAACTAGCAAAACAAATTTTGCCGTACAATTATTTTGACGACCTGTTATACAAAATATTTGTGGGACCTACGGCTTAGTACTTTTTAAAATCTACGTTTCAGGTTTTACTGTATATAGTGTAAAAGGTAATTAATTGAAAGAAATAAGGCGGAGATGGCGTTGGATGACATTCATATAAAGGTTCAGGAAGTGGTCAGTTGGTTCAAAAGTTAAGAGACATAAATACATCCAGACACTCGAACACGTATGATAATCTTGGCCTTTCTTACGAAGTAAGGAAAGCTGTATAAAATTAAATAGTGGTACAGAAATCCAACGTCATTAAATGGTCACAAATGTCTTGCAGCCGTAAGACTGACGGCGTTAACATTTGATAAACCCAACTGACCTTCAACTGAACTTGAACTGGTCACTGAGTGACCTGTTTTATCGTTCCATAAAGTAAGGGGATTTTCTCTCGAACTTGTCTTGTTGTTGATAACAAAGAAACATCCACTGCTTCTCTTCGGATTGTCGCCCCTGCACTTTGACTCCAAAAGCAAGTATCAACTAACTATATCTGTGAACGTTATAATGACATCAGAACTTGGTTTAAGTAATTTTAACAGTTACGATTTATGTCTTCTGATATATGTCCATTGAAATGATTAGAGCCTACTTGTAATATGTGTTTCATAACGGCTTAGTACATATGTAGGGGTAAATCTCCAGTCTTTAATCTGTGGTCTAAAGCTTGAAGATTCATATCTGTACGGCCATTAATCCTGAGTGAGGGTTTTCTTGGTATTACTCAATCTTTGCAGAGGGTCGTTGGGACAGTACCTCAAAATAGACAACAGTCACTTCCTTTCAATTTCTTGCTTGCTAACCGGTCGTGATCAATTCCCTATCAAATTCGATGTTTTGTTATTTGTGAATTAGAAAGTTTCACATGACAATTAAACTGGAGGTGAAAAGAGCGACCATGTGTGGATTGTCGATTGGGTTTCGGGATTTTCATGTTTATCGCATTTACGAGTAGAATGGCTACGCAAGCAATTAAAGTATTACGCATCGGAAACCAAGGATTATTTCTGGTGAGACAGAGGCTACTGTAGCGTGGATCTGATCATTACCGAGATGAATAATGCTTGGGACTGCCGTTTCAGATAAGAGCATAACTTTCATGACACTGTGTGTATCAGTACGTGAACCTGTATTGTTGTCAGCGACCGGAACTGCATTCGTTTCAGAGGCGGATACGTCCTCTTTACCACGCATTTCATGTCTGTTGTGAGGCCGTCCTAGCCATCTGTCCAGTGGGTATGGGAAGTAGTTTGGTTTCAGGGGTTATAAACAGATCAGAAGCGTAATGTGAGATATAAAGGTTAACAAATCCAATGCTTGCGTTCAAGGATCCAAAAGCAGTAGGCGCCATCATACACAATTGAGTCGCCAGGGCAACCTGGCTCCCGGGATTTGTGCACCCCTGTATTTAAATAAATATTTATATGCATATTTATATTGATGACGTGGTGCCTAAGAAATAGAGAGACGGAGAGACAAAAGTGTTTAATTTACTGAAGCTGCCAATTATGTACTATGTATTATATATTTTGTGATTGGACGGATAAGTATTATGTGTTGAAGAATGACCCTTTAATACGTAGATAAGAATGACGGGTCAAAGATCAGTGTTTTTATGCGCGGTTGAGTGACATAAAATGAAATTCTGTTATCCATGAGGTGATACTCATTTTTTTACTTCTTCAGATGAGTTTCAAGTTACGGGAAGAATTTTAAAAGATATATTGTTTGTTAAATGTATTATTTGACGTCGAAGTCAGTTGCTAAGATTAGGTAACTTGGTGATGAGTGGGACATCGGTGGAATGGCGCTAAAAGGAGAAAACCGGAGAAATCAGAGGAAATTTTCTCCCAATGCCATTTTGTCCATCACTGATCCCACACGAATTGGATTGGACTGGGATAGAACCTGGGAATTTGCGGTGAGAGACCGGCGACTAACCGCCTGAGCCATGACACGGCTTTGATGCTTAAGCACGAGAGTGAGTTTGTCTTTATACTATTACGCTTGTTTTGTTTGAATGTATTTAACTGTCATTAAGGAATGAGTTCGCTTGTGTGATCGCACTTACTCTGATAATCTTATACTACATGTTTTGCTGATCGCCTCATATATGGCCTTGAAGACAAAAATGATTATGTCTTCTCTCAGAATTTTGCTGACATAAAAACTTGGCTTGTCCCCATGTTTCACCGCGAATGTATCGTGTGATGTAATAGTGGAGTGTTGAAATATTGGAATTATATTCTGTAAATATTCTAGAGACAAGTTTATAAGCGGTTTGAACTTTCAGGCTCTGGTTCAGGTAGAGTTCTTCTACACTGCATATTTCTTCTCCACTTTTATTAACCTCCAGGTATAGAATGAAGTGACATTTCAATTATGCGCCCTACCTGCATCATTCACTTATGGACGCAAACGTCACGTCATGTGTTCACAATTATATGTGTGAAAAACTTTCGGAGATTTTATATTCCCATGTTACAGACAGTTGCAATGAAGCGGAAAATTATTGAAATAAAACGCGACAGGTCTAAGTCGATAAATTAAATAAAATATAATTCGCCAGCCGCACTAGCAGTGAATCACTCCAAAGCCTTCTTCTTCTACAGTAATTAAAAGAAAAAAGATAGCTTACTTTAACACTGGAATGGAAATCATTACACATTTCTAGCATAATGTAAAATATTAAGGAATAGAAATATATCTTTTAATGTTATAAAATTTTTCAGGCTTTAGATGAGGAATTTCCGGTAGCTAAGAGACAGTCTAAATTTTAAAAAATTTCTCAATGAAATAAAGGCACTTGAGTTTCTGTGTAAGTGAAAGATTGCCCAGTAGCATATAAAAGGTCAACAGTATTTAATCATGCAAATAAGGTACTTTCATCTACAGTATTATCATTAATATCATCATACTGCTTTTAACGGATCAAGTCATCGGTCGCATTTCGATACGAACAGCCGGTCTGTTCCCTAAGGAGGAGTGACAGTTGATGTAACGTAGTTGAAGCATGACATTTTGTTAGTAATTCTTATCCATGTCATTTGTTTTGCCTATCCAGTTGCTAAAGGCATTACACACGAATTGCACATTTTACGTGACGTCAAGTGTAAAAAGACTGACCATTTGTAGGAATATAACGAAGTTGCATTCGGGAGCCAGAGGCGAAGTTCGACTGATAATGAAAAGTCTGAAAAAATGAAGCGTTATATGACTTGTACAGCTTACAATTTCACATATTTACACAGGGTTATGATCAGATTAACGGGTTTGATGAAAGTTCATCCAGCTTTTAATCATTATTTTATATTACTCGTTTATTTCATTATATGCTAAAATCAGTCACATTTGTGCACATTAGCACACTAGTTAACTGACGCGGGGCTTTATTTGTGTGCTTTTACAGGCTTTTCATAGCGAGATGGTTAAATACGAAGATAAAATAAGAAGACAATTTGAATGACATGGAGCAAGTTGTGTGTGCACTGTATTAGTTGTTATGCGAGTGTAATCAGTCAATGAAAATCCGTCCAATACAACAATTTTTTTTACAGTGGCGCAACAGCCCCTAGTAGACCGGGTATCTTCAGTATCGAGATTTCGCGATCACACTCAGACACACCACACTCGGTAGTGCTCCTCTGGACGAGTGATCAGCCCGACGCAGAGACCTCTACCTGACAACACACAACACTCACAAGAGACAGACATCCATGCCCCCGGCGGGATTGGAACCCACAATCCCAGCAAGCAAACGTCCGCAGACCGCGCGGCCACTGGATCAGCCAGTACAACAAATACGCTTATAAATTTATTTGTATTATCGGCCCAACGTTTTTGGATCTCTTAACGCACCTTCAGGGAATTCACAATTGTTAACACTAGCTTTTGACGTATTACATGAAAATTGTGTTGATTTTAAAAACTGAAACTGCAACAGACAGATTTAAAACTGTGTTAATTGTACAGGCGGGTAATATTCCCTTATTAAAATAATTTCACATTTTCAGTGTTGTTTTCCCTTTGTGTCTTAAATATCAAGAGTTCTCATCGGCCATGTATGTGATAAAACGTTTGGGACAGTGCTTATTGTGATCTATTTACACTTCTTATTTTCTTTAGCTTTAAAATTTATTTCCATGTGTGGTAAATACCAGAGGCGGAAAAAATGCTCATCACGCATGAAAAAGAAATGTTAAAGATAAATAAGAAAACAAGGAGAGAAAATTGAAGATTATGAGGATGATCTAATTCAGGACTCTCCAAACTACGGCCAGGGGTCGGAGCCGTCTCTCCACACGCCAGTCAGTGAAGACTTTTAATCTGTAGATAATATACAAACTTTATCATGGTCTCCGAACTTCATGTTATGTCAAAGCTATGTCGAAGGACCCGCTGTATTTTCTGATAAAATAGCCTATAGGAAATATTCTATCTGTGCGGTATGGTATATCACCATATAAAACACTAATATAAGGTAAATATTACCCCGTAACATGACATGCAGCCACAGGGCGACTTGATTTATAGCTCTACTCATGCTCAATCTCGGCGCTAGGTGGGGGGATGGGGTGATCAACGCCACGCCTCGGCCGCTTTACCCCCGGCAAAGAGCCCCTGTGCCATCGGAAAGGAGACTGAATGGGCCTCATGGCCGGTCTGGACGGATATGGAGAAGAGAAAATCTCCTGCCCCCTTCGGGCTTCGAATCACGGACCGTGCAGACCGTAGCGAGTCGCCATACCGACTATGCTGTCCCGGCCTCAAAAACATTAATGTACTCAAGAAAAATATTTGAATAAGGTTACTATAATTTTGAAGGTAATATCAGCATAACTTGCGTGAGAGTTCTGTATGTAACTTGTAGAATCTTTACGTAGCAGAGCAGCAGAGTAAACTTCCTTATTGCTGCTGCCGATTGGCTGTGAGAGTTGCCAGATCATTTTGAAATAACCAGCAGAGGTGGAAACGTATTTCTTTCCGCCCACAACATTCTAGTTGTGAAGTGCAAGATGTTGGGGACGATAAAAAGAGATAAAGTTGATTCTGAGTGCCGGGTGTTCAAATATCGCTGGAGATTGGATTAAGTTATTATTGAATCTAGTGGTAAAGCGTTGTGTCATTTGCAATGAGATCATGGCAGTACTCAAATAATATCAAATTCGATGACACTACGAAGGTAAACACGCGTTAAAATGTATCAAATACACACGAAGGCTTCACATTGGTAAACTGGAAGCAACGAAACGCTATTATCACAACAGTATTTTCGCAGAAGGGAAAACAAAAAACCTGGCTGCCCCACGAGCTAGTTTTCGAGTGATGCGTGTACTTGATAAGGTACGGAACCATTCACGGACGGTGCAGTAATTATATTAAGCTTCAGTGAAGTAGTTCAAATAATACGTATGTACAGAAAAGTATTAGCTTTTCTGCTAACACTGTCGGGTGTAGAATTGAAGATATCGGCCTACATGAATATGAGTCCAAATTGTAATTCTTGTCGTTAACGATAGATGAATCAAGAGATGATGGTGCCATTCATAACTCCTGTTGTTTATTCGTGGACTGAGTAGTGATTTTTAAATAGCAGAAAGATTTAAATCTGTACACAGCTTGCATGGGACTGTCATGGAAAAGGATTTTTTTTTTAAAGAGGTTGAGAAGATAATTGCTGAATAAATTTTCAAAGGAAGCGTTTGATATATGTGACTGCAGATGGCAAGAACAAGTAGGTGCTACGCCTGGACCACTTGGGCATTTCAGCAGGATGGTTGAAAGTGCTGTGGCTTTACATTGTGTTATTCATGAGAAAGCACTTTGCGGAAAGCCTTTGAATTTGTCATGTGTTACGGACCCAGTAATTTATGCAGCGGATTTTATTACACTCAATTGGAATTACCCGTCGCAAATTTCTCACATTTTCAGTCAATATTGAGTCAGAATCATGCGATTTGCATTCTCATATTTCAATCTGATGAATTAGTCTTGCCAGTATACTATCAGGATTTTTCCTCACTGAAAGAAACACACTTTTTTGCGTATTCTTCCTGTAATCACCAGCACCGAATGACTATGAAAATTTACTTTTATTGCTGATGTAACAAAGGGTATGGATGATTTCAGTACTAGGCTGCGAAGAAAAATGTGAAGTGTATGCACATATTGAATCTTTCAGGCAAATATGAGACTTTTTAAAACAAAAGTCTGTAAGAAACTGTGCTTCATTTTCCTTGCTATTGAAGTGTGAAACTTTAAAACAAATCTTTTCCAACATATTTTGTTCTGAATATAATTGATAATTTAAAGTAACCGTGACAACACCTTTTCTCTAAACTTGATGTGCATAACAGAGAAATTACGTTAGAATCTTACAGAATTGTAGTAAACGTAAGCTATAACCCTGTAGTTATTGCAGACTTGTACGAACGGAGGAACAAGCACAGGGCAATGTAATACTGACGAAATTTTGTGTCCCGTTTTGAAGACAAATGTATTTTCGCAAGTTATTTGCACAATATACAAAGAATGAAAGTTTAATGCGAATGTCGTATTTATTCACGTAAATATCTTATCTTTAAAGTACTTTAGAGAATTTCCATTAAGTTTGCTATTATTTGGGTGGGAGAGTGCTTGTGTCAGTTCTAAATGTTTTTGGACGAATTTAATTTTGGCACATAAAGGTAAAGGTAAAGCAATCGAATTACAGGCCTGGACAGGCCCTTAGGTTTCCAGGAGGTTGAGGCTCCCAGATTTCCAGACAATCGGCACATGAAGGTAGTAAGGTTATCAGCCTTACGCACCGGCCGCCTTTACCCCCCAGGAAATATTCCTAGTACTCATTTTTGTTAGAGGCTGATTCGATGCCAGGGCCATAGTGCGGCCGAAAGGTTTATGTCAATGAAAAATTCCAATGACACCATCGAGAATCGAACTCGCGACCTTCCGGCTTGTAGCGCAGTACAAACTGCACCACCGCGTGCCCTGAATTTTGGCACGTATCGGTTCAATATAATCAACCTTTTCATTCCATGAGGCTCCGAAGGAAAGTTTTCTTTTTGTTAAAGACTTATCTTAATTTATTAATACTTAGGCGCCTTTTATTGCAGAATATTTTTCGTTATAGTTAACAGTAGTCTAAACTAAAGTAATTCCAAGCAGCAGATTCTTTCGTGTGAAGTTCATGGTTATTTATCCTGCCAATAAATTTTCCACCTCCTGTGTCACACATAATATTAATTACCCCTTCCACAAAATCCCACCATTAGTCCCTGCCCGGAACCAGTTGGAGCCAGTCCACAATGACGCCTCTATTAGATTTATCTTAGTATTATCGTCCCACATGCGTGTAGATTTTCCAGGTGGTCTCATTTCTTCATTTTTCTGATTAAAATTTTTTACTCATTTCTCGATGTACACAGTATTCGCTTGATATGTGTCGCTCCCATTTATAAGTACAAGAAGTCACAACTTGCGAACTTGTGTACGGTGAGTCTCTATGTCATAGTGTATTCGTTTATGAAAAAATGAACATCGTAGTAATAATAATAATAATAATAATAATAATAATAGTCGTGGAGACGTTTCGAAAATGTGTTTCTCACTGAGTAGCTGACTTTTTTACTTCATTTGACGAATTAATAAGAATTACACCTGAGCCAGCTATATCCATGTCCAGTACTTAGAACTTGCTGACAGATTATATGATGGCTGTGTATTACAGAATATCACAATAATGTAATGCCAAAAGTTGTTTCATTTATTGAGAATCGTTTGGATTTCTTGGAGGGACTTCCCTTTGGTTTCTGGCAGTAGCAAATAAATGAAAACCCTGAGCAGGCGGTAAGTGCGGCGAATATCCAAAAGGTGTAGTGGCTCCCTAGCTCTTCTGTCACGTTGCTGAAGAATTTGGTGATGAAGAAGCCAATGAACCAGCAAAACGAGGCGGTGCAGGCCGAGCCGTTACTCTTTACATTTGAAGCAAATAATTCTCCCACCACAGCCCATGTAAGTGAACCGAAACCTGAAACACGAGATTGTTTGTTAGAAAAAAGTCTCATACTATCCATGTGGATGGTAGCATCAGGATGAAGACAGTACTAGTACAAGTAACTTGAAATAAAGGGACAGGAATAGGTGATTCGAAATAGCGCAACGGTTGGCAATGCTGACAGGTCAATGTGTCTCAGAATTTACTTTGCTTTGAAATACCCAACTTACGTAACTCTGCTCATTTTGATAAGAATGCTTAAGATAGTTTCGGTTTTTACGAAATAGTAATGCACGGTCACCTTCTAAGTGGCAGAATTGGTAGATCGACGTGGCAATAAAGGACATCTGACAACTGCCATGCAAAAATCCTTAACATAATTAATCACAATCGTTATGTAGTTTGTGAGTTGAAAAGAGAACGTTGTACTCCGCTCCTTATCAAAAGTAATGGGCGAAAAGCAGTATGAACTGAACATTACTCCACAAATTTTGGTACAGGTCTCCCATACACAATTTTATAAAAATTCATGTAATCTTGGTCAGTTTCTTTGAACAATATGTTATGTAGGCATATGTACGTCTCGTTTAACATTTAAATTTCCGGAGTCTCCGGATAGCCCGAAAACCGATTGGCATTATCTTACCGAACGAGTAGACAATAATGTAGAAAACCAGAGAGCAAACGGGCAGCCAGCCGATATCAGACACATCTGTATTGTTCTGCAGGTAGAAGTAAACTCCCAGGACGCACTGAAACAAAAGCAGTTGTTGACAGTGTTCTGAAAATGTAATATCGCCTACGTGGCATTCATGGCAAAAGGTAATTCAGCACTTCGTTAAATAAGTCCTACAAGGTAGTACAACAGACTGTAAAAGTCCCATTTCGGATGAAGGGATTGTAAATTATTTAACGACACTGAGTCGACTGTAGCGGCTGTTTAGTGTCTTAAGTATGTGAGAGGATGACTGCATTCGGTAAGGTTCATGAGAGAGACTAGAAATGCATACAATTTATCATTCTGAAAACCAGAAAGGTAGAGGTTACGTGGGGGACCTAAGTATAGGCGTGAGGATAATATTAAAATGTATCTCGAAAGAACAGATTGTGAGAATGTGGAGTGGATTCGTCTAGTTCGTGACTGTCTCCGTATGACGAGGTCTATTGAACACGGTATTGAACCGTCAGGTTCCGTGAAGTGTGGCAATTGCCACATCATCTCAGTGCCTGTAAGCTTCTGAAAGAAAACTGTTTCAGAGAGTTATGTTTGAAATGTAATTATAAACATGATGTTATTCTGGAGATGCTCTGCTATTACATCATGTCACTTACCAATCCAATTATCATTCCGACGGCCGAGGCAAGGAGCAGGAGCTTCCTTCCCAGGCGTTCGACGACTAGAGGTGTGATGCCGGAAGAGAGGAACATAACGACGCCAATAATGATAGTAGCCTCTGCCCCACGTATAGAACCACCGCTGTTAGTGAAGATGGTCTGACTGTAGAAGAGGACTGCGTTAATGCCGCATAACTGCTGAGATGTCACCAGGCCGAGAGAAAGATACAGTGCCCTGATGTTCCCTTTTGTAGCTATCAGATCGCTGAGCTTCGATTTATTTTTCATCTCTTCTTCCACAGCGTCCTGAAACCTCGAGGAACTTGAGACTGTCCCCATATTGCAGGCACTATGTAGAGCTAGTTATTTCTTCTACGTGGGAATGTATTCTTTTGCATATAGATAAAAAACGGTCAGAAATATTAAGAGACTACGATTCGAAAGACACGGAAATTTAAAATTGTGTTTAGTACTTTGTCGGACACATTATTTTTAATTAAGTTTGCACAGACTTTTGTCAGTTTTAGAACTGTTTTCGTCTAAAAGTCTTAACCTTATAAATAAAGTAAGGTAAGCTATCAGATTACAGGCCTGGACGGGCTGACCCTACTAGAGTTTATAGACAATCGGCACATGAAGGTGGCAAGGTTGTCAGCCCTACGCACCGGCCGCCTTTACCCCCAGGAGATAACCCTGGTACTCATTTCTGTTAGAGACTGAGTCGACCCCAGGGCCATAGTGTGGCCGGAATCCCAATGACTCCATCGGAAATCGAAGCCTCGACCTTCCGGCTTGTAGCGCAGTGCCTCGACCAACTGCGCCACCGTATACCTCCTAAATAAAGTATTTATTGTAAACGTCTGTTTCTTGTTATTTTCATATACTTCTCGTTATTCGTAACTGTCTTTCTATTTCATTCTTTCAAACTTTTGCTTCCATAGTATTACAAATTCCTACTACATTCATTGCTTTTGTTCTTCGCCTTACATATCTCGCAGTTGGTGCCCTGTTAAATCAGTCATCGTGACTGATCATCCTATTCTTAGTCTATGTCCAGAATACCACGGCATTCAATTTCCTGCCGTTACAAAATATCTCATTTTAACTCTTCTATTTCACAACCAGTTGCAGGAAACCATTTCGAAAGGTTAATTTACTTCTAATTATATTTTTTATTTATTTAAAACAATAGATGTAATTTGTTAAGTGTCACCTGTATGGCATTGAGCTCTGCCTGGACTCCCTCTCGGCTCTGGCCCCTAAGCCACTGCAACGCCTTCGTGGCCTCTTCACGTTTTCCCTTAGCCAGCAGGTGGTAGGGTGACTCGGGGAAAAAGAAGAATGAAACAGCGAACATGATGGGAACACAGGCCGTCGCTATGGCGAGGTGCGTGTATGTGACGTAAGGACCAATACAGTACTCGAACAGAAACCCAACGACGACCAGCAACTGGAGTAACGATCCCAGGGCTCCTCGAATACGGCTCTTTAATGAAAAATGAACACTTGTCAAAATGTCGAATTTGTTGAATTGGTGACTTTTTTGGCACAAAATAGATTACATTTTTTAGATATTCTGCATAAATTCTTGATGTCGGCACAAACGTACGATCGAAGTAACGATATTCTTATGTATATTTTCTTATGCATATTTAGTGATTTTGTGGTCTGTCAGTACGTCCACAGATGTGAAACCCTATAGCCTGTAGTAAAACGGTGGCGCGATGATCGTAAAAGGTATGTGGCAAGGGACATTGTGTAAACTGATAAGGACGAATTGTTGTCACTATCCTAACTTATTGATTCAAGTTATTTCCCAAACAGCACATCCTACTTTTTCGACCCTTCAAGAACACCATTACGAACGTGAACATAAATATTACCATCTACCATTATGCGCCATTTTATTGCAGTTGATAGTGTTACACTTATTTTACTCATTCAGGACTTGATATTCCAAAACTCCTCATTATCTAACACCATAGAACAAAATTATTCTAGAGATGATATTCGTAAGATTTGGGCACTTAGTCCATCAAGAAGTGTGTTTATTAGGAGAAGGTGAACTTGTGGAGCAGAATCCTTATTCGGATGAAGATACTTTTTGGTCATTAACTAACAATTTAAGCAGAGTCCTTGAAAAGCTGATTAAGTAATACCGAATTGAGGTACTGGCGCCGTAACTCTATAAGCCACTCCAGCGAAGGGCTGTGGACTCACCTCCGATATTTCCCCGACGTACATAGGTGAGACGGCATACACCATGCCAACGGCGATACCGAGAATGAACCTGGCTACGTAAATGGGTACGACTGTGTCTACGAAGATGAGCATGATCCAGCTTATGAGTGCCGGACAGGCAGTGAATAGAAGTGTCCACTTGCGGCCGATCCTATCGGCCAATAGCCCCACAAGAATTGGTCCGATTACAGCTCCTGCTGGGGTTAGTGAACCGATCCATGATGTTTCCTCGGAGGAAAGGGTAATCCATCCTTCGTTCTCGTCACCTTCTTCCAATTTTGGCAGGGCAGGAGATGTCCAGCCCAGAGCAGAACCGGCGATCACAGTTGCGAGGTTCGCTGTTCACAACGTTGTATTAGATATATACACATATACAACCTCAATAGTGCTTACAAACAGAGGAATCTTACTTAAACAATTAAATAATAACTTTTGACTTAATAACTTTGTATACAACTTTATGTATTGCGCATTTTTGTACTTTTCAAAGTTTAACTTAAATAATTTTATTGTCTAAAAACTCTTCCATGCGATGATATATGATCCCTGATGAAGGTGGCTAGCCGAACCGTGGTGGGCCTTTGGTTGATAAATATATACTCCTTTGTACAAATTAATGTTGCACTTAGGCAACACAAAATCATATTCAGTAAGAATAAAGTGTTATTCGTACTGAATATAATGTTGTGTTGACTGGTTGCAACATTCATTTGAATTTAATGACGCAACGGGAACGTGCCATTTTCAAGTAATATGCTTTGTGTAGTTTACTTTGGTGTATTTTGTTAGTATTTTATATCACTATATCATATTGACGATCTTTTGAAATAACTGTACCTACGATATCGATACTCTTCAAACTGTATGGCCAGATATACAGTTGGTGTTCCCTATACACAGTGTATTTAGAGGGCTATACGATTCCAGTATGCGGGTACGCGCATAATGGGAATACAAGGCCGATATAAATAGGTGAATCGGGGAAATAAATAGGTATTCATAATCAGGAGTTTTTCTATTTGTTACCGCTTCAAGACAGGCTCTGGTGCCCACCCAGCTAGCTCCCTAGCAGATGGGTACCTGGTGTCTCTTATTTCTTCCGGGCAAAAGATGGTATACGCATGCATTATGATCATGGCTCGTGCATATTATAGTTTTGTGACACAAGGCTTCAGTAACTGTTTTGCACTGTTGGCAGGTATCCATAGGAGCGAATATTAATATAACACCAAGGCAGGTGGTGTGGCCGTAACGGTCTAGGCTGTATTATGGAGGTACCCACTTCGAATCATGGCCGGAACACCGGCTGCTGTGATTAAAATCTTAACGACTCTCCACAGCTCCTCTAGGCGAGTGGGAAAGTATCTCTTTAAGGCCACGATGGCTTCTTCCCAAATCCGTTGCAAGTTATATATTCTGAAGTGCTGACAGAGTAAAGTTCACACTAGAACAGGCCATGAAGACCTATAGGGGGAGTAGATGTATAGCTCTACTGTTCCTTTAGCCTCGGCGCTAGTTTGGGGTGGGTGATCAACGCCACGTCCCGGCCGATTTACCCCCGGGAAAGAGGCCCAGTACCCATTGTACAGGAGACTGAGTGGGCCTCAGGGTCAGTGGTACTGACAGGGTCGTTCAATAAACCGTAAAAAATAGAAAGTCTTGCCGATGAAGGAGAGCTTATTTTCACTCGATGGAAACAGACTGATTTTATTGGCAAAGCTATTTAGCGTCAACGACTTTTCACTGTGCGTGTCCTGACATTGTTACTTCGCTTGATTATGCATGTCCTGGCAGTGTTTACTTTGTGTAATGCCTTTACGTGTAACTCGCCACTTAGCACTTGACTGGCTGGCCCACTATCTGCCAACCCTTACGTGGGTTGTTAACTATGATCCCATCTCTTTGAGAAAGCTGCAGTCGGTGCTCGTTTTACCGTTAGGAACCCTTGCAACTTTTTCCGATAATCCCTCATCTCCCATTGCATTCTCAGTGACGGTTCTTGTAACTGAATCGTCTTGCAGTCCTTTGTATAAGCATCCACTATTAAAGTTTTTGTTTTATTTTCGCCTGTAACCAGTGTTTATCGTGAAGGTGCTCGTATTTGTACTGCAAAGAATGTAGTATTTGTAATTAAAATTGACATATTCATAATAAGAATATTGAGGGAGAAGGCACATTGCCTAGGAATATATCTCGGTGTATCATTATTTGCGGCATGTTCTTAAAACTGTCGTATTAGGCCTATTGTAATATAAGCAGAGGGGAAAGAAATGTTTAAAAAATATTTATGAATTACCGTAATATAATTACGTAAGAACATACAGCTTACTTCAGGTACGTTTGCAGGCTGTGCCATGGGCCAAGTGGTTAGTTTCCGGCCTCTCACTGCGGAGGCCCGGATTCATTCCCAGTCTAGTCCACATGGGGTTTGTGGTGGAAAAGTAGGTCGTTATTTTGTTTGTCAGTACCATCCATCCAATGCATCATAATCATTCACTCATCTATCACCGACGTTATATACTCCTACCAAGTGACACCGTGTTTATATAAAACACTTTAAAAGTTAAAATTACAGTCTTATATTGGGTAGATTTTAAATACTGTAACATATGTCATCTTCGTCTATCGTGAAATTTGTATTTTTGGCTTCAGTGAATTTCGCAATCAGTTTGTAATTTTCTCACGTCTGAGTAGAAGAGCCTTTCCTGTAGTTTGTCGTTTTGTTTTCCCACTTTCCATTTTCTTTACATCTCTGTACTTACTCCTATGTCAGTACTGTACATATTACAACATCTGTTTTGCCTTAATTTACGTTATCTTTGCCTCTCTTGTGATTTTTTGATAATCTATATCGAGAAACTCATAGAAATCTTATCTCAGATTCCTACAGAACAATTTTTTACTTATTATTTATCTGAATTAGAGGGTACGTTGTCTTATCATGCGTAATTGAAGAATAATAAGAAAGTGGATCTCACAGAAGTACGTTAAGCGAAAACGATGTACTAGAATTCGGTCCGGATATGTATAATTTGCATACTGTGTGAACATGGTGTTGTATTTCTGTAATTCGTAAAAAAGGGGATTTTTGTAGACCGACTGAATATCACATGAAATGCTCCCGGCTCTGTGTTGTAGCTTTAATTGGTTGAATACACAGCAGTTTTTTTTTTTTTTTGCTGATGGGTTAAATTCGCAATGTGCTGAATATACTCTTCACGTACAATTTCAAATTTGTGTCTCGCACTGATTTTCTTTCAGGCTGTTCTTTGTATTTCATAACTAAGGTTTGCGAAGTTGTGCAACGTGGCATCGTAATCACTGTAGTAAGTAGCATCAAATAGCACTACTGCTGCTTCTACTACTACTACTACTACTACTACTACTACTACTACTACTATTACGAATAATAATAATAATAATGGTAATAGTAATTTTAGTCTGAAGTTGATGTTTCTAAGGGTTGTAATTAATTAAGTAGTCCTAGTATTAATTTCCGAGAAAACAAGGAAGTTTTCGTTAACGAAAAATTGTTATTTTAAGGGATAAAGCCGTTCCTCACATTTAGAAGCACTAGTTGAGGTAAACGAAACTGATGGCGAATATACAGTTAACTATGTTTAACTCTTTGAAGTATAAGGGGTTATAGGATATGCGAGTACCTATGTATAATATATACCTCGTACGAATATTTATAAACTTTGTATATAGTCCACACAGTGTACTTACGCGTGTCGTATGATTCTCAGGATCAATGGTGATTATTATCCAAACACCATGTACCAGTTTGTTGTTATAATGAAGACGGGATATGTTCTGTGCGCTAGAACCGAGACTGTATACCACTATTATTGAGATGAATTTATTCTTCAAAGCCATACAATGTTTCAGGCGGTTAGTGGTTGGCTGTCATAGCGGATGGCCCAGTTTCGATCCCGGTAAAATCCATGTGGGATTTATAGTAAACAAGATGGCATTTGGACGGGTTTTCCCCAGTCAGTATCATTCAAGCAACGCATCATAGTCGTCTTCATCTTTATGACAATCTTATCAGAAGAACAAGGAAATTGTAGCAAAGCGAGGCTTTTTGTGAGAAAAATAGTTCTTTTATGCGTCAGAGAGTTAATGGAACGCGTGGATTGACTGTTTACATCAAAGTTATGTCCTAGTGAGCGTTTATTTCTTCACGTATGTAACGGCAGCCGACGTGGCCGAGCGGTCTAAGGCGTAGGTCTGCGGCTGCCCGCTTGCTGGGATTGCGGGTTCCAACCCCGCCGGGGGCATGGATGTCTGTCTGTTGTGAATGTGTGATGTCACGTAGAGGTCTTTGAGACGGACCGATCCCTCGTCCAGAGGAGTCCTGCCGAGTGTGTCTGTGTGTGTCATTGAGTGTGACCAAGAGCAACAGTATCTCCCTACACCTACACTGAGTAGGTAGAAGAGGTCAGACTAAGAAAGAAACAGATACGTGACGGCACTCCATGAGTTGTCTTCATTATGTAACATTAAATGCATTCCTTATATTAACGATGAATTTGAATGTAGCAGAATTAAGAGATCGTGGTTGGTTTTAGGGCATTATTCTGGATTTTTTTCTTAAGGGATTGATAAAAGTCGCACAAATTTTCAGGATTGTCTTAAATTAGAAGGCGGCTTTGTTGGACGCTAACCAGAATGGTTATCATTGCACTTCGAATGTCGGTATAGCATGAGTCCGTCTGATTGGATGACACTGCGATATGAATATGAAGCGGTTGCTTGAATTACAAAACTTGTTTCACGTATCTGTCAATGCAACGACATTCCACAAACACTGCTCTGAAGTAGCCCTCAGTCCGTGAATTTAATTCTTAATGTCATCCTACATCTGGATTAGAACATTCCGTTTTACACTACGGACACTCACTTTCAAAATCTTACCTGCTGTGGCAGCCAGATACTGAGGGAAGAGTTTTGATGGTTCCTTGCCCTCTTCCAACATGTTGAATTTGCAACGTCTCCAGGAGAAAGGTTTTCATCGCCTAAGCAGATCTTTATCAGCTGAGTGTAATCAACTATTTCTACCATACAATTGTCGCTGCTTTATACTCAGTGATACTGGTAATCATCAACACACTCAACCTGGGAATTTCAAGCGATATAGCGTCTTAATATTTAAAGAAAGATAAGCAATTTGTAACATTAAAATAACTGAAACATGAAATAAACTGCTCCCATTATGATGTATTATGTTGTGCTTATGCAGACAAAAAATAAACCACAAAGATGAACATGTTGGTAGGTGGTAATCGATAATTAAAAATGTGCCTATACTGTATGTGTTGAATACTTGTTGGGGCATGGATATAGGGAGTACATGCAGCTCAGTCTATTTTAAAATCTTAGTACCCCCTACATTATTAAGAAGTCGTGCCATGGCTCAGGCGGTTGGTCCCCGTCCTCTCACCGCGGAAGCCCTTGTTCAAACCTAGGCCAGTTCATGCGTGTTTTGTAGTGGGCTAACTGACACTGTAACAGGTTTCTCGCCGAGTACTTCCGTTTACCTCTGTCGCCGTCATTCCTCTAGTGCTTCATTCTCTATTCACTTATTCCTTCATTCATTCGTTTATTTATTTATTTATTCATCACTGACGCTGTATAATCTTAACAATTAACAGCGTCGTTAAATACACACACACTCTACATTATTACTTGTAGGAATGCTTGTCAATTGCTAGATATTACGCTTACAACAGCCGTTCCTGGGCCGCCGTGGTTAGCGTACTAGCCTGTTATTGAAAACATTTCCTCTTACATCCCAACTGTCACCTCTAATGCACGTGTAGTGGCCAAACGTTGTTCAGAGTTCCCAGTATAAGGACAACCAATCAGCGGAACACAGGAATGGAGCAAGCTCACGAAACATGTGTATCAACTATAGTCCATGCACGAAGTCAGAACTATTCCATTATTTGACTCGGCCAAGGTTCAGGCGGTTATTCTTCAGCCTGTTCCCGCGAAGACCCTGGTTCGATCCCAATCCATCCACGTGGGATTTTTGGTGGACAAAGTGGGACTGGAATAGGGTTTTCTCCGAGCTCTTTGGTTCTTTTTTCGTTGTTATGCCACCAATGCTCCATACTCATATTTCGTTTATCTACGACCGACGCCATATAATCTCGGCACTTGACAGCGCCGTTAAATGAAATACTTCTCTCACAACATTATTTTTATCAGAAGCCAACTTTAACACAGGTGCTGCAGAATAAATGGAATCACTATTACGGGTATTTATTTATTTGTTTATTTATTCATTCTCGGTTCATTTGGGGAGCCGGGATAAAGTAATCGGTATTGTGACTGGGATATGGGCTGGACGTCCGAGGAATCTTGGATCGATTCCCGTCAGGGACAAGAGATGTGTATCTTCTTCAAAGTGTCTACACCGACTGTCGGGGCCAACAACACTCCAATGGATAACGGGGGATTTTTGTGTAGGGTAAAGCGGCCGGGAGTAAAGCTGGTCACTCACCGCCATCTAGTGCCGAGGTTAAGAAAGAATGGATCTATACCTCGTCTTCCCCATATTCCTTCATGGCGTGCACAGGGACAACTTCACTTTTACCTTGATTTGTTTAACGACACTCTCAATTGCTAATTTTATACAGCGTCGAAAGACGGGATAATAGTAAGTAATGAATTGTAAGGAATGTGAAAGGAAACGACGGTAGCTGGTTGAAGGTGCTGTCGCGCCATTTTCCTGGAGGGACTGAGTAGTGTTACGATTAAACAGTGAAGAGATTCAGTTTCTGGACTGGTGTTTATAACTCGGTTAACCACTTGATTGTGACTTGCGTTGTTACGGTGTTTAATGTGGTTCATCACTTCAAACCAAATTGCAGATTATTCCGGCGTTACTGGAATGGACGGCCCTCTTTGCTTGTCGGTTAACAACTTACTGACTGCCGCCAGATGAAATCCTGGCATCACTCCAAGTGGACTGGACTCCGAGTTGAATGTGCCAAACGTAAAACTTTCAGCTTGAAGTTTGTTTATCGCCGTGACGGAGCGGCAACTTTTCTGATA
This sequence comes from Reticulitermes speratus, assembly GCA_021186555.1. Classification (NCBI taxonomy): domain Eukaryota; kingdom Metazoa; phylum Arthropoda; class Insecta; order Blattodea; family Rhinotermitidae; genus Reticulitermes; species Reticulitermes speratus. The sequence goes on from JAJKFL010000330.1 coordinate 17,051,935, forward strand.
CGCGTATAAAGCGGGAAGTCTAGTCGGAGTTTTGCAGGCGACACCAGTTATTTCCCGTTGTAGAGCGGGTAAGCAAGCAGTGTGTGAATGGGGAGTAAGTGGGTGATGTCTTAACTAACTCCAGGGAGTAGCACTTTGTGAAACACTTGCAGTTGCTCATCAAGGCCGCCAGAATTTAGAACCTAGTCGTCTGGGTTATGATGATCTGGGGTCCTCTGGGGGTTACCGACGATTTGGAGAAACTTATTGCCTAAGGAATATAACCTAATAGTCGTGCACATAGTCCAGTAATTCGTTTGTTTTTATGGACCCCAGAAACTTGTACTGTGATGACAAGAGGCCGACACAGCCAAAGAATCCAGTCTGCGTCGTCAGCCCCTATTTCTTCAAGACCCACTTCAGTATCTTCTTCCACTTACGTCTACGTCTCCCAAATAATCTGTTCCTCTAATATTGACGGACAAAATTTTGTGTACGTTTGTCATATCCTCTGTTCATACTACTTGTCTCGCTCATTTAATCGTACTTGATTTTATCATTATAATGGTAATTGGTGAAGAGTGCAAATTGTGAAACTCTTCCTTACGTAATTTTCTCCAGCCTCCTGCTCTTTTCTCTCATGTCCAAATATTCTGCTCAGCACTCTGTTCCGCCCAGTACATATGATCTTCTTTTAAGCCGAGACCAAATCCCACATAGCACAAAATAGTATGTAAAATCTAACTTTCTCAGTTTCTAACAAGACAGACAGTGTACGTATAACGTAACATTGAGGCTCTTGCGCGTAACCATTGTTGCCGTGGAAAAGCAATAAGTATTAAATATTATGAGTGTGTGTAGCCTTCGTTATCCGGCACGCAAATCGCATATTTTATTTGCCGTATTGTATTGTCATCTGTGGGCTGTCTGGCTCTACCATGTTTGTTCACTTTATCTCATAAACAGCACGATTTCCGGGAAAATTTATTGAACATCAAATTGTGTTTTCATTTTCTCTATAACTTTTGTCTGAAACATTTTTCGTTCTAAGACGAATTCAGCGAGATATCATAAATGTGCACAGGTCTTCATGTAAATTATCTGTTATTCTTGTCAAATTTTAATGAAACGAATTTTTTCGGCGGATTTTCGAAAGGTTCTCAAATATAAAATTTCATGAAAATCTGTCAGTGGGAGCCGAGTTGTTCCATGCGGAAAGACGGATGGACAACAGACATGTTGAGGCTAATATCAGCTTTTCGCAATTTTGCGAACGCGCCTAAAAACGAAGTGTCGTATTTTAAAGAATATAAGTAATATGTAATTTGTTTTCCAGTGGCAACGAATGGATAATTTTGCTGTTTAACCGAACCTTTGTAACCTGTATGTTAGTATATTTCCTTAAGAGGCCGATCACGTCCGTGAACGAAACATCAGAATAAGTGATAAAACGTCCATACTATAATTGACAGCAACGCATGTGCTATCAATTGTACAAACCACCACAACGGGCAGATCAGCAGTATCTCATAACTGCGTGGAAAGTGTTCATAAAACCCCTTGGGTAACACAACCTAGTACCACCACCTGGATACAAACCCCCAGCCCATCCCTCGGTGCCGTCAGCGCCCTACTTTGCGTTACTATATTTAAAAGTTATAAATGAACTGATATAGGCAACCTCAAATCGTTTTATTGACATGATGACTACTCTTTCGTGGGATGTGAAGCCGTGTAGATAATTAGATAGGTATAGGCGTTTTGGAGGAACCTCCTGCCTCCAATAGGTTCTTCCGACCCATCAGGACTGCAAGATATCTTATCACATTTTCGTACTCACTGCCGTGAAAACCTCAAATTTTCCTTTTAGCAACTTGATTTCATTTTGTGATTACATTACTGGAGTTAAGTTACTATCCCTTCATTAAAGTGAGGCCGATCCATTGACATTTTCCCTCCTCGTGCTAGCCAGTCTTCTTTGGATTTCTTGTAAGGAAATTCCCTTTGTCTCTGGCACTTTGTAGTAAATAAACCAAATGGCAAGTGCAGCATGAAATGCGAAACACCAGAAAGCTCCGTATCTTCCCACATAGTCGATGATCATCTGAAAGCTGTTGGTGAGGCCGAATGAGGTCATCCAGCAAACTGAGGACACTATAGCCCCTGCACTGCCCTTCGCGTTGGGAGGGAGCACCTCAGACATGACGACCCAGGGCAGGGGGCCAATTCCCAGGCAGTACGTGCTAATGTACACGATGAGGCATACGAGAGGTAACCAACTGATGGCGCTCACGTCTTGCTGTAGTTGCTCCTTCAGGAGGAAGTAGAGGCCTAGTGCCAACAGACTGAGCGTGCCGAAACTGCAGGATACCAGTAACAGGACACGCCTGTAGGAGAAGCACAATTAAAGGGCTGTTAGCACAGCAGATTTGAGCATGTCAACAGGAAGGCGGGGGCTTCTTTATCCTTGAAAATGAAGGCATTACGTTCCTTCGAACCGACACAGCGTCATATCCCAGAATATCTGTATTAACAACAGGTGTTTATTATAAAAATTCTACGAAACACTTAAATGCGCTGTGGTGTAGGTGTCAGATGTACTGACCACTGTGCTTTAAAGAGATAAGGAAAGTGATTAGGCTTATTAGGTAACTGTGATCGTGTTCATGACTGCGCACTTGTTTGCTTGTGTGCATGCGTGCGTGCATGTGTGTGCCTGTTTGTCTGCCTGTGCCCCATTTCAAGCTTTGAACTAGTTAACGGATTTTCACGAAATTTGGTGCGTGTTTTATGCCCTTAGATGTAACATCACCTGCGTAATCTTTAATTTGCTACATTCGGTAATGATAACATGGAGGACGCAGGAACGTCTGTTTCGCTTAGGCTACCTGTTATCTACCATGCGTAATACACTATATGTTTATACCATGTAATACGTCATTTTCAATTCTTTCCAGAATTGTTTGTGTTGTTCACATTTTTCTCTAATTCATTTCTTACTTTTAATATTTCGGATGTCCTTGCACCGCTTCTCCAAAAATCCGTTTCTGTACTTAGCAGCTTCTTCTTTAATCTTTAGTCCACTGTCCATATTTCACAACCATATCTTAAAATGCTATCCACCACTGTGTAAAATATTCATTCCTTTTTATTTAATGAAATATTTTTACTCCGAAGTAGCTATTTAATATTCATATTGCTTTCTTGAATTGCTCATTTCTTTTTAACACTTTGCATTTTCCCGAGTTTGTAAAAATGGATTCTAAGTACGTAAATACCGTAGTGCCTTTAACTTCAATTTTACCTTCTATTTTTATGTTTTGTGTATCACTTCCTGTATTACATATCCTGTTAGAAGAAAATTTATGTGAAATATTTATATTAGGTTAAATTGGATTTCATTTCATTAGGTAAAATTGGCTTACCTTTTGCTATGTCTGGTTGGATAAGCTTAGCTTAAGTTATGTTTAGTTAGGTTCACTTATGTTACATTTCGTCCCATCAAGATAGAGGGTTCAGGATTGATTTGCTCTTCCACTTGTTCATCTCGATTTTAATATATTTCGCGTTTCGTATTTGGTATTATATGAAATGCTAAGGCAGTGTTTGAAGTTTTCATACTTTGCTTAGGTTTTTTGGCATTCTGTGGGCTGACCACGGGTTGTTTACAATGCCTAACTTCATATTCTATATCTAACATATGCATTAGAAAAGCAGTTGTGGCGTATCTCACCTGCCGGCACGGTCCATAATGGGTATGATCAAGATGGATGTTGTGAACATTACGATGCCGACAATGACGGAGCTAAGACTGGCAGAGATGGTGCTGCCAACCGCTTTGAAGATGGTCTCCGTGTAGAACAACACTACGCAGATACCCGTCAGCTGCTGAAAACTCACTAGACCCGTCGATATCAAAAGGGCTTTTACAGTAACCGGATTTGTCAGCGTGTCCTTTAAGGAGCCACTGTTCTTAGCTTCTTCATCTGCGTGTTCCTGCGTAATATGAAAATTAAGTAGTAAGGAGCTTATTTCTTAGGAACTCAAGGTTATAATTAAACATCATTTAAAAAGGGCTCTGAAGACGATACACTACACTGAGGATTGCTAGGTATCTTGTCTACTTCCATTGTCTCGTGATCAAGAAACTAAGGCAAAGCAAATATATAGTTGCTTAGTTGTTGAGAGCTAGTGTGTATACCCGTCACATATGACGGATTTGATGCAAGTGAAATTCTAAATTATAAACTTTACCGTGAAATCGGAGGCAATAAGGACCATGGCCAGGTGGTGAAGCAACCTTCCCACCCACTGAAGGTGAAGGCAAACTACTGTTATATGACTTCATGTTGTGACGAAAATGTTCATGATTCGGAACAGTTGCGTTCGTCGTAAGGTCATGAAGAAGCTGTGGAAATGGCTGTTCTAGCCAGTTTTATTTTCCTTTTTACGGCAACAGTCTTTGAAATGTTCATCTGACAATTTTTCTCCTGAACTTTTTTTTTGATTTACAAAATTGACAGTTTGTATTTGAGGGCCCACAATTATTTCCGACGAATGCTTATGATGTTTTTCGCGTATATTCAGTCTTACTGCGACGTGCATTAAAATATTTGGCGTTATCAGAATCTCGCTGAGATTTTATCTCTTCAGGACTTTTATTTTTACTGCCAGTTGCCTGTCTACGTTTGTCAGCAGCTCGTCTAGTTTTTTATTGTTGTGTGCCCTCGTGAGCCTCATTTCTCTTACATTCTGCCTTCCATCAACGTCGTACGTACTTTTTTATTCCATTGTTTTGTCATTAAGTATTTTTGTGTGACTTGTTTTTATAACTCATGCTTATCCATTTTAGCCTTGTACCGCGAAATCGTTAATGCTATTTTTATGTACGTTTGTTTAAACAAATAATGAATCAACAAAACATTTCAGCCTTAAAATTTTTGATTATTTCTTGTTTATCTGTTCCGTCAAACAGTTATCACAGTAGACACAGCTTACTATATCATTCCAATTACTTATGTTTCCGTCGCTACCGGCCATAGTCAGCAAGAAGATTCCAACACACCAATTAAAATTTATAAGGGTGTTACGTACCAACATAATCTTCAGAGTTTAAAATGTTACATTTCTCGAATATTGTATAGGCCTACAGGGCTTTTAACTGTCAAGGATTTATGATGAAATTCTACCTCGCTATAATGGCAGATTGGACACATGAATGATCGCAATCCTGACTGTGGCTAAAGCCCATTTAAGACTCATAGTTTCCGTATTGGGTTGAATCATTGAATTCATCGAAGTAATAAGGTATATATAAATATTCCGTTCTTACCTCACACTACAGGCACTCCATCTCCTTACAAGGGCTATTTGTTCGATGCTGTTTAGGAAAATAATTTCTGTTTGTTCTGAAAATCCAGCGAAACACGTAGTACACTGTGCGGAAAAATTGAGAGTTTTTTCTTAAACTAGATGGTGCAAATGGTAACTACCGTACACTGAAGGGCTAACCAAAGGGGAAGAACGTAGATAAGGATTGAGGAATGTTAACGTGAAAGGATTTGGTACAAATACAAAACACTGTGCTTTTAAGTGCTGACCAGACTGGAGGAATGTAAATTTAAATTGCCCGTGTTTTAAATTCGGATCACTCACCTTGAGCTGTTGAAGCTCATGTCCCACATCGTGGTTTTTGCCCCTGAGCCACTGTAGCGACTTCGCTGCACCTGCGCGGTTGTCTTTAGAAAGAAAATACTGGGGAGTCTCAGGCATCCACATGAACTGAAGAACAAAAATGATGGGAATGGCGAGGCACGTGATGTTCATTAGCATGTAATTCTCCATGGCACCCACCGCATAAACGTACAGTATGCCCACGTTGAAAGCCACCTGATCAAACCAGATAAAATTTGATATTCAATATTCTCACAGCGGAGGTGTAGAAAATTCAAGTCTTCTGGAATGTTGCAATTCGAAGCGGCTTAATATATCAGAAGACTTGAATCTTCGATCAAAATACATTTATCGAATGAGTCTGGGTTCGAAGTTATACACGATGTCCAACTGAAAGCGGAGTCCGCTCTTATATTCTAAAAACCTGTTCATAGGGCGACGTGATACCTAGACTGACTGCTGTACACCAAGCACCTACGTACCGTTTCCATCAAAGCCACAGGTACTCTGTAACATCTTCCCCCTACTTACTCGAGACTCCACAATCTCACAAACTTCCAAATTAACCCTATATAAATTACTAATTCGATCCCTTCTTACTTACGCCGCCCCTGTCTGCAATACCACATGTAATTCAAACTACCTCAAACTCCAAGTCGTCCAAAACAAGAGCTTATGAGTGATCGGTGCCTATCCCAGGGGAACTCCCATCTCCCATTTGCACGTCACCCTTAATATCGAACCTATCCGAGACTTCATTCACCAACTTAGGTCAAAGTTTTTGCTAAATATCCATCCCATCCTAATCCCCTGGTCCAACAAATCGGAAATTATACTCTAGCCGACCTGAACTCTATACAAAACCTAGAAACATAAACGACCGCAACATATCCTACTGTAACCAGCTCACCATCAGGTAGTGTTTTTTAGTCTTTTTTCACTAATTGTATTTATATTTCCCTCTGTTTAACTTTTGTTTCACCACTCATTTTAGCTAAATCGGTTGTACGGACAATTTTGTGATTTTTTCTTTGTATGCCGTAAATACTCTCAATACCATCTTTCAAATAAATATTTAAAATAACCTGAACTGGCATGTTGGGCTTATACTTCTTTGTTCTGAATAACTCCCTGATGATGGCACCCCGGTGCCGAAACATGTAGGAATTTTACACTTGTTCATGAATGTATTTTATTGACAGCGTAAGTTGGTTGATGTGTTAAACGACGAATAATGTAACTTGGCCTTAACAATCGGTTTCTGTAATCGTCGAGCTGGCACTGACAAATGGAAGTACGCGCTACATTATTCTGACCAACGTCATGCAGATACCAATATTTTTCGACAATTGGAGCAGCGTCTCCATGAGATACAAAGTGTAACACGGCCCTTACTAATGCAGGTCACGTGAGAATTGGGACTGTCCAAAATGAGGGTCCTCGAAATACGTTTTTGACAATTAATTGTGTTCATACAACTACGCGGACAACGCAACGTATATTTTCAGATGACCGTCCTGTATAGCCAATATACGCTTATCTGCGAGGTACCCGCGGTTTGATAATTTTATACGATATGTCATTTGACGGTGACGTGTATCTCGTAAACTAGTCTCAGGACATACATTGTGTAACATTTTAAACTTACTTTTAAACAGGGAATTACAATATGAAGAACTTGTGCGCGAATTATTTTTTCCCCACTCTGTGTAAGTGAAAATATGGGCCTTCACTGCAACAAAGGCCAGCACTTTGTGTCTGCCTGCGCTGCGTGTGTTTATGTTTACTTCAAATTCACCGTGAACGAAGTGTAATAGTCATGCATTTTCAGTACCATGCATCCCCTTACCTGCATGATGGCGCTGAGAGGCCCTCTGATGGATGGCTCTACAATCTCGGCTACGTAGATGGGAATGGCGAAGCATACGCCGCCCAACGTGAGACCTGATGCAAACCTGGCGATATACAACCAGGTGACTGATCTGGTACAGACGATGATAATCCAGCTTGCAGTGGTCGGTACAGAGAGTGCTAGAAGAGCTCCCTTGCGGCCTATCTTGTTCACCATCATTCCAAAAGGAGGACCGCCAAAAGCAGCGCCGAGCGACAGCAAGGACCCCACCCACGAACTTTCCTGATCAGTGATCCTGAAAGGACTGTTTTCGTGCTGCAGCATTGGAATAGCGGGCGACGTCCATGTCAAAAGTGTTCCGGCCGAAAATACGAGAAAATTTGCTGGAACATAAGCGTGACACGCTGTCAAAGCGAAATTATATTTCGAAAGTTACCGATACACGAGGTAACATTGGGTAGGCCCTCTGCCAGAATTAAAACTTACTGAGTTGTATACTTTCGATATGTTTTATTAACTAAATATTTCTCTATGTTTTAGTAACATTCAACAGTATATTTCTTAACTATTTTGCCACATTATGAACTCGCTCGTATTTCGGTTTTAATATAGGCCTACGATCTTCAGACGAATGTTTTTTAAAGTGTTACGGCCACACTGCGCTCAGTCTGCTATTAACATTATAACATATAAACATTATGATACAGTAACAAGACATAAAACGATAAAATTTCTGTAAACCATAATAATGTCGATATATCCATACTGTTGTTGGTTATACTGTTATTGTAATATACCGAGTCGTTTATACTCATTTCTGAGTGTCGTGACCCTACTGGCACGAAGCCATAGGTTGTCATGGGAGAATTTACCAGCGGTGGTTTCCCGTTGCCTTCCGCCGTGTACGATTCTATTCATCCTGACAGGACCGCTAGAGCCCTCTAGCAGCCGATCAGGAGACTTGGGTGAGAAATGGCCGCTAAATTTTGTTTACGAAACATCTCTATGCCCGTAAGGTTCTTTTACATGCCGTAAATCTACGACATGGGACAGACGGCTTTACTTCCCCTCCGAAGGAAGTGGTGCTACGGATTTTTATCTCCCTTAAAAATCCATCTACCTCGGCCGGGATTGAACCCGCAACCTTGGGTCCAGTGGCGAGTACGCTAACCACTAGTCCACCGAGGCAGATATACTGTTATTGTATACCAACTAAATTGATCCGTGTTGAGGAACCTGTCGCCCCACTCCACATAAAACTCGTTTTCATAGATGTACCATAACAGCACAATCAACAAGTGTATGAACATGTACGTGATAATTATTTAGACCACGTGTGACTTGGCCTTTTAGTGATATTCTTATATCATCACTTTCACTACGATTGAATGGATTGCTTCCACTGTCATACTTTGTAACCGAAACATAGGCGAGTAAAGCAAAATCAATCCCTCTACAGGTCCTGAGAGTTCCAGAAGGTTGAGGCTCCCAGATTTCAAGACAGTCGGTAAGGTTGTCAGCCTTTACCCCGCAGGAAATATTCCTGGTACTCATTTCTGTTAGAGACTGAGTCAACTCCAGGCCACAGTGCGGCCGGAAGGATTATGTCAATGAAAAATTCCAATGAAACCATCAGGAATCGAACCCGCGACCCGCCGGCTTTTAGCGCAGTGGCTCAACTAATTGCACCACAGCGTGCCTCATTTGTATTTCAGTTGATTCAGTAATGTAAGTACCATTGTTATATGTTTTGTGAACCTTATTTTTGATACACAGAATATAATCCTAATTAGGAAATGCGCTGAAATTTTATACCTGCTAAGGTAGCTACGATTTGCGGCAGTTTATCTGCCTTCGTAACCTCTGGAGTTTCCGACTTAGGTGTTTCCATCGGCGTGTTGTCTTGCAGTGTATTCCGATGCGACAATTCTGTCTCCATTATTGCTGGTCTGGTTCCACGATCTACAGTTGGTCATAGATTAAAATAAATTCATCAGAATTCTGAATCAGAGAGTATACTGATGCTGTGCTCTAAGCAGCTACTTAGATCAATAAACAGGAAATTCGTTGTATGTGAATGGCGCAGTACTCTGAAAAGGAGTTAGGATAGATTGACAGCATCACTAATACAACACTTCTCACTTACCAAGAAACATCGAACATGAAGTTGAGACAAGGAAACATATAAAAGTTCGTGTAGGTCAATATCTGAAGCAAAGCTTGAAAGATAATATTCCAGTGGACGTTGAAGTAAGGTTGTGGCGATGTGAAATTGGGTATTGGAAACAAGAAATGCAGAAGGTGTTATGGGACTGCTAGAAAATCAGATGAAGTGGAAGGATACTGTTAAAGTTCGTATGAAGGAAATGGGCCGTATGGTTTTGAATCATAATTGACTTGCTGTAAAAAAAAAGAGTTCCATACAGACTATATGTGGCCACTTAGATACTTAAAACAGAAGTTCAAATATAATTTTAAAATGGGAATTTAGGAAACGCTGTGATCTGAGATTCTTCCAAATTTGTCAAGATTGTTTCCAGTAGTGGATTTTAATATTGGATATGCTGGTGGAGAGATTGCTGTTAATCACTTAAGTAATATCCCTTCGTCTTCTTTATTGTTATAATTACCATGAACGAACTTACAACAGTGAATAAAATCCTAAGGGCTAACGCTAATATATGGTTTAAAAAAAGTTGTAGACAGAAACATTTAACCCTAGTATAAACAGATGGTGCCGATCCCAGTGGCCGTGCGGTCTAAGGCGTGGCTTTGCGGCCGCTTACTTGCTGGGATTGCGGGTTTGAATCCCGCTGGGAGCATGGATGTCTGTCTCTTGTGAGTGTTGTGTGTTGTCAGGTAGAGGTCTCTGCGACGGGCTGATCACTCGTCCGGGGGAGTCCTACCGAGTGTGCTGTGTCTGAGCGTGATCTCGAAACCTCAATAATGAGGAGCCCTAGGCCCACGAGGGCTGTGAGCAATGGAAAAAAATAAACAGATGGCATTGTAATGAACATTCCTTCATCTGCTTAACATATTTCAGCGAAGAATGTTGAGTTTGTAGGTCTGAGATTTAAAAACTCTTGTTTGAACCTACAAATTATTTACGTATTCCCGCATGCATTTTGTGAAAACCAAGTAAATTCCATCTTAAATGTATTCACTATGAATCGTGTGCTAACAATTCAATTATATTTAACACCATACCATCATCGTTCACAAAAGTACGTCTTTATGTATACATACATAAAAGAAACGATACTCTAATGCAGGAACAATCAGGAGGAGAGCAAAACATGCTGTTCCAGCCAACACACAAAACAAAATCTACACCCATACGCCTGCGCAGAATAAACTATAACGATGTAGGCCACACTGGCCTATGTACTTCCTGAATAACGATAGTCAGTCCTAACAGAGTTATCACACCGAAAACATCCATACACCACAACAGCAGGGATGTTCAACTTTTGTATGTAGAACACACACTCATATATGTATTGTACAAATTTAACGATATACATTTCTTATAGATCCACATAACTCTCTACTGCTGTGGGTTAACATATCTGACTTATATAAAACTTTTGGCTTTCGACTGTCACACCTGGCTTAAATTCACCCATTTCCTATAGATGGTATTAATTGTTAAATGACCTTCTCATGAACATAGTCTCAGTATTCTGTGGATGGCATTAATGTTAAACGGCTTAGACATGAACATACTTTCCCCTGTGATCAGATTGAATATAAACAAGAACCAAAGGGTAAAACATAGTTTTTTTCGCGACAGCCCCTAGTGGGCCAGGGCCTCCTCATTGTCGAGGCCTCACGATCACACTCAGCTAGACACCACACTTGGTAGGACTCTTCTGGACGGGTGATCAGCCCAACGCAGAGACCTATACCCGACAACACACAACACTCTCAAAAGACAGACATCCATGCCCCCAGCGGGATTCGAACCCTCAATCCCAGCATGCGAGCGGCCGCAAACCCACGCCTCAGACAGCGCGGCCACTGGGATCGGCACGGTAAAACATAATACTAGACCAATATTATGGTACAGTTGTGTTACGCAGTTGTCCGTGTAAACGTGTGTAAAGAGAGCATTAACGTTTTTATAGTGGAATTAAGGAAAAGTGTAACGCTCAAACGTTTGATTGTTTGATCCTCATTTGATACTAACTGTTTAAGTAGATGTGTATAAAGATAGGATTAACGTTTTTATGGTGCGAAGTCAGTTACAAAAAAGTGCTGACTAGATTATGACGAAACAATGTGATGGAGAAAAGGACGTGTAACAAGAGAAGGAAAAAACTAAAAAATGACTTCGTGACTCGTTTAAGCTTTGTTTGCCTTCAAATAATTTTAATAGCCGATATTATAATGACTTTTTCGATTATAATGGACGAAGAAATCCCTGACTAAAGATGGCATGGATTAGCGCACGCCGTCGTATGACGTGTATATTTCTCGTAAATACATAAATACATAACAACGTACCGCAGAAACAGTTGTATTAACCACAAGTGTTCAAATGGGGATGGTACCTGTTGTATTTAATTCTTCGTGTTTCCAATCACCATCCATGCGTTAGATATCTTGTTACAGCTAGATGTACACATATAACATACTATTCTTATATCTTCTTATTTCAGTGTAAGAATCTTGCTTGACATGCCCACACAAATTGTTGTTGGATGTACACCCCTGTATACATCATATATCAATTTAATTTTTTCGTGATTCAGTATCATTTTCTAAATGCCTTACAATTTAGATAATAATAATAATGGTTACAACTATTTGTAGCTATCATGCAATATTTAGCTTATGCTAGAAAAATGACGTATAAAAATATGCTTAACTAAAAGTTAGCAAAATGGCGTCCATCACTAAAATACGTAAAGTAGAAACGTGCCAGGAAACAGTATGTTCCAGCAGACTATAATAATAGATACCCGTTTTACTTATATGTACTGTATAACTACTAAAAAGCTATACCAATCAAACCACCATAGGTAAGAACATCAACATGTATTTGGGCGAAGTAATACTATAAGCGCCGATCCCCGTGACCTCGCGGTCTAAGTCGTGGGTCTGCGGCCGTTCGCTTGCTGCGATTGTGGGCATGGATGTCTGTCTCTTGTGAGTGCTGTGTGTTGTCAGGTAGAGGTCTCTGCGACGGGCTGATTACTAGTCCAGAGGAATTTTACGGAATGTGTGGTGTGCCTGAGTGTGATGGTGAAGCCTCAATAATGAGGAGGCCTAGGCCCACTAGGGGCTGTTGCGCCATTGGCAAAAAAATACTATAAACAGAAGGCAACATTAAGGTGCAAAACTAAAGATGACAAAGGCATTGCATTACGTATAAAAACCGTTTGATGAGCTACCAACCAATCGTACTGGATTAATTGTGTCGATTCTTATTAGTAAGCCTTATCATTACAATTATGTTGAAATATATAGCACTTTTATTACAAAGTAAAGGATGAAGGCCGTCAATCACAGCTAAGTTTATGTTATATTATTACATAACTTTAATGCGCATTAAAGTTATGTAATAATATAACATTAACTTAGCTGTGATTGACGGCCTTCATCCTTTACTTTGTACATCTTCATCACAACGAGATGCCAATCCTAAAGATATAAAAAGGTAAAGCAGTCCCATTACATGCCTGGACAGGCCCTGAGGGGTCCAGGAAGTTGAGGCTCCCAGATTTCTAGACAATCGGCACATAAAAGTGGTAGTGCTGTCAGCCGTACGCACCGGCCGCCTTTACTCTCCAGGAAATATTCCTGGTACTCATTTCTGTTAGAGGCTGAGTCGACCCCAGGGCCATAGTGCGGCCGGAAGGATTGTGTCAAGGAAAAATTCCAATGACATCATCGGGAATCGAAACCACGACCTTCCGACTTGTAGCGCAGTGCCCCCAACCCTAAAGATATAGTACTTTTAATACATAAAATATTTTAACTCTCCCTGTATGCCTTCATGGCGTGTACAGGAACAACGCCACCTTTACCTTCTTAACCCTTTTCATGTTATTGGGTGATATAATCTATGACAGCAGGTACGTTTTAAAACCTTCAGTGTATTTCCTCTAATTGTCTTAAAATTAAGATTTTGTGGTGATTATTCTAGGATCGAAACATGTGGTAAATTAATGTACAAAGAAACAGTATATTTTTTGTGCTATGATGGTATGTTATTAAGTACAAATCCATGGGTACTGTTACTCGTAAGAAGCTCATATTCACTGTGCTGGTCAAAATTCCCTGCCAGCTAGGAGCGTCAGCACCATAGACTGGAACCTGCGGCACGACGGGGACGTACTAGATGAAGCAGAAACGCGAGGCGCACCAGTCTGAAGGCTTTAGAGTGGAATAAAAATATCTTTCTCCTGCCGGGAATCAAACCTTAGTTCCTTGGTAATTTAGCCCCTAGTCTAGTCACTACACCGATTGAGCTTTTGTTTGTAAAAAATATTTATAACAGGGCCATCATGCTTATTGGCACCAGTAACCTGTATGGAAGCTAATTTTGATTGCTTAATATTGTCATAATCGTACAGCTGTAGCAGTATGGCATTGAATTTACTATCGATGACTTCACTTTTTTACTGTGCTTCGTGAAAATAGAAGCACGATCCGAAAGCTTTAATAAGATTTAGAATAGAAAATTGCAACAATGTAACGTTGTTTATATGAAGGCAGCCAGTTTTTTGAAGAACGGAATACGAACAGTACAGCAAATATTTCCTGATGCTATACAACATTCAGCCAGTTAACCGCACACAGTGTTTTACTGCAGATGCCTTACAAAAACATGTTAATGAAACGTACATGTACCGATAGCCTTTTGACCATCTGCTATCGCTCGGTTCGCTGTGTTTGAGAATGTGTATCTTAGGACTAAAACGGCCTTCGCATATTTACTTATATATGGAATAAAATATTTCCCAATGTTTTGGAAAACTAAGCCTATATTTATTATGTTTGTACAGGCTTGTAAACGTATCTGTGCTTGTATGTGTATGGGGAAGGTAGGTGACATTATACGTAAATTAAATAATTGTACAATTTCATGATATGTCATTTTACTTACTATATCTTTACCACACCTGTAAGTCGTAATATATTATCTCAAAATCTGTTTCCTTTTCATCATTCTACGTAATGTTCCAGTAGGTGGTTTATACTTTACCGCTAGACGATGAAATCGTTTGATTGTTGTATTCGTAGATAAAGTTAGTAGTTTACTTTAAAAGAATTCGTCCCTTACTGTCCTTGAAACTATCAAAACAACATCATTTTATCAGCCCAACACAACTACGTGTTCTTAGAAGAACGCTACATGTTTCGGATTACATAATCAATCATCAGGCTAAATACAGACTTAAACTGCAGGTAAAATATAGCTCACAATACTACATTGTAATGTAATGTAGCATTATGTAGTATTACGAGTTGCATTTTACCTGCAATTTAAGTCTGTATTTAGCCCAATGGTAGATTAGGTAATCCGAAACATGTAGCGTTTATCTAAGAATATATAGTTGTGTTGGGCTGATAATGTGACGTTGTTTTGATTAAAGTTAATAGGCTTTAGCGTTTCTCCAGTTCTTCCTAAATTCATTTCTCAACTTATCAATTTAATTTTCTCGTCGTTTTTGAAGCTCGCATTTTTGCTTTGTGTTATACTTTCAGTTAATAATTTATGCTTCAGAACAATTTTATTCAATATTACAAATTTATCATATACACGCTAAGCGTTTCGTCACAGCTGTGTCATCTTCGGGCGTCTGGACAAAACTGCTAATAATACAATGCAGTGGACTAATTTTATTCATAAACATGGTTATCTAAAACTAAAAACCAAAATTTCTGTGTGTGTTTGTGTGTGCACACGCGACGATTATTAACCTCGTGATCTTTCCTAAAATCTAAATAAAAGGGGGCGTGCGCAAATAATTTTATTTTAAAACCTTATAACTAAGCTGTGAAATTGTCCATTATTTCTTGTGCAGTAGTGAATCGATTAAACAGAGGTTATCCTGGTTTTCCTCCTTCCTTTCATGTGAATGATCTTCAGTTATTTCGTCCTTTTGACAAATTTCCATAATTACATTACGTAATAATTGACATTTTCCAATTCTTTTACACACTTTCTTTCATACATGTAGTTCATACGTCTGTTTCCTGTCGGGCAGTTTCAGACTGTCACACTAACACTTATACTAAATCGCTTCCCATGTTGACGGGTCGAGAGGAACAGGCTAGATATGGCAGCTTTCCGCCTCGTGCAGGTTTCTCTTTGTGTTTTATCAGATGTTTTATGAATATTTTACGGAACTGTGTCATTGTAAAAACTAGTAATATTTTATTCGCCTTAAATGTGTACTCACCAGATGGAATGAACAAGAGCAGCGCTTTTTACATGGATGACGTCTGTAGACTGAACACTAGCTTGGTGTTCTACTCCTGCAGCACTCTGCTGATAAATTTCTGTCGATGATTTCTGTCTGGTGCTGGTACACAGCGTCCCTACTAATTATCCTTCATATGTCTGTCAAGCCTCGCTATCTCATGACCTCTGAGTTCCGTTCATTTTCTCTTCCTACATTTTACCGCCCCTCATTTGTTCTTTGTGGATACGAGATTGGTCGTGTATCCTGTGTCTCCTAATTATGTCTGAAAATAGGTTATACAAACAGAACTCGCCACTGGTGATGTGTATGTGAGAATTCCATAAGATTAACTTGTGTTTATAATCATACGGTGTTAAAAGGGTCATACATTTATAAGATGCTTCTCTTTTGTCTAAGCAAAACTGAAGTATAAGTCACACAAATAATTATATTTGTTTAGTTGCAGTGTCTTTGTCAGTAAGTCAGAGTGGATATCGTACAGTGGTTTGATGATAGTGAAAAATTATTTGGCAGGGATGTGAGAAGAGCGATCTTGACCTAGCGTAAGGCACTGTTCCGGAATTTACCTGGGGAAAACCACGAAAATTCTCGGTCAATGTAGCTATTGTCCTGACCGAAATTCGAACCGGGCACCTCACACATACAAGTAGGATGTGTCCGAAATGTGTATTTTATTATGCAGCCCCCAATTATTTTAAAACTAGTACCAAACGAACCGGATAATTAACATCAGTCAGCAGAGCTCTTCTTCAGAATTCTACAATCTCTGAATTAATAAAGGCCTTCGCCTTCTATGGGACCCGAAGCTTCATTTCCGTATTTACAAAAGCCCACCAGTGAGATAAGTTAGGCCTAATCTAGCCCACACCCTCAAATTCTATTTCTGTACGAGGCATTTTTTTCTTCTCTTACGCCGACATTTTAAAATTTGTTTCTCTACTCTTCGTTGCATAATCAAAGGTTTTAATGCATTTCTGCCTTTCGCCTGAGTGCTGCATGTGACTGTTCCCTGTCTGCACACTACAAAGCATGTTTCTTTTTATTATTTTCTTGTGACGACACACTTACAGTTAACAAACGACTGTACAATGAAGAGTGAGAAGCAGGTGACATTTTCTCACCTCAGTTTACGCCTCCATTGTACATAATTCATGTCCTAACCGGTAAACCAGAAAGAAAATATCTTTAAATTGTACCTTGTCTTTCTAAAATGACACTCTAAAAAGCTACCATAGATTGTCAGCTCAGGCGGTACAACAGCTGCAATAATTTATTAATCGATATTCCATAAGTACCTACCATGTAATTAGGCATGTCAAACTTGCTGTGGCGGGAGGTCATTCATGAGCTGCTAACTTGTAACACAGGCTATAGTGCTAGCAGATCGGACTCTCCCCATCAGATATGTAAATTACAGTTGTGAAGTATTCAAGTGGAAGACTAGGGGCCAGTAGCTTTTCAACTATAGTGTTTTATTTTGCACTGTACCCCCAGGAAGTACAGTCCGTACAAAGAAAATTGGACGTGATATATGTGTATCTCCTATGGTGCGTGGAGACAATCTTTACAATCAAATTTTAAAGAAGTTCTTTGCGTGATGATAATAATGGCAGTTGCACCGTCTGCCTAATTTCAGGAAATATGCATTCGTGATTTCAGGCTTCCGCCGCGGTGTAAATCAGATTGCGTTCTTTTGGGATTTTACGCAGCATAGAATGGTAGTTTCATACCGACATTTCGTGACAATCTATCTGTCCTATTTTCAAGAGACAAGCAGTCCAAGAAGAATGCCGGCAACACTTAGGTACGCAGTTTATGTAGGGAAAGTGTGGGCGGTGATTGGCATCATGTTGTATGAGAAACAATCACCGCCCACACTATTCCCTATATAAACTGCGTACCTAAGTGTTCCCGGCATTCTTCTTGGACTGCTTTACCCTTTAAGATGGGACCGATAGGTTGTTCCGAAACGTCGTGACGAAACTACCATTCTACGCTGCGTAAAATCTCACAAGAGCACAGATCTCAAATCTGCATTCCTCTGCGCGACCCAAACCCGAATGTCGATTGAACTCATCGCTTCCTGCAATGTTCGGCCACTTGTCCTTTTGCGTCTCACGCCTTTTTCTAAATAAAACTGACTAAATTCACAATGACTTGCTCAGTTTTCTTCTACAAATCCGCTTTTGAATGTGTCGGTGCCGTAGTGGAAGTTACTTGCAAGTCGCTCAGCTTACTTAACAGTAGTCAGTCTGCTTATTATTTGCTTCTCACAGTACCGATGAAGACAGATTCTGCACAGTGGACCTTATCGGTCTGACGATCCGAACAAAACAGTTGCCCTGTCCTACCACCGCACAAACGTGGAATACACAGCCAAGTCCAAAATGTCCGTCCCCGGCCAAAAATGTTGCGACAGCTGTACATGAGTGTCAGTAACCCCAATCAATATATTTTTTTGCTGTCGTCTATGATATGATCGACGTATTTCATCAGAATAATTAGTACTTGACGAAGCAATTTTCGTCACGAATTCAGCACCACAGGGGTCTGCCTTTTTCTCTCATTGTCAACATTGGCCTGATGTAATATCTCGCTGATCTCGATAAAACCATTTGCACTCCGACCAATCTAGACGCGCAGCTGTTGCTGTGAATGGAGGTTATAGGCCTATATTATATCAGTTGGTGCGAGAACCAGGACGATTTGATTGCGAGCCTTGAGATTCTAACAGCGGTGTTACTGAAGATTCAAGTCTTCTGGAATGTTACGCCATGCCGACCGGTAGTTACCGACGTTTCGAAAGATCTCAGTAATGTCATTTTCAGGACCAAGTAGTTATACTGTTGCAAGGACAGCTTGAGCCGTACATTACACACAAAACACGCTCATGTCACGTTTCTTACAGGTTTATTTTAATAACACTCTCTCGTTTAAACTTATGTTTCGCTAGACTATTATCCGATTTATGGGCACGAAGTTCCCATTTTGAGTTGTGAATATTCATATTGAGAAACGTCCTGTTAATACTTTGTTTTCTCATACATATTTGCGAGTCTGGCCGCCATAAAAGTAGATCCATAAACATGTAACTTATCTTTGTTCACAACTTTTTGCCCGTAAAATAAGACAAATTTCGTCCTTAAAATGTTTATGGAAGAAAAGTCAGGCTTTAGGAAGCAAACGTCAGCCTCTTATCGCCACATGTTGTCTACAGTCATCCTGTACTGTGGGTATAAATTGGGCGCTATGCTGGCGAACAGTCACAACCTTCGTCAAGATGTTCAAGCCGCTGTTTGTAGTCGCTCTGCTCTTCTGCTGTGGTCTGGTGTCCGGACAGCACTTTCACTCCGTCCGCTGTCCGCAATCCGTCGGAAAATACCCTTTCGACGAACAAAAGGTAACACTTCGGTACTGGACACTGATTTATAGTGTAAATGTAAGCTACGTTTCGTGCTCGGTTCGCACAGCTTGAAATGTGTATATAAAGACGGACAGGACACTAGAAGGGACTGCAGGATATCTAGTTCATACAGAACCGACGATAATGACAAAGGAATTTGGAAATTCTGGTGGCTCAAATCTGCCATTATAAAATGCTTCACTGGATGCTGTTCAGGTCTCTTTTAATTCACAGCACATCGACATATTTTATTTTAGTATGATCAATTTCAAAATACCATGGAACAGGAACACTTCACCTGTGTCAGTACTGTATAACCATAAGGCAGGACTGCAGCACCGCTAATGCCAGTTTCTCTCCTAGACAAGACTGTGCACAAGTTCCATCGAGTATTTTTTCTTCTGTGACGAAACAGCCAAACGAGGGCCTAGGCCGTCTCGTTCAGATTTCTAGATCACATACAGCTAGACATACACACTCCTCTGAACGAGTGAACAACCCGTCGCAGAGGCCGCAAGCTACACAACACACAGCAAACACAAGAGACGAACATCCATGCTCTCAGCGGGATTCGAACCCGCGATCCGAGCAATCGAGCCGCCGCAGACCTATGCCTTAGACCGCACCGCCACCAAATCGGCTCTGTCGGGTATACACATTGAAAGTATGCTTTCCTGATTCTCCATTCTCGATTCTATTTCTTCATTTGCTTCTTACCAGTCTTCCAATTCCAAATTTTCAGATCTCTAATAAGCTTAAAATTAGATCTGAACTGTGTGAGATGTAATGTATGACAGTTTATGGGCTCGAGGCCGCATTTCCGTTAACAGTAGGAAGAGAAATTCTGTATAAGGATTGTTGTCCACTGCAGTGTAACACCTGTTAGTCTGGTAGATGATTGCCGACTTTAGAAGAACCTGATATTCCCATTATTATCACCTACACTTTCAACAGCGGTGGCTGGTTCCCTGGAAACCTTACTAAGATCTTACCAGACTCGCCGTCTTCAGAACCGAAAATCTGAAATAGAGGTGAAGTAGCTTACAAAGGGCGCAAGTCATCTCCTGCTGCTTAGCACTGGCATCTCTTTTCACAGTTCTCAGGTGACTGGTATTCCGTGGCCAACGTCTTCAGACCCAATGGTTTTTTGGGGGAATTTGTATGTGACAAGATTCATGTCACAGCCGAGACTGTGGGAAATGTTACCAAAACGCACTTTGAAGTATTGATCAAGAAAGCCGACGGCACCGAGCAGAATATAGAAGGCAGGGGGCGGGCCTTCAAGCCAGAAGTAGCGTCCACCACATCCATGTCTTTCAAGTTTACGAAAGATGACATTTGGCACGGTAAGTATTATATAAAATGCTTGTACAGAACGTGCTATCTTCAGAAATCCTGCCCACTGATATATTGTTACGTAATTGTTTTGGCGTTGGAAGTTTTTAAGCGTCTTGTTTTCTTTAATTGTTGTATTTTATAAATCATTTTCAGATATTAGAGAGAAGGTGTTAACATAGACAATTTACGTACAGGAAGTCCTTTTCTATGTTCGTACGAAAGATGACACGAGGATCCGAATTTCGAACTGTAAATACAGGGTCTATTACTCGCTATTTGTGAGAAGTTAGGTGAATGTCGTTATTATTGCGATATTATTTCTACACATCTTTAAACCTGTTCTTCGAAATTACTTATTGAATTTCCATCAAGTTTAGCGTAAGGGTCTAAGCTGTGACATGTTGGGAGAATTATTTTTTTTTGTCGGTCAAACAAAAGCCTAGTTTACATGAAGCTGAATTTGGGCGCATTCGTTTCTTCACAAACAGCTCACCTTATAAAAACAATTTATGTAACGTAACACATAGGCCTCATTAACACAAGTAACTTAATCAAATAATTAAACCAACAAATGCACTGTTTTTTACCACTTTTATTGTGGCCTTTTGTCCCCTCACTTACACGTGTTTCAGAACCTTACAGTTCCATCATCAGGGGTTACCATTTTGCTACTAGTTAATCACACATTAAGACAAATACAGTATGTGCGTATCACTAAGTGGTACGATAGTTTGTCTTAATGTGTGATTAACTAGTAGCAAAATGGTAACCCCTGATGATGGAACTGTAAGGTTCTGAAACACGTGTAGGGTGAGGGGACAAAAGGCCACAATAAAAGTGGTAAAAAACAGTGCATTTGTTGGTTTAATTATTTGATTTAAAAAATGCACGGTGGTAATAGTGTGAAATTTACAAGTAACTTAGTTTGAAATATTTTAGTTGTCACGTATGATTCATAAAAAAAACATTATTTCTTCTGTGCAGTATGTCACTAATGTTGTCCATTGCATTTGCAACAGTCTATCTATATTCAAAATAAATAAATAAATAAATAAATACGAAACCAGCGAATTATGCCTAACAGGAAAGAACGACGAGGAACAATATTTTTCTATATTTTAGAACGTCTCTCCACTTAGTTTGCTGTCCTCTATGCAACAGTGCTCTTATATCGTCGCTATCTCCCTCTAATTCTAAACTCTAACAGAAGGCCGTGCCATGGCACAGGCGGTTAGTCGCCGGCCTCTCATCGCGGAGGGCCGGGTTCAATCCCGGGTCGGTCCATGTGGGATTTGTGGTGGACAAAGTGGCACTGGGACAGGTTTTTCTCCGAGTACTTCGGCTTTCTCCCGTCAATTTCATTCCACCGATGCTCCATTAAAATGGAAAAGCAGAAAAAAACTTAGTTATCTTCATCACAGGGTTGCACAATAAACCTTGAAGGCTGCGGTGCGTCCGTAGCATCTGCGTATTTCGCTAGCCATTTGTTTATTTGTTATACATAAAAATATGTTGTATTTCTTGTCACGCTTAAAACAAGATACCACAGAAATTGCATTAAAATGTGCAGTTTTGTTTAGAAAGTTCCCCATTACATTTATAATTGTGGATTGAAGCTGGGGATGTTCAGAAAAGGCAGATGAAGAATTTTCTCAGCCGGTCACGATAAAACTTTTCAATATGTGATCAGAGAATGAGACAGATATAACATCAGTAATGTCTACAAAAAGCACATGTCGCTATATTATTTCGTTATGTCCACAGATGTCATTAAGTACTCCATCATCGCTACTGACTACGAGACTTACGCTCTTGTGCATGGCTGCAAGGAACGTTACGACGATGAAACAGACGAGTTTTATATCGTAATCTTCAATCATATTTGGAGCCGATCAAAGACGCTGGATGAAGGAATTATGAAAACTCTGAAATCAGTGTTTAGCAGTTTTGACGTCTTTGAAGATGAGTGGATTGATGTCGACAACTCCGCCTGTTAAGAACTGCTTCTTAAACACGGCGAGTCAAGTTACCGCGCAGTGGCCTTATACAATCAGTCCAATAATAAAGAGTAGTGTTAGTTTATCTTCCTTTCCCTTTGTATGCGCACTGGGTACAAGATATAATGCAACTGCTAATAAAAAAGACCCCTGCTCTTCCGCCACAACGCAGAAACGGCAGACAAACCGGTAAAGCCAGACAACAGCAGGTTCCACCTCGTTTTAATTCCTAACCCCATCACACAGAGATGTGATTCATAACGTAAATGCTTGTAACTATGAGTGTATATGAATCTGTAAATATATATAAACTATACGTGTTCGTTTATTGTTTTATTGAAGGACGATTTGTGAACGGCATCATGATGAAAAGTTGATACATGGAGTGTTCTCTTCGTGGCCTATTGTAGTAGCTTCTTCTGGCATTCGCAAGGAGAAACTGAGGAAACCGAGAACCCTTTATGTATATGATAATGTCTTAAAGCCTAGATTCCAACTCGAAACCTTTCGAATGTAATGCATGAGTAATGAAGTCGATGCTTATCTACTACCGGTCCCTTTACCAAAGAGCTTAATATCATTGATATGTGCTTTCTTAGATTACGATGTCCTTTTGAGTGTGCGTTTCCTTTTTACCATTTCAGTTACGAAATCACACATCACGACTGTACAGATAATAAAAGAGAGCTTTTAACTTCACTGCAGCCTGCATGATTTACGTGTCATAACAAAATTGTTTAGACAATTTACGTTCAGGGCATAACAACAAATTGACGTACCGAATATTCTACTCATTTTCTCTTCAAGGTAGCTGTCTTGGAAGCCATATAAACTGTCGTGGTAACTGAAGCCGGGAGTACTGTCGAAATCTATTCTGAACTCGTTTAATTCATACATCGCTTTTTCTTAATGTCCACTTTAATACTATCGTGGCATCTCTATTTTAGTCTTCCAAGTGTCCACTTTGCGAGGCATATTCATACCAAGTTTTAAACGGACAATGAAATAAATAGCTGAAGACGGTAGTAAGGGTGTTTTACTTGTTTATTGTATTGTGTGTGTGCATATTCGCTTATGCGTGTGTGAGCAGAGTCAAAGTTACATCGAAGGATAAAACAAGTCAAGAATAGTTTACACAATTTCTTGTTTGGCATCTGTACAAGCATGGCATATATTCCCGGTCTACAGACATTTTGGTTTTATAGATGTGAAAGTCAATAAAATTGAATGTTACTGTAACGCTACATAGCGGCCTCATTTCTCCAGCCTTAACTAAATGTCTAAGGACCAATTTTCTATGTACAGTCACACCGCAGTGCCGCGCTACTTTGTGGTAAAGTGATTATTAGCACCAGAATCATGTCTGCTGGGATTGGAACCCTGCATAGCCCGGAGTAGCGTCAGTGAGTGGGTAGGCTACCTGGTCAACAAGAAGGCCTGTCGCTGAGTTCGTGGTTGTACCGGTGTGAAGTCTTTTTCCCGTGCTCCTTGTACTCTGATTGCAGTCAGCGTACTGCGTTCATAGGCGTGGGCGTACGGGTTATTTATGAACTAGACAAATACAGACTTACTATGTGGTAAACAACAATTTACTTAACTAATTACATTCTCTCTACTATTCTTCTGCCACTTGGTTCCTGAATTTACCTAGTTCCCGAACTCTTGTTCTAATACCACTCGCCTAGCTTCGTTCTTGTGATTATAACTGATCTTGTGTAATCCAGTCGTCATCACTGATTTCATTCGTAGCCAATGTATGTCTGACCATGTCGTACAGCAAATTAACATCAGTAGCTCTTACCTGGCTTCATGAAGTAAGAGATGGTGCTATTGTAAGTTAGCCTGTGACCGATGGTTCGGATGCCATGTCGTCTTTTAATAACTAGAATGTCGGAACTCAACGTGACAGATCCTGCATCTAGGCAACTGCGTTTTCTCATACTGAGTCCTGAAATCAGGCTATTTAAAGTAAAATATGACTGAGCCACTGATTTCGACGCAAAATAATCCCACTTACGTAAAGGTTTTTGACACCGTTGATATGCTTGCACTCCACACTGTAACCAAAACTGGCTGCTGGAACAATCTTGCCGTAATTGTCTGTTGTGGGGTCGGATTACACAAATAAATAGCGATGTTTACCTTATTATTTACTTCATACACTTGTATTGCTTAGCAAAATGTGGTTCGTGATTCGGACTCGACTGGTTACATCACAACATGGACAATATCTGTGACTTCCCGCGTGTCAGGCGGATGTGATAACAACTACACTACGAATGTCGATTATAATTTATAAGTGTAGTACGTGACGTATACATAACATCATTTCGTAATAAGGTTTAGGTGCAATCTGCCGACCTGTATAGTGACATGGTAACTTGGACCTCTCTTCTGTCTAGGAGGAAGGCTGGCGTGACATTGGTGTGTCTTGTCAAGCTGAATGACAGAGAATGAAGAATGGGAGCCAAGAATATAACATCCGTGGGAAGTAAATATTAGTCGCTGGCCTTTCACAGCGGAAGGTCGGTCCATGTGGGATTTGTGGTGGACAAAGTGGCTCTGGGACAGGTTTATCTCCGAGTACTTCGTTTTTGCCCTGTCAGTTTCATTCCACCGGTGCTCCATTAAAATGGAAAAGCAGAAAAAAACTCATCATTTTAATCATCTTCATTACAGGGTTGCACAATAAACCTTCAAGGCTGTGGTGCGTCCGTAGCATCTGCTGCGGGGCCCTTCAATAAAAAAAATATTGCCGAAACCTATAGTGTTATTTTAACATTGTATGTGGTGACAAAGCTTTCTGATTCTGGCGGATGGGTGTACGGGGCTGTACAGACAAGAATATAGCAAACGTACTAATTTTTAAAAAATCGCCACACATTTTGCAGTACAAACACCGAAGTACCATTCTGGCAGGTCTGCTTTCTCCCTGTATGACGGCATCCACTCTCATGTCCATACATTCACCTGTATTTGAACTGTACATTATGTTATTCAGTTCGATTTACATTAATTTTAAATACATTATAAACCGGAAAATTAATCACGAATTCCACGCTGACTCAGACCAACGCAGAGTCGTTCTTAGAAGAGTGGACTTGTCAGTGCTTGTGAGAGGATTGTATTGTGTTGTTAAATTACATTAAATGTAAGAGTTAAATATATGATATGTTAATGCGTAAGTCTTGCAAGAAATGTTGGACATACTTCATATAATAATAACATAATATATATAATATATAATATAACATATAATAATAACATAAAATGTTCTGAAATAGTAGTGCCTTCTGAAGCAACAATTTACATAACAGTGGCAGATTTTCGTACAACACTCACCAGATTAAATTCGCCTGACTTATTTTTGCGGCGGCTTAGAAGATAAATATTATATGTGAATAATCCTTTTATATTATTCATACCGTGCATTTTTAGCCTATCATACACCTCATTAACCAACCAATGCACACTTTCAGTTTTTTACACCAACTAATGCACACACAAAACCACTTTTTTGTAGTTTTTTGTTATAGATTTTTTACCTCTACACGTGTTTCAATCCTTGGATCATCTTCAGGGGGTTAATAAGCCACTAACACTTCAACTGCATGCTAGAAGGGCCTAATAGGCACACTTGTCTCACTATTAAGTTTTAGAAACATCTGAGCTTGTAAATTCATAAAACTGTAAAACTTATGATTTTCTATAAGTTAAAGTCACAATTAAAATGTTTAAAATATTTGAAAATATTTGAATATATTTGAATATATTTGAAATTTGAATATATTTGAAAATATTTGAAATATAGAAAATCAAGTTTTGCCGTTTTATGAATTTACAAACTCAGATGTTTCTAAAACTTAATATTGAGACAAGTGTGCCTATTAGGCCCTTCTAGCATGCAGTTGAAGTGTTAGTGGCTTATTAACTCCCTGAAGATGATCCAAGGATTGAAACACGTGTAGGGGTAAAAATCTATAATAAAAAAACTACAAAAAAGTGGTTTTGTGTGTGCATTAGTTGGTGTAAAAAACTGAATTAGTGAAAAATGCACGGTGATAGCAATATAAAATTCAATGCACACTTATTATTCTTTATTATACAATTTACCATAAAACTAGTCCGACATATTTCTAATCCCTATTTTGGGATCATCATCAGGGACTTGGACTGTGGATTACACAAATTACTTTTAAAATGTACCATTACTGTTGATTTGTAATTTGTGTAATCCACAGTCCAAGTCCCTGATGATGATCCCAAAATAGGGATTCGAAACATATCGGACTAGTTTTATGGCAAATTGTATAATAAAGAATAATAAGTGTGCATTGGTTGGTTAAAGAGATGTGTGATTGAATAATCCTCATTTACTGCGATAAATGTCCGAAAATATTTAGCTTGAAATTTCCATTATGCAAAGAAAACAACTTCGCTGCGTGACTAGAAATAATTTTTCATGACGTGAGGTCTGCTTTGCAGCAGAAGGTCTGTACTTCGAGGATGTACTTTGAACAAGATGGGTCACAGTGAGCGCTGTGCAGAAATTTGCCGGAACACTATACAGGATCCAGAATCATGAAAAGTGGAGGCTGTGTAACTTTCAGCCTGTTGACATGTGTCCAGATCGGTAATTCCATTACGTATGCCGTGTCGAAAAAACAGTATACGTACAAAATGCTTCCTTC
Organism: Reticulitermes speratus; assembly: GCA_021186555.1. Taxonomy (NCBI): domain Eukaryota; kingdom Metazoa; phylum Arthropoda; class Insecta; order Blattodea; family Rhinotermitidae; genus Reticulitermes; species Reticulitermes speratus. Next base: position 17,079,306 of record JAJKFL010000330.1, read on the forward strand.
CTCGCGAAGGGGTAATCCTTACCATACCTCATGCCGAAATGGCAGCCAACGTTAGACGTTCCTGTGGTAGAGCCGATGTTAGCGAAATAATGGGTATGTGCACAAGCATGTCTTAACATATCTCCTCATGAAATGTGTTTTTGTCATTCGAATTTTTCCTTTGTACTAGTCTTTCCAGTTAGTATATTATATATTGTTCTGAGTGTTAGATAAACTGTGAAAATGACAAATAGCGCTCCGGTGGTGAGAACGAACAGCACATCAAGTAGTAAGTACTGGTACCAAGGGAGATCGGCAGCTACAGATCTCAGATGAGGCGCCCCCTTGTGTCTGATGACGTACTCTGTCCAGTAAACTGCACGGTCCAGCGCCGACTGGGGCTCACTTGTGACGACTGCTGACAGTTCTTTCATGTTTTGTCGGTAACTGTAGGAAGAAACAACATGGATACCCAATTGAATACTTTTACGACAAACCTAAATGTTGCAGCAGGACTAAAAAAATTTAATATGAGGATTCCTTTCCTCTGGAATGTGACGCCGCTTCACTGGGTAATTGGTTTCTGGCGTTTCGAGGCAACTTAGTAGTGTGATCTTCAAGGATCGAAATGTCCAACGGTGACCATGAAGAACATTCTTCTTAGACATTTCGAACCTTTGAAATGAGGCCTCTACGTTGTCTCGAAACGTTAATTACAATTCACCCAGTGGCGCATCGTCATTTTGAGAAATTCAAATATGAAAATATATCAAAATAATGAGAACTACTACAGATATTTGCATACAGGAAGATGGATACTGTGATGCTAATAGTTTCAGAAATGCATCTAAATTGCTGCACCAGGTCAGAAAAGCATACGCTATGCCATATACACGTATTTGACTTTTTAAGATACCGAAAGCAAATATTACCTGTCATTGTTTAGAATTTCCCTCACAGCTGAAAGGATGCTTTCCTTTGTTAATGTAGTGTAATCCAATGTTACACCAAGTCCTTTAGCTAAGAACTTCTTAGCGCTGGATTTCTGATCCAAGAAAAACGGGATTCCCACAACGGGGACTCCTCTGTAGGCGGCTTCAATGCTGCTCATCCTACCACAGTGTGTCATGAATATCCGGATGTTCGGATGGGCTGTAACGTCATGAATTTTTAAAAAAACTACTGCAGTACTCGTAATGTAGAAGTAGATACTGAATAACAATGCTGACGGCCGAAGCTGTAAGGTAAAAAAGTAACTGAAGTAAATTAAGTAATGGTTTAAAAGAGTATATTTATTCTTATTAATTCTACACTCAGATCCAACACTTCGTTTTAAAAATACTTTTTGGCTACTAGTTTCCGCTCATAAAAGCCATCATCAGGCCATAACTAGCCGAAACTAGTGGCCAAAAAAACGTATTTTTAATACGAAGTGTTGGATCCGACTGTAGAATTAATAAGGATAAATATGCTCTTGTAATCTCTATGCCAACGAGGATGTTTTGCATTAAAAAGAATAAGCGATGGGTATTTAAGAGTTAATGTAAAACTACTTTACTTTAAAAATACTGTTAATTTATTAGTCTTCAGTTTTCTTGGTTTTTGCACATCATTTTTCAGAGTCTTTCGTTAAATTTCGTTGGTCTGTAAGCAATATTTCTGTTGTTTTATCTGTGTTTCGTACACGAGTCTTGAAATATCGCAAGAAAGTCATGTAGGCCGTTTTAATGACTATAATAATCATCATAATAGTTCCTTGCGCAATTTGTGTAATATTGTTCAATTTGTTATCGTACCAAATGATTTATCAACAGTTTTACTTATTCAGCTTTCGCCTTTGTTCAAACAAAGAAGTTAAATTTGAATATATGGACAGTTATCATTAATCACTAACAGGGATTTAAGCTGGAGGGAAATTATCCAGACCGTGTTCTAGAAATAAATTAAGAAGACGTCGTGTCTTGTGTCTTTTTAAAAAACACAAATAATGTGTGCAAGAGTAGCCCTGAAAGGCAAGCTACGTTACTTGAACTTGTGGATGGCTTATTTGTGTGTTAAAGATGGAAAGTATACTTCCAGGAATTCTTAGTTATTTTTCAAGAAATTCTTACATTTACACTAATGCGATTGAAAATAGGGCTCTAAATTTTACTGACCTAGAATGTTGCTTTGAGGCAGCCACTTGCTTATCATTAAGTTGGGTGGCTGTCCTGGCAGTGTATCCGACTCGAATTTCCATACAACTCGCTGGGACAATTCAGAAAATGCGTCCAGGAACGCCTGTCGCTTCTCTAATGTCAACAAGTTACTCCGGAGATTTGTACCCAGGCTGAAGAAGATAAACCCGTCTTTCGCCTCATCCAAGAATAACTGCAAATCCTGTTACGGGAATGTAAAAAGACGAGCATTTGGCGAATTAGTTTTAAACGCTTTCGAAACGCAAAAAAAAAAATATTTTTTTAATACACTTTTGCATAAAGAATATACTTTAATTTGAACTTATGTAGTGCCACACACTGTTTTTGCTTTATAGGAAATGGTAAGTGGGGTGGCTAATTTGAATGGTCGAGAGAGCTTTGATTTCCTTGTGAAATTTTACATTCATCACCAACAATATGACGCCTGTGGGACCAAGCATCCATCTATACAACGGTCTATTTCCCACAATTAAAGGCGCCCGAAGCAAAAACTGACTTCACATCGTAATATGTGAATATCACTGGAGTTACGAATTTGTTTGCCTTTACGTCCCTTATGCGGATTCACGGCCTTATTCTAAGCATAGAAGTGGCTCAACGTCTACTTGTGAATATTTCTTGGAATCTGGGTGATTTACCGGTAAAGAGAAATGTTTGAAAACACTGAATTGTCTCCAATGCGTATTACGGCATGAGTGTAATATGCAAAGGTGTTTGATATCTTAGCTAAGTTACAAGATTTATAACATGAAGGTGTAATAATCACTACCTTAGGTAGGGGATCAGGCTTCGCTTTAATATGCATCCCGCCAATTGGAATTACACTGGGTAAAAATGGCCGAGGATCATCCAGCCCAACTAATGTGTTCACGAGAATAATACTGAAGTTCTTCCATACATCCATAAATCTAGGAAGATCTTCTTTGAAATATTTCCTAGCGATAGCTTCTTGCTTGGGTATGTGGCTGTACTGATACAAAGACGTCGTGATTATGTGGATGATAAAATTGAAGATTCTTTCAGAGAAAGTCATGTGACTTGTATAGGGCAGGATGTAGCTTGGCATGTATGAAGGGTTTTCTGGGTTTCCAGTCGTGAGGCTAATCCAGGGTGGGATGCCAACTCCTGACGTTGCTACGACAGGTGGAGATCCAAATTTATGTATGAATCCAAAGAAGCATTCTCCCCATCCTGCTTCTGTAATAATGAGATCAAACCTTTCTGTTGAGGAATAGTTAAGTAACTGCTGTGCCCCCGCAGACCTGAGTTCTTCCTCGCAAATGTAACATCCCCATTCAAACGACATGGAGGTTGTGTCCAAAGGGGATAATTCAGCGTAGGATTCCAAGTCGAAATTATTCCTGCTTGCATTGTACGCGACGTCGATGACAAATGTCTTCAAGTTGGGTGTAGGGCGCTTTTCAGCTTCTGTAGCTATTGCCGTCACCTAAGTGTAGAAACAAACGTTAGAAAACTACAATGAGTAACCAAAAATTTCAAACAAAATTTACAATAGAACTGTTAACTTTTAAATTATTGAAAGAAAGTGTTTAATCTAAATACTCGAGAAAAAGAATAACCGGCGATGATTAATTTCGCGGTCAAATTAACATGCAGTGTAATATTCAAGAATTGCTGGTTTTTATAAGGTTAATAAATTCTGTATAATTTTGCTTTGTTTGAAGAGAAATAAACATTCAGAAATACAAATAAATCCTTTTTCTGTTTGGGTTTGTAGCTAATAAACAAGGTCTCTTTCTCTGAAGATGGACAATACATTAGTATGTGTAAGTTACGGTGAAGTCGGTTAAGTGTACTTAGTTAACCTTTCGTTTTGTTTAGTCAAGAAGGCTTTAAAGTTTAAGAAACATTACGTACAAATAATTATTAATTTATTTGGGAACACATTGAAATGAGTTAGATACCTTAGAAATATGTTGACAGGTTTACAGAGCCATTGTAATAGGCTAATAACTTCGGACTCTTAAACATCCTGACTGATAAGAGTACACACTGTGTCGTGTAACAGTACGCAGACTGACAGTAACCACAGATATAATTGCCAGTTCCTTTCTTACTCGTACGGTCTTCTTGCCACCATTCTGGACACTTACCACGCTTGATGCAGCATTCAGTTATAGGCTATTCACACATCTCGCCACAATCACAGAAGTTAATTGTGTCTTGAAATGCGAGTTGCCGAAGCCAAGTGTCCCGATATTGAAGGCTTTGAAACATCCTCTTTTCTTTACACTTCCAGAATACATTTCGCGCTCTTACTCTTTTGTTTCCTTCATCTGCTTTTCCTTTTCTTGCAGCACATTCTTTTGAGGTGAAACTGATAATATTTCTGATATTATTTTTATGTATCGTCGTTTTACTGCATATCGGCTTTCGATAATTCATGAATATGAACCAATAATCGGGTCTGAACAACGCATTTCGCTTCCGCCGTAGACAGCCGAAGTACCACGTTTCTGCTATCTCCAGTCAGGCTGCAGTTATCAGTGTAACTGTTAATCACCGAATCGCCCTCCACTAAAACGAACTGCAGTGAGAAAAAATCATTCTGCAGAATTACGGCTGGTTTGTTGTGTGTCACTTTCCTTCTGTTCGTGCTAGTGTGTACAGGTCGACAGAAATACCATAGTTCTTTGTAACATTTTATTGATGCCCTTTATTCAATATAGTCTTCGCGGGCGATCAGCCGCGTCAACTCGTTTAAATGCAACGTTTCGGGGACTGGCTCCGTCCCCATCCTCATGCAAAACTGATTTAACACATAGCTCGTCTGTCCCGTGTTTTTCCACTTGCCGCGGCAGGGAGAATCAGACCGGCTCGAAGTGCCCAAACAATTAAGTCAGTGGGCGGGCTGTTAACTGTTGCGCTCTCGCGCCTCGCTGCGAGGTCCCTATCCGACGTATTGCGGGCTGCCAGGCTCTGCTGAGTATGTAACCGCCATCCCTGTTGATGTTGTCCGGATGTAATTTTATGCCCTTTATGTTTTAAATTTGTATGCGTTTAACATATGCGTCTTAAGCAGCTTCTTACAATCTCTCGCCGACCTGGTTCGAGCTCTTATGACGAAGCAATTGAGAGAACAAGATTTTGATGATATTTGGACCTTCGTTTCCGTTCCTTTCGGTCCGGTGTAGTGTCCGCATGTCTTTACAATGCTTATTAGATGTATACTTATCTGTAACAGGAACAAAGCTGCTGTCGGCCTTTGAGTCAGCAAATGACAATGGGCTGACGAATGCGCTGTGAATAGTTGAGAAGGCCAAAACCTACAAAGGATGAGGTTGTCGCGCCTGTAGAAGAAGAAGAGGAATGCACTGTGATGGGAACGGTGTGAAAGTTCCCTTCCGGCGTTTTTCAGGTTCGTGAAAACTCGTAATTACCAGTGACCGTACAAATCCAGTTTCATCCACACTAAATTTGTGTGTAATCCTGTTAGTTTCTCTACGGAACATTTCCTTAAATTGTCAAAAATATTTCGGACGCTATACTAGATAAATCTAATGATTCTGCGCAGGCTGCTACGTTCTGGAAGAAGAAGACCCGGTCGCTGAACCCTGTAAACGTCTCTGGCCAAGTATTTCCTGTCAAGTTTCTTGTGCTTGTTCAGTCTGTGATTGAAACCACTTCAAACGGCAGATGCTTCCTTATCAGTCCATATTCTGGAAGTATTTAGCAAGTACCGGCTGCATTTTGCCAGCGAAGACTTGTCTGATTCGTCCGAACGAAGTAGCAATCGCATCTCGACAGGGGAATCGGTCTTGAAGGGCATTGTAAAAATTCAGTGACATTGTCTTCAATTTAAAGTGTTGTTAGCCATCTATTTTTGCAGACTTTTATGTAATAACTTATTTTTATCGTAAAGGTGTTTTACTGTATTCGAAACTTGTGGGTCCGCAGATTTTTTTTTGTCTGCTGGAAGAATGGAAGAAAACACACGAAACGCCAAACTTCGTATTTTGACTGTCAGTTCATGTGTCTCTAGAATATTATGTATGAAAGATCGTATTTTTTTCAAGCATTTACGGCTTTAAGTTTTTTTTATCATAACTCGTTTTTTGGTTCCGAGAGATAATTGCGACGTGTGTGACTTCCTCCGCTGGCTTTTGTCTTGTTTGCTTCTTCCACTTTTTCTCCCACGAAAAGTAGATATTAGTATGTTTTTCTATTTCCTTCCCAATTCTGTCGTTTTGAATTATCACAAATAAATTAAGACTTAGTTAAAATTTTCAGAAAAGTAAACACATACATAATAATTAAGCATGTAACCAAACGTAGGCAGGTAATTTTAGGCATCTCCTTCTTGGGGTCGTTTAATTACCGACAAGCATAATTAATACGATCGTCAGTAGGGAGAAGAATAGCTTTGATGTGATGTTTCTAATCCACCGAAGCTTAATTTGAATAGTATTAAATGCATTTGTAATTGGCATTTAATATACAATGTTGGCAATAGTGCCGTAAAATCTGAAGCAGAAATATTAAAGTTTTAAGTATTTAACCGTATTGTAACTCTAAAATTTGGAAGATTCTGCAATGCCTGTATGGTCAGCTGTAATGAAACTGCCTCATGATCTGTCCCACCCTCAGTGATGCCAACTGTTTGAAATGGGCACTGCATATTCTTAATCTTTTTAATGATGTATTGTTGACAGATTGCTAAGAAAACTTGTTTCGATACGTCTCAGATTTTCTGACGATATTTTACTGAGGTGTCACATATGACGTATATGGCACTCTTTTACATTGGTTGCAGTTAAAAATTACACGAATCTAAAACCCAGATGATGGAAAAAAATTCAGTTTATGTATTACCTGCCAAATATTTAGGCGTAAAGTAAATCAACTTGCTGTGTTAAATGTTACGTTTTGTGTCGTTGATCTCATATTTACGATTACTACCTTACTGCAAGCAATGTTTCGCGCTGCTTGCCTCTTATATCCACAACAAACTCAGCAAAGTAGAGTACCTGATGTCCTCTCTCCGCAAGAGCAACGATCAGGGCCCTGTTGAAGATATAGTGACTTGGTGATGCCACGTTTAGCAGAGCCAGGATCTTCGCACCTTGCCCTGTATGCAGACCGGAGCATATGAGCAGAACGACTACCAGCATCATGGCTAAATGCGTCATCGCGTTGCGAAGTTGAAGTTCTGTGTAAAAAATATAGACACAAATAGGCTTAAAATGAATCACTTCTGTTGCTTACAACTTTCCTCATTACTGATATTACAGTAGTAAACAAAATGGGTTAATTTATCAACGTTATAAAATTTTAAACTCTAATCTCTCAAGAGATCTCCCATTATGTATATAGATAACACTGAGAGTCTTGTCTTATTTAATTGCATAATTTTAACCGTGCTTTGAGAGAATTATTTTTTATCGAGATAGTATATTCAAAAATAAGTTGTAGGACATAATCAGATGCCTTTAAATGCTTCTGTGTGTTTGTAAGAAGTAAGCCAAATTTGGAGTCGTCCAGCGGAGTCCTACCGAGTGTGGTGTGTCTCAAGTGTGTGATCGCGAAACCTCGAAAAATGAGGAGGCCTAGGCCCCCTAGGGGCTGTCGAGCCATAGGAAATGAAAAGCCAAATTTGGAAATTAAAACGTACACCAATAATTTTTTTAAATGTATCTCTCTCTTTAGTATATGCTTGTAATATCTGAAAGCTCTCAAAGACAACGCTCGCATTTTTGACGCAGAGAAATGGTACAAAAATATGTTGACACACATACACCCGCACATGCACACATTACGCACACACATACAACTTTCCAGCAAATTTCGCTTGTGTACCCACAGTAATACATAATGTATAATCAAAGATAATGAAACTGATGACTTCGCGACCGTTTTACGTCTTTTGTAAGAAACCATTTATGAGGAGAATGTTGAAGCCTTGCAATTAAAGAACCAACACGTGCTTATCCTTCCTGCTTTACCTACATCCAGCATTTTTTACCTTCTCTCTTTTATAGGTCACGACAGAAGGAAGGTCTAACAGAATAAGCAGTATGTCTGAACATGATATTATTTCTCTATCTTTCTAGGTTCAATGAGTAAAATATCGTGCAATGCTCTCTTAAGCTTCTGAACAAAAATTAGCATTTATGTACATGTCTTCTTTTGCACGTTATTTTTCCGCTTTAATCTTTCCCAAATACTCGTTTACAGAAAATAATTTGATGCTAAAAAATTGGTCAGTTAACCGGACTGATTAATACTCGTAGTACCTGGCTGCATATGTCTATACGTTTGTTAGTATTTTCATTTTAATATTGCAATGTGGAGATGAGAATAAATGATGACACGTTTCTTGTAGACAGGTTACGTAACAGTTAGCAGACAAGGTCGCAGACCTTTTCGGATTTTATCTCCCAGCTCAGTCTTCTGTCGCATCATATCTTCACTAGTTTCTATCCAAATATCCATAAAAATAATGACTAGCGAAAACTTATATATTGCAATGCCATCATGAAACGTCACCGTTACATAAATCACTTTTTTTATCCGTCTTTTGCTTCTCTCTTCGATTGGCCTATTCGTTCTGTTCCGAAAACAACTTTACAGCACATTACCTAGTGTACCTGCTTTTTATGCGGGGGCGAGATTTTCAGCACCTGTCCAGACCGGCCCTGGGGCCTACCCAGCCTCCTGTACAATGGGTACCGGGTCATTCCCGGTGGTAAAGCGGCCGGGGCGTGGCGTTAACCACCCACCCCCATCTAACGCCGAGGTTAAAGAAAGAGTAGAGCTATACCTCTACTCCCCCTCTGGGCCTTCATGGCCTGTTCTAGGGTGAACTTTACCTTTACCTTACCTGCTTTGTATGTGGGCCGGGATAGCGTAGTCGGTATACTAGATAATCTGTGGTCGGTATAGCGACTCGCTACGAGCTTCATGGTCCGGGGATCGAGATCGAATCCCGGTGGGGGCGAGATTTTCAGCACCCGTCCAGACCGGCCCTGGGGCCTACCCAGCCTCCTGTACAACGGGTACCGGGTCATTTCCGGGGGTAAAGCGGCCGGGGCGTGGCGCTGACCACCCACCCCCATCTAGCGCCGAGGTTAAGGAAAGAGTAGAGCTATACCTCTACTTCCCCTCTGGGTCTTCATGGCCTGTTCTAGGCTGAACTTTATCTTTTACCTGCTTTGTATTCGGGAGATCCTAGACACTGGTCTGAGCCCAGAATCCGGTGTCTTCCTCAGTCTCTCCAGACAAATATCAGGGATGGTACGTTAAATAGGCCACGCACACTTCCGTCAACGTTACTTACAATTCTGCCTTTACTAGTTACCTTTCGATGCTGTATAATCGTTGCAATTTAAAACGTCTTCTAATAATAAAAGAAGAATGTAGTAGTATTTAATAATGATACTTCGTACTTACATTTTTACACAGCCACAGTGTGAAGCTGTACCACATCAGTGGCTTTCTGTCGAAGAATAGAGACGTTATGTAACTGCTAACATGTGACAGTGGGATGGATCTACGTACTGTAAAGTCTGTTGAAAACTTCTGAGTGACCTTGCTTTATGTTAGCTCTGCCATTAACGCTTCAATGACTCTGACCCACTCCCCAGCCCATCATTGTAAAAGCAAGCTGCTGCATATCTGTGGCTCGCAATTACCAGTATCTGTTGATTCGGTTTTGCAGAGCAGTCGATGCAGGATTTGTAGTGAAAATAATAGTCCTGGAATAGGTTTCTCTCCGAGCGGTGAAGTTTTCCCTGTTAGTGTCACTTCACCACTGCTTCCTAGTCATGTATATTATCCGGAAATGGATAACGGCCCCATTAGTTGTCATGCTTCTCAACAATGTATTATCACCCAACGTGAAAGAAGATATTGTGTGAGGGCTATTTTGCATATACACAATTGGCTACAGAGAAATTTTTGTGTTTTAATTACTTCTGTCCTGAAAAATTAGAATCAGCCATGACAGATAAACTGTCCTTCAAGTTACGTTATTATCTCCACAGTATCAATAAATTATTCTGCATTATCATAAGGTGTTTTCATTATTAGTATCTCTGTCTTTCAATGTCGATACAGTTGCCTCTAGCAAAATGCATATCAACATTACATATATGAATTTTAATACTTGAAATATCTGATGTATAATTTTTATGTTTAAGGTTGTACCGCCATCTTTGACAGTGCAGAAAGCAAATTTATGCTCCAAACATCTCTTTAACTAAACAACAAGGCGAAATTTTGCCCTGCGCAGTCACTGATGAAACGTAAGGCACTTCGGAATGCTTGATGAGCCAGCAAAGAGGATGAAAGAGTCACGACTTTGCGAAGTGTGCCTGTGGGTTGAAGGAAATTCGCGATAACTTTGGAATATGTCCGTAATACAGTCATTATTATAGGTAGCATGATTCAGTAATTTTCTTCTCATAATTCGTATTTAGTTCATGAAGTCAATAAATTCAAGTAGCAAAGGCAGTGTCTTTACACACTGAAGACGAATTTCTCTACCATAAAGATGGAGACTTCAGATTCCTCAGAAATGTTTGTACAATTTCTACCAGGCTGCACGGCGTCAATTCAAGAAGACAGTACTCTTCCTGAAAAGAAGTTGATCGAGAAGAATCAGGTCTGTTTAAGCTAGCTGAATGGCGTGGTTTGTGTATCCTGGCCAAAATCGAATTATCCCTGTATATTATTGAGTATATTCCGATTTTCACGAAGCACTTTTGTTTCGTGAAGTAGAAATATGTAAAGTTGCAAAATGTTGAGCTTATGTTTGTAAAAGAAGCCAAATTCTACTTCTAGTGGGTCAGGCATAGTTGAAAACATGTGATTACAAACTTTCCCAAAGAAAGATGAAGTAACAACGGATTGGTAAAAATTACATAATAAAGATCTTCCGTGCTATTCAACTCATTATTTTAGGAGGATTAAATTGGTAACAGATATAGGGCAGGATTCACGTGACATATATAAGAAATTAGAAATGCGACATTTGAAGTTCTCTCATTGGTGCTATTGACGATTCAGGTGATTTGGAACATAATGCCGCGTAGATTGGTATATAGGTACCAAAGCTTCGGAGGAGCTTACTGCCTCTGATTTCAGGGTAGTGGGGTAGAAATGCATAGAAATATTTATTGGAAAATCTTAGGGGAAAAAGCAATTTTGAAAACCTGTGGGAAGATATTTTGAGGTTGTAGAGGAATTGAGTGTAAATAAATATGTGCCTGAGACCAGCTATTGTCAGTGTGTGACTAGAGTGGTGAACTTTCAGGCCTCGTAAAGGCAGATGTCATTTAATGCAGATCTATGAATATGGATGTTGCACGATTCGATCTGTGCCAGGGCACACACAGTCGTTTGTGTTTCCTAAATATCAACAAACCGCGCGGTCTAAGGCGTAGGTCTGCGGCCGCTAGCTTACTAGGATTGTGGGTTCGAATCCCGCCGGGGGCATGGATGTCTGTCGCTTGTGAGTGTTGCGTGTTGTCAGGTATAGGTCTCTGCGACGGGCTGGTTCCTCGTCCAGAGAAGTCCTACCGACTGTGGTGTGTCTAAAGCGTGATCGTGAAGCCGCGAAAACTGAGGCGGCTTTGGCCCCAAGGGGCTGTCGAGCCATTAAAAAAAAATCAACAAGCGATTTCACGGATAGTGTCTAACTAGCCACAACTGCTTTTTTTATCACCATTTTCAGTCGCTTTCTCTTATCTCATTTGACACTAAATAGCTTTGTGCAGATTTGTTAAATAACATATGAAACAAGACATACCACTCCGCAAGGTTTCAAACCCCGTCAGTCTACTTGCCACGAAGGTCGGTAAGATACGTCTGGATGTAGGCGTATGTTAGATAACAGAAAAGTGATACCAATTTAAATGTCGCCATTTGATGATGCTGTTGCTGTGAAAATGTGTTTTTCTTGTGATGTCAACTTACGCAAGGACATCATTATAACAAGAAGTTCGTGCTAGAGCTCTCAACCGATGCGTGTACAAAGGAAGACAATTGAAATGTGCATTGCGTATTCTTCCTGGTCCAATCATAAAGGTGTAAATTAATTTTCCCTTCCTGTTATGTAGAAGATACAGAACTCAACCTTTGAAGCACGAAAAAGGAGGAAGAGACTGGGACTAAGACATACCTGACTGTTTAGGACCCCATTTTCGAGAATGGAAGTTACTTATGTGCTAAGCAATGCTCACTAGCCTGGGTGAATATATGTACCACCTGCTTTAGCATTTAAAAACTCTGCGTTTTGTCCGTACAGTATATTTATGTACTTCATGTGATTCGCTCAATTAACAGTGATTATTTCCCTAAATAACATTAACCGGTTGATCTGTGCAGTGCAGGCGGAATTTGTTTTCTGTGAGGATACGGAATATAATTTAGGTGAATTTCAGTTTTCAGTTTTGGTCAATATTAATCAAAATGTGCCGCAGATTTCAAGAGGACGGTTTATTTTAAGACCTGCTGCCTGACGCAGGACCTTGACCAAGTCATCTGACTCCGTTAATCATACTTACTGTCAAGGCATTATGTAACTTTTAACTCATTCTATAACACGATCTTGAAAGACAATGCACAAGGCGTCGCGTAACACACGCCGATTTACTTTTCTTTCGGGGAACAACTAGTTACATAACTTGATTTTGCTTATTACTCAAGTCTTTCCGTTGTTTTTATAATGTCCAGGATTTAACCTGAAACTGCTGCGTAAGCATTAAGTGAATTAAAAAAAAACTAAAAATTCTCTTTCTAGCGCCTCGTTGATACTTTTGTTCCCTCTTTGCCCCGTATGTATAAGTCAACGTTATCTTCAGGGGGCTATTCTCTGTCTTCTTCGTTCTTTTCTCATATGCAGTAATATTTTCGGCTTCATTATGGACCTCAAACATTCTGATAAATATCAACACTTTATACCCTTATCAGCTTTAAAATTGTCTTCCTGCTACGTCCAGAATTTGTCACGAGGAAGTTGCTGAAACACAGATCGGACCAAGAAACTCTGCAGAGTGGCTTCATCTTACGATGACAGTTTTGCACGTGACGGAATAACGCACCTAGGATACTGTCACGCGGTTTGCATCTCGTCAGGCTTCAGGGAGCAGTGTCTCCCATGCTGCCTGTAATTAGCCTGCGCTGAGGGTACAAAAGGTGGCGCTGGCCGAGCGAGAAGGCAGAACTTTTGTCAAGATGTTCAAGCTACTCTGTGTAGTTACACTGTTATTCTGCTTCGGACTGGTGTATGGTCACCACTTGCACCCTCGCTGTATGCCGATCTTCGGGAAGTACCCCTTCGACGATCAGAAGGTATGGACAGTACTACAGTTCTGAAGGCCTATCCTAAACCCTGAGGGGTGAATGGTTTCGATATGAAGCCACTATTGAATTACTGCATCTATTTTCTTGAGCAGTGATTCGAACACGAAAGCATCTTCAGTGGGAGGTGTGCAGTACTTATACGAAATTCATGGCCTTTTATTTAAGTCGAAATATTTACGGATCGGAACATAATATGTCAAGGATTAGACCCTTTTATTAGTTCCGATACAAAATCATTTCTAAAATTTTGAGTCCCACAGATTTTAAATAGGACCATGTAGGGAAGGAATTTACACAACTGCAAGGTTTCTAATACAAGACGGTACAGAGAAACGCGAACATATATTTACAAACTGAATGGGATTTGAACCGTAACTCCCGTTTTCGAGGTCTCTAAGACCCTCCGTATGTTATATCTTACAGTTATTAGTTCATTATGCATTGCTTTCTTTTGTCCTCGACTTCCAAGACAGGTGAGTGCAGTGCGATAATTATAAGCCCAATGTCGAAGTGGCTACTTGTAAGAAAATCTCTCCTTTATGTTTAGACTTCGACTTATTGGTCTGAAGACGAAAAGAGGCCCAGGCTCCAAAAAATTGTGTTTTAATAACCTACATTATGGGCAATACCCCAAAGTTTAGTCAATATTTGTTAGTGATAATTATTTGAGCTTACATTTCAAAGTCTTTCACTTTCAGAGAGGGTCAAATGCTGTGAAGAGTATTTGGAACTGTGAAACATAGGGTAAAGTACCACGATAAAATTACGTAATGAATAGATTCGTAATTTATCCTGTTATTTTAATGTGTTTACGGTAAATAAAGAGGAAATATGAGGTGGATAGTTTACATACCACATTTGGAAGAGGTAAAAAGGGGTCCTGTGTCATGCAGTGAGTTCATTACTCAGCTAGCTAGCTTGTTGATTATTTACTTTCTTAATTAATGCCTTGTGGGACCCTTTACCCCGACACCATTTTCTCAGAACGCTGGAGTAATCAGACAAAAACGTATTTTGAAATGCAGGTGATTGGGTTGCACGTGTGTGTGTGTGCGTGCGTACGTGCGCTTGCGTGTATGTGTGCCTATCTGAACGTTTATTGTTCATAAAAAGTGGGTTATATGATATTCCACGAATGATTACAGTTTTCGGGCGACTGGTATGTCGTCTCTAAAGCTATCCGCCCCAGCAAAATGCCTGGCAAAGTGACCTGTGAGAAGCTGCACTATTCAACCGAAACGGTAGGTAACCTCACGCGCACACACATCGAATCACATCTTAAAATGGACGACGGCTCCGAGAAGATTTTTGAAGGAAAGGGACAACCAGTCTTCCCGAAGTTTTCTTCATCCATGGCCATGGCGTGGAAGACCTCAGACCACGACAAGTGGCACGGTGAGCATACTGTATCTTGGAAGATTGTTCATATCGAAACAAAAGTTTGAGAAGTTGTTACAAGAACGCGAACTGGAAGCAAGTTTCTGAAGGTAGCAAGGGGCTCGTTGAAAACGTTAACGTGTGTGTTTTGATATCGGAAAATTAGTGAGTATTTTAATGCCTCATTGATTAAGTTGGTACTTAGTTACGGAATCAGTTACGTCATACTTACTGAACCACTTGTTTATCACATTATAGCTAGGTCAGTGGGTGCTTACTGAAGTACGTGGGTATGTAGCTTAATGGAAAGGAAATTGCGCAATAAACCGGTTGGTTGGCTACTAACGTGTGAGTTGCATTCTCTTAATTCTATGGCGAGGGTGGGAAGGTATTATAACTCCTAAAGAGCAATATTTACTTTTCACAGTTCGAGAATTTTCTCTGCAAATTTTGAATTTTCTGTTTTACAACTTAAAATTAAAAATTACGTTTCTGGCCTGACTGTATATTCTTCTTAAGAGAAAATAAACTGGAATGGAAGAGATGATACTTATTTTAGAGACCGACAGATAGAACAATTCTCATCACTGGTGACTTTTAAAGTTTTAAACTTTAAAGGTAGTGGATAATGTTCAAACAACAAGGATGATAGAAAATTGTTACCAAAATCTAGAGCCAGGTTAGATTTCACTGAGGTCTGTGTATCTGCTGTAAATATTACGCCCATCTCCTGTCGATAAGACTTTGAAATTTTGTTGCAGGTGTTTTCGGACACACTGTCATCGCTACAGACTACGAGTCATATGCCCTAATACATGCGTGCAAGGAACTGTACGATGAGAAAACCGACTTGTTCAAAAAGCTAGTGTTTGATATGATCTGGAGTCGAAACAAGACCATAGACGACGGACTCCTGAAGACTCTAAAGTCTTTGATGAGCAGTCTGGATATCGCTGACGACCAATGGGAAGATGTTTCCAACGAATCCTGCTAAATATTTCTGCGTTCTTTCCCTGTAAAACAACTTTGCCTCTTTAAGCAAGCCGTAGAGACCTCTCCTGTGTATTTTTCAAACTATAATAGAGCAAGCACAAATCAATATGTGTACTTAATTAAATAAAGTGTTTTTGTGCATTGTTACTTCTTTTGAATTTATTGATTATTATATAGCGTGTACAAACTGTGTAACAATATTCAGTAATTTACCACCAATGTACACAAAATTGCATGTCAATCCATCATTTCTTCACATAGCCATTTCCTGCATGTTTCGCTCTTAAAAGACAGTATTTAAACAAACATAGTAACACAACAATGGAGATTACTGAATCTGTAACATACGTAAAATACGCCTATATTCATACACATATTATGATATATATGTAATAATGCTATCTCAATGTACCGTCTATGTAGGTCTAATTATACTTTAAACATTTAAAATTATACGCTGGAAAATCTTTCTCAGTCCCATTGTTACAAAATTGTACTAAAATAATAATAGACTACAATACAAGTAAATGTAAATAAAAAATAGACATTAATAAGAATTAAGTAAAACGTTTTTCAAAAATGTAAATTTGTGTACGGTGATGATATGTAATTGAATACCGTTATTTGTTATTTCGCGTCACAGGGATATACATCTGTTATTGTTTATGGCAAAAACTTGTAAATTTTATCTTAAACTTGTGAAGTCTGAAAAAGCGAAATCAATCTTCTATCCAATATTCTCTGATTTCGGAAAGATTGTTGACTTGTTATGGTTCCCAGGCCTCGCTTGTCTGTCCTTGTACGATCAGCATGTAGATGAAGATGAGTATGGAGCATTGGTGGAATGATATTGCACGAGAAAACCGAAGTTCGCGGAGAAAGAACTGTCCCTCTGCCCCTGTGTCCACGACAAACCTTACGTGGACTGGCGTGGGATCAAACATGGACCTGCACGATGAGAGGCCAGCGACTAATCATTTAAGTCACTGCATGGCCTTGAAGACAAGTGAATCCGCATTCTATATACAAATTCGGTTCGTACCTCACACAGAGCACAGTCTGTAACCATTAGACAGACCAGTCGGTGAATGCTATATAGGGAGATAATCTTTCAGCTGGTGAAGAAATTCCTAGCCTTTATAGAATCCGGGGGTTTATTACCGAGTACACAACCTACTGACACAAACCCGGATTTGTATCTTAAAGATACATTTTAATGTCATGCTTTTACCTGTATTGCTATCTGATTTATGGCCAAGGAAATTTCTGTTTTCGGTTGCTCACGTTTCTGCAATTGATCTATTTGTTCGTTCTTTCGTGCATACGTGAGAGACTGGCCGCCATAAATGTAGACCCCTGAACATGTAACATGTTTGTGTTCACGACTACTGTTGGTCATAAAAAAAAAGACACGTTTCGGCCTTAAAATATTTATGTGAGAATTCAGGCTTTTAAACCTCACGTCGCCACGTGTTTTCTGCTGTACTGTGGGTATAAATTGTGGCGCTGTGCTGGCGAAAAGTCACAATCTTCGTCAAGATGTTCAAGCCGCTGTTTGTAGTCGCTCTGCTCTTCTGCTGCGGTCTGGTGTCCGGACAGCACTTCCACTCCGTCCGCTGTCCGCAATCCGTCGGAAAATACCCTTTCGACGAACAAAAGGTAACACTTCGGTACTGGACACTGCTTTATAGTGTAAATGTAAGCTACGTTTAGTGCTCGGTTCGCACAGCTTGAAATGTTTATTAAAGACGGACAGGATACTGGAAGGGACTGCAGGATATCCAGTTCACACAGAGACGACGGTAATACCGCAAGATTTTGGATATTCTAAAGCTTTATAAAGGCGACTACAAAGCATGGCTTTGGATTCTGTTCGGAGGTAGTTTAACGTATTCTGCCTCGTCATATATTATTTTTGTGAGATACATTTTAATAAACTGTGAAACAATAATATAGTTTACGCTGTGTTACTATAACTTGAAGGTTCGACACGGCTAATGGCAGAACCTGTCACTAGACACGATGGTGAACATATTACGTTCGTTATACCTACTTGGTCACAGCCTATTTTCTGCGATTCGTTTCAATTTACTCTTATGCTGCCGATTTTTCTTGCTTCTCTAATAGTTCCATCTCTTTACAAACCAGTAAAATCCCGTAAATTAACTGAACTGTGTAAAAAATATGATGTTTGACAACTTGTGGGAAGAAGCTGTGGTTCCGATTTTCCGCACGAAGAGGGATTTTTTAACAATTTTGCTGTCTCTTGGAATGTGAAGTGTTGTAGTCTGGTAGACAACTACAAATGTCTCAGAGGAACTTGAGTCCTCTGCCATTATCAACGACCCTGATATTGGAGCCTCTTTCTAAGAAGACAACTACGTTTTTCTCACTACCTTCAGAATCAAAATATGAATGAGATTTTTCTCCTCGTTATCACTTTAAAAAGGGTTCCAGTGCCCACTTAAATTGATATCCAACGGTAAATAGAAGTGAAGTAGCCTATGTACTCGTATATTGCGCTGTGTCCCCAGCTCTAGCATTGGCACCTCTGTTTACAGTTCTCAGGTGACTGGTATTCCGTGGCCAACGTCTTCAGACCCAACAAGTTTTCTGGGAAATTTGTATGTGACAAGATTCATGTCACAGCCGAGACTGTGGGAAATGTTACCAAAACGCACTTTGAGGTACTGATCAAGAAAGCCGACGGCACCGAACAGAATATAGAAGGCAGGGGGCGGGCCTTCAAGCCAGAAGTAGCGTCCACCACATCCATGTCTTTCAAGTTTACGAAAGATGACACATGGCACAGTACGTATTCTCTACAGAGTTAGTACTTAATGTGTTTTCTTCGGAAACACTGCAAACTGATAGGGAATTTCTTTTTCGCGCCGCAACGTGTTCAGGAAATTCCGTTTCTTTAAGTATAAGGTTTGCTAATTCCTTTTCAGATATTATTTAGAACATCTTAGATAGGTTTTCAGTACATACGATTACTAAGTCGTGTTCCATCTTCACATGAAAACAAAAGCAACGTGATTTTATAATGTGATAAACTGTTTCCTTTTATTTTATTCGTGCAGAAACATATTGATCCATCGTATGTACTAATGGTCTGTAATTATTCAAGAACAACGTCTACACAGGCACCGAAAATTGTTGGGCTATGCACATCCCTACATCAAGGCACGGGGCCCATTTTGTATCTGTGACTGAATAGGGGAGACTTAAACTACGGCTGTTGGCCATATACCTAACACGCTGTTTTTTAGAGGCTTGTCTATGTAAAATAGAACTATATGCATTCCTGAAGCATGATCGAGTTGTACAGTGTAATGCACAACGTAACGCGCGAGGCGGCAGGAACAGGATTTTGCACGAAAGTCATGGATGTATGATAGCATAGTGCTACATTATATTCTGATTTATTCACCGGCATTAAACGTTTGTGAGAAGTTCTTACTAGGCAGCGCCTGCCATGCTTTCTGTGTGTGGCACGTTCATAAACCCAGTTGAACGGGTACTAGATCAAAATAATCGTTTCATATAACTTCTGCCTCTTTTCTATGTTTATATGAATTCGCCTGGTGTTAAATTTTGGATAAGTGGTGGGGGTCTTATACTATAGTCGCGCGCGGGAAGTTGGCTATTGTTCGCAGAAATTTATTATGTAACAGCTCTAGCTTCTGCAGGGTTCTGAGGGCTACTCGTAGCCACGCCGGACAAGCATGAGTTATGGTTTAGCGGATAAGGGTTTTGTATAAGGAAAGCTTACCGTTAGCAGAAAACTGATCACTTTCGAAACTGGGATATTCCGCAGATTCGACCAGAGGGACTTGCGCTTCATTTCCATATACGACTGATATCCACCTAAATTGTGTATAAAACTTCATTTCTACCTCATAAACAAACAGACCGTCCCCATTACAAACGCCAACGGGTAATGCTCTTTAAAATTCAGTCAGTATAAAGTGTGAGAACTTTACGAAACACGTAAATACATCCTGATGTAGCACGAGCATGAATTCATGTAAAGAAGTAAAAATAGTTAAATAAAATAAAATAATAAATGTAAGAACACTGTTTCAAAATTCAAAGTTTTTTAATGTTCCAGCGAGTAGTACATATATTTGTAAGTGGGATTTAAACCATGGATTTTAATTTCCTGAAATAGTTAACGGATTTCTATAATGTTTGTTATGTGTTTGCAGACTCAGTACTCTGAATAACTTAGTACTGGTTACTGTCGGTGAAAAGAGCCTAAAACGCATGAAGCTTTTGCTTAAAAATGCAGACCTCACAGGTATAAAATTATAGTAAGGTTTTTCAATTCAATAATACCCTATGTCACCGTATGTGTAACGATATTGCCACTTATTTCTATATCTGTGAAAGTACAAACAACAGTGATATATTCTCCAAAGGTGTACAACCGTTTACCGCAGAATTCCATAGTATTTTGCATATATTACTGTCCTTAGTGTCTGTACGAGGTTCGAAATGCGGTGGGGGCGAGATTTTCCGGACCGTTGCAGACAGGCCCCGAGGCCTTTTCATTCTCCTGTACACTGGGTACCGGGTTTCTTTGCCTAGGGTAAAGCGGTCGGGACGTGGCGTGACTACCCTTCCTCTTCTAGCGCCGAGGTCGAGTGTGGACCTGCTTGGCATGTAACGGGGCAGCCTTTACCTTTACTTTACTGGCATTATTTCAGTTACTGCAAATCTGAATGAATTTCTGAAAAGTGGGTCGCAAACTAAGTAGACCCTATCACATCAGTGACATACTGTATTTTTCATCAGTTATTTATCCGTTAAATTTACATTCTTGCGTCTAGAAACGAGAAATTCGAGAAGGATAGATAGCGGTTTTACCTCATGTGGCTAAACAAATTGTTATATTCTTTGTTTCGATAATGAGACGTCTGATATCACATACTCTCCACTTAAAGCACATGTCGCTGTATTATTTCGTTATGTCCACAGATGTCATTAAGTACTCCATCATCGCTACTGACTACGAGACTTACGCTCTTGTTCATGGCTGCAAGGAACACTACGACGATGAAACAGATGAGTTTAAGGTTGTTGTCTTCAATCATATTTGGAGCCGATCAAAGACGCTGGATGAAGGAGTTGTGAAAACTCTGAAATCATTGTTTAGCAGTTTTGACGTCTTTGAAGATGAATGGATTGATGTCGACAACTCCGCCTGTTAAGTAAAACGGAATTATATCTCAGCTGTCCACGCTTATGTACATGGCACTTGTTACGAGACATAACGCAGCAACTATACAAAACACCGACTCTTGTGTTGTAACGCACAAGAACATCGTCGAGTCTAAAGAATCAAAAACCACAAAGTTTTACATTGATTTCATTTCCTTAGCTGCAGTGTATAGATATGTGATTAAATAAACTGAAAGCTTGTAAAGGAGTGTATGTATGTGTACATATATTTTGACCCTGATCTTAATAAAATTTAACGATTCTTACCTGCACCTCAGACAATTGTTACAGTGTATTTGGTTTCCGAGTTTATTTAATGATAACTTATTAAGTGCACGTTATCGAAGAGTTGTAAATTATGAATGTCAAAGGACAAAGGCGTGTTATCTTTCGACGTTCTTTAGGAGTAGCTCAGGAAGACTGAGAAACGCACATATATATGATAATGTCTCCGAGCCGAGATTTGAAATCGAGACCTCTCGATTGTGATGTAGAGCAGTAAATTTCTGTCGCCTCCATTACCAGCTCCTTTGAAAGAAATATGGATATCCTCTACATGTGTTTTGTTGGGTTACGTTGTTTCCGTGAGTGTGTGTTCCCGCTGAACTACTGCGTCTCACATCACGATGACCTGCATAATATCAGAAGCGGTAACTACCGTACAATATTCGCAGGTGGCACGTCATGCCACAATGAATTATTTTGTTCACTTATGTTGACGATGGCCATAGCCATTATGTCAGAACTGACTGAATCACTGACCTTAATCTCCCCTTGAAAGGGCTCGGACAAGTTCAGTCTATGATGGTTGCCGTCTTCTGGTATGTAACAACGTTCTGCAGTGCTGCCGAATTTTCAGACGTTCATGCTGCCTCTACCATCAGGATAGATGAACACTTTTATCAGACTTCACGGTGTAAAATCCTGGAAAGAGCAATTTTGTTAGTTACCTCAGTGATAATGTAAAAACTATCAGGAAGTTCAATCCAGTTCATCTCTATTTCGATCTTCCAAGACGCCTTGATTCGAAATTTTCGTACCAGCAATTTAATAAGGAGCTCATCAGGACAGCAAATATTTTATGTTCAGACACAACCTATGTTTAATAATAATAATAATAATAATAATAATAATAATACTTTTCTATCATAATCGTAACTGCATTCTTTCGTCTTTGAAACGAAAGCTGCGTATTCAAAATTCAGTGACTTTGGTTCAAGAGACGTACACCGTTCTGCTACGCTTCTGTGTGTGATTCAGCAGGCATTATCTTTTCACCCGATAATAAGAGAACCTCTACACATTTACTGTATGGAACTTGTTCGAGGAATCTAGTTATTCGTCAGACCTACTGCAAACTGCGGACGAGGACTTCGTTTTCCACGCTCTCGTCAAACAAGTTCCGAAATACTGTCTTGAGGTAAGGTACAACCTATATAACAGGGGTCAAACTTGGAGTCGGGATGTAGCGGCAAGAAGAAATTCAACACGACCTCTAACTTACTGAGTAAAGTGTTATAGCATATACCCAGCTCTGACGGTCTATTTTATTTACGAGTTTATATTCACAGTCCGACAAAATGTACAATTCAATCACATTAATTGTGCAATTCCACTGTCCCATATGTTTCGAACCCTTAATTTGGGTTTATCTTCAGGGACTCATTACACACTATTCACATTAACTGGTAAAATTGTTTACATGAATTCTTTACATTTGTGTATGTACGTTGTCCAAAACTAATAAAAAGTGAAAATTGATTTATATTGGTTAAAATGCTAAAAGTTGTACAAAAGTTGAGTAGTCTGTGCTGATTTTATATCCTGTTTTATCGGAGAAGGTTGTCTGCTTGGTGTTGAGAACACTGTTCTAGCAATTATGTCAGTAATGTTCCTCATCCGATATTTGTATAATGTATGGATCAATAGAATCGTGTATCATGTGACATTGATACTAATTATTATGTCAAATTTATGGCCGACTGTTTTTCTAAGAGCTGTTGTTTTGTTTCTATCAGCTGGTGCCTATGATGTGAAAGAAGTAATGTAAACTTCTTGGCTGTATCGGAACTCAGGCCGGTAGTTGTTAACTTCTCATTGCAGGGGCCTCGCCTGAACCCCAAGTTAATCCATATGGTATTTGTGGTGCTCGAAGTGACACTGGAGCAAGTTTCTATCCGACTTCTTCAGTTTTACTCTGCTAGTTGTCGTTTTACCAATAACCCGTACCCATATATTATCCAGAGGCACGTAGAGGATGCCAATTTGGGACCGCATAGAAAGACACTTGTTCTCATCCTCCCCTAAAACAAAAACATACCGTTCAATAACGAGTATAATACAGTCAACAAAAATATTTTTATTATAAATATATTGCTTTTATAAAACGCTACACGTTTCGACCAGCGAAGTTCATGATCAGGCCTAGACGTATAAAAGGATGTTGGTTAAACATTTAGAATTTTCTTTCCTACGAAAGAGATGATGACTGTCATGGGCCGAAACATGTAACTTTTATAAAAACAAACATGGTTTTATATAATAAAATAGTGTTGGCTGCATTATCATTGTTATTTAATTTACGGAACACAAGAAAAGTATACCGCCCTGCATTTACGAGTTATTATACAATGCCAAACTGGATCTCATATATGAAGTATCGAAATTTGATGTGTTGTAATTAAGCCCACTGTTTGCTTTCGCCACATAATTTAAACAAATGTTGCCCAATTAACGAACTATGTCTCTAATATTTCCTCATTTTAATTGTTATTAGGTCCTATTAGCTCATCACACGTTTCATGATATTGGTCCGTAGTGATATCTAGTTATATGTTATTCATACGAATTTACTTAAAATCGGATATGTAGTTAAAATTATTAGTAGGATGCACTTGCATTTGTGATGATACTTAAATTCCGTGATAAACATATACGTTGAATTTGACACGAAACCTACCTCTCACAGTGGCCATTGTGTTTACAGGAGATGTCGAATTCGGGCTACTCTTAACGAAATAATAAGTGGGGGTTTCTTAGGGTATATATTCTGGTAATTGTATTTTAGATGCAATCATATCCCTGCGAAGTGTATATTACTATCGGCCTGTCTCTCCGTCCTACGATAAGCATATAGTATCTCGAGAATTTCTGGATATATTTTCGTAAAATTTGATGGAAAATTTTATGAACATCAGTGGAGAACTATTTCTTTCCTTCCAAGTTCCTTCCATTTCGCTGTCAATTAATGATATTTGTACCATTCGATGGTCTGTTGTTTGAGCTTCTGAAAACGTTTTTATATTATGTAAAGTAAATATGAAAATAAACTAGGCCATTCATTCTAATAAATATTGGCCTTTAAACATATGTTGCTTAGGGGGCCCATGAACGAAGTATACACGTATATTATTCTTTCATGTAAAATGCTGTCATTTCTAACTTTAAGCTACATAATCTGTGCAGTGTACAATGTTCAGCCAACAAAATAAGTCCTCCGTGTTTTGTTATTATAAAAGTTAAAAACGTAGTTTTTACACCTGTAATCGATCCGGGGGCGTGTGTAATAACCGCGGAAACCACTGCTTTTTAGAAATGTAGTATACATGACACACACGATTATATCATTTTAGATTTTAGAGAAAGTGCTAACATGCACAGTGACAAGCTAACGTCGAATTCGCTTCGTTAGCTAGCAGGAATTCATGACTTCAGCCTGTCCAGACAGGGCAACTGTCTGTAACAATGAAGACCTTAAAAAAATAAAACATGTGCGTAATTCCTTCCGGAATTCCGAAATCCGAAAAGCTCTGAAAATCCTACGTTTTGACCCACGCCACTCATGATGCAGGTGTGAAGAGTCAGCTGCATAAATACACTGTAATACTATTTATAGTCTTTATGTGTCTCAATGTGAATATTCATACGTTTCGCTGCACAAATATTAGTGTGTTTGATTACAGGGTGCTACCCCAAACCCCGCTGGGGATGGTACGTAATATACGGTACATGCACCATATTGCCTTTCTAAAATAGCAAAAATTCTGAATTCCGAAACACATCTGGTTACAAGAGCTTCGGATAAGTATTGTGGACCTGTATGGCATTCATCGTAAATAACACTGAAAACTATGGTCCTGATGATTTGTATATTTAATACGGGAAGGTGGGCGAATTTTGTCCCTGTGCGCTCCATGAAGGCGTAGGGAGCAGAGCAACTACAGTTCCACACAACATTGACCTCGGCACTTGGTGGAAATCTGTGGTCATCTATAGGCTCCAGCTGCTTTACTACCAAGAAGAAAGCCCCCGTACCCGTTGTTTATGGGAGGTCCCAGTTGATTAGCTATCTTAATACTTTAGAATTCATCTTAAGATGCTAACAGTCGCTCAATTAAACTTTCATGTAACCGTACGGTTTACTATCGTGTTCACAAGAGCCAGCCACTGGTCACTATCCTGATCCAGATGAATCCAACACATTTCTACATATTTTATTTTATATTACCAGTTTTAATATCATTCTACTATCTACGAGAATGTGTCTATTGGTAAGATTTTTGGACTAAAGGTTTTTTATATTTCTTATTTGTCTCATTTGTCCTACAAGCCTACCCAGCTCGTCCTTCGTGATTTTGTCACCTTAGCAATATTTCATGATATTTACTTTTTGAAGTTCTCACTGCGTAATTTTCTAATCTTAACATTAAAGTGAATCTCAGAGGAACGGGTTGTGAAGGCGTGGCCTGAATCATCTGGCTCAGGATAGAGACCAGTGATGGACATTCGGATTCCATGAAAATGGGAATATCTTATCTATCTAAGAGTATTGGCTTCTAGGTGAGGGATTTGTGACATGCAGCTAATTGATTGGATTTACAAGTGTTAACTTCTGAACGGTTGTAGAACGATGTTCTTTGCTTCCATCACGTATGCTCTATGTCCAAACCACCTCTTCCTTCCAAAATAATTTGCCACTAATATTATTCTTTTGCCTTACAAACAAGATTCGTTTTGTTTAATCATACTGCGAAGAACTTTGAATTGATAGCCAATAAAACAGTGGAATACAGACGTAGAGAGTGGCGTCACGCAAGATGGATTAATTGCATGTCACGACACTTTAAAACTGTCCACGAGAGTCTGTTAAGCAATAATTCTCTCATAATGCACTTAAAAACTATGGCCACGTGTAACATGGAACCTGTTATCGCTAATAGTGCATTGACACGTAAGCATTACTTTAAAGTGTTTATGTTTAATTGAATAAACTTTATGTTAAAATAGGGATTCAGTTTCAAAGTGTATGAAAGACGTTGTAAACCGAGAAGATATGACCTAGATGTCAGGAATATACTAGAAGGTTTTCTGTAGCTCATATTGAATATGTTGGCCAATCGTTATTAATTATGCTAGGAATTTTCTCGAAGTTACCTAGTTTCATGCAAATGTACCGGTATTTTTATGTATTTCTTTAACTACGTATTTCTCAAACCAATCTTATTTCAGGTAAATACTCTGCGAGATACCACGAAAAAGTAAAGAGGCTCTTATGTAAATGCTAGTGTAAGGCCCATTGAAATTTCAACGGGACTTTCGACAATTCCCTTTCTAGGTATGATTTCCACTGACAACTTTTAACTTGAAACATTCGTATACACCATGACCTACTGGGACATTACGAAATCACAGTTTCACTGAATTTTCGCACCATGACTTTGAAAAGCATTTAAGGGACACCTTGGAAACGTTAAGATGCTGCACTGACGACCGAAGCATAGTTACCTCGATTTTTATTATAGTCTGGACGGCGCCTACCATACTTATCCTGAAACTACTGCCAAAGTTTGAATATTTTCTCTTTATTTCCTAAAAGTATATGAGTGCCACAGATTGACACGCACGCACACATACATACGTCACCTTTATTATGTACTTGGCCCCTAAAGCGAAATGAAATGAGTGAAAATATGACTGAAAAGTACTCGTATAATACATGTCCTATCAGTTCTTATGAATTTGTGTCTAATGATTCGGAAGGCACACGCTTACGTGTAAGTACATTTAGACCATGCGTCTCCAACCCGCGGCCCGCCGGGTTGTATTATGCGGCCGGCTGCCACATTTGTAAATTGTGTATATACAGTAGTATAAAAATTTCACAGCTGTTTAGGCAGTTAGGTATACCACTTATTGTCATTTTTTCATGTGCGGCCCGCGAACCAGCCCAAAACAAACATTGTAGCCATTTGCCATAACAAGGTTGGAGACCCATGATTTAGACCGTGAAAATGGACTCGTTGAAATCAATATTAAAGTGTATCGAGAATATCTAATAATTATATCCAGATAATAAACAACTACAAATATAAAAACAACACAAAATGAAGATATGAAAATTCTCTCGTAGCAGCGACTGTGTTAATACTTTTCAGATTTACGGGCAAATTTAATGGACTATGTGCCTAAACAATAACTATTGATACTGGGGGCTCTAATTTCGTTGGTAAAGCCTCCGGAGCATAAAACTAACCGGCCACCTCCAACTAATTCTGCACATGCAAGCGAAAGCTCATTGGGTTGTACTTTCAGGCCTTGGTTTTGATAAAAAGTAAAAGCAATATTAATGGAAATTACAATAACAGTAATAAGTTATATCTTAATGTTGGTCAGGGCAGGGACCAGGAGTGGGCTTTTGTAAACAGGGTAATGAATCATAAGTACCCACCAAATTCAGGGAATTTCTTGACTAGCCCTTAAACTCATTTGTCTTATCAATAAGGCTCTGCTTCAGGGAATTATTTAATAATTCTATTAAATCGTTTGTTGTTAATGTGGTGTCACAAGAGACGCAATCAGTAATAATAATAATAATAATTGTAAATTTGTTAATGAAAAAGGTTAAATAGGATCAGCAATAATATGAAGCCTAATTGTAAGTGCTCACCTGTCAGCCTTTAATATCAGCATAATCTGGATTTAAGACAGAAGCTGTACCTATGAAATACAAAGTCAATTACTCTTTAGAAGTGTAATCTGTGAGATGATAGCATCTTCGTATGAAATTCCCCGTAGATTATTATATTTTAAAATGTTATGATAATCTTTATAATTTGTATTTATATTACGTAGTTTTCTCCAAACACTCAGAGTAATATTCGGACAGTGCCTTAAAATAGACAGTTACTTGTTCTTACCCCGCCGTTATTCATTTCACTTTATAACTTTTTCTATGCTTTATTACCATTGAAGTTGAAGCAGTTATGTTAAATAATGCAACAGTACGAAGATGGCTGTAGCTGTAATTTGAAACGAAGCAAAATATTGAAGTTCGACGTGAAGTATACATTAAAATCACGTAACAAATCCTTCGTGTCAAATACTACATTATGCATAAACCAATCTGAAAAATGAATCGGATTTCTTTGTTTTATTCTTATTCTCAATGTTCAGACCGTCTGCTCATTCAGACTTCATTCTGAAAGTAATAACATTTGAGCCTTCATTGACAGATATTGAGTTTTCAATAAACCTTGGACAATGTAAGCTGCATTATTAATGTGCGGATTTATCACAATCAATATGCCATTCAGGAGGTGGCACGGTACGACACGCAATGTGCTGGTCTACTTCAGTTGTTGCCTGTCACAAGGGCTGCACAGATGAAAGTGAAACAACGTAGATCAACAACATACCCGTTGCGTAATGAATACCATCCTCCAACGTACAGTGTAATTTATTATTTCACAGTGTTTGAGTGTCGAATTTTCTTTTGTAAGTAGTTAGTGTGAGCGAAAGAACGTAATTATTTACATATATGTTATCGTCTAAAAACTTTTTCGAGCTTCGTGATATATTATTTCCATGACAATGAAATGGAATTTCTCGAGTCTGGTGTTAATTTTAATTTATATTTGACACTGAAATATGTCTTCATATTGAAATAGTTGATAATAGGCATAACATAAATAACTTCAAGTAAAACAGGCTATTTAAAATACGAAATTCAAATTTGTTTAATGCAAAATTTTATTGCGTTTTCGACGTATGGTAACTTGAAAATATAGTTCTCGTTCTTTGTGAAATGTGAAAGAAAATGTAAACTGATATGTCAATTATGAGGTCATTTTGTGTCTATATGAAGAATGTAATCAACACTGTTTATCTTTGTGCGGTAAAAGGATTAGGCATTGGCCTCTAAGGTTTGGAGCTTTTTTCGCTCCACAAGTTGAGAAACGTAACAGTTGAGCGGGATGGGATATAACGTGCCACAAAAACGACGGCCTCTGTGCGGGCACCAAGAAACATCCAGAACGTCCATTAATCGTGTATCGTCACGTAGCAAGTTCCAGAACCCCGAACAAACACAGAAACAACAGCAATCACCTGTAATTATTAGAGGCTTTATTTTCGATTACTGCCAAAACACATCGCTCCACGGGATGAAGTACATTGCACAGCGCGACAGACGTTGGTACGAGAGGTGAGTTTTTTAATTCCGTGCTGAGGGCTTGCATGTTTATAATGACATTAAAGTAAGTATTTTCAGTCTAAATGGGCAGTTCTGCCACAGTCAAAATTAGTTTCATGAAGCAAGTTAGGATTGTTTGGTTTCTGTACTTTGTTATTTGCCTTATATTCGAAGACCAACATAATATTTCAGAAATTCGATCTGTTTACGTCTTTCAGGTGGCTGTGTGGGAAGGCAGCTACTGAGATGGGTCCGATAGAAAGAGCTGTTCTCAATTACTGGATCAGTAAATCCTGAGAATATTTCCATACTTACTTTTCCTAGACTACTTAACAGTAGAATGGAGCAGTGATTGAGAACAACCTTTCCTGTCGGACCCAACTGAGTGGGTGCTTCCCCACCGTCCAAAAACAAAGAAATACTAATGGAAGTAAACCCCCCTTTACGGTTGAGTGAAACAACTTTTTTACAGAAAACTTTTCTGTAAACAATAAAGGGTTCTTCTGTAGGGTTTTGTATTTAACGAAGAAAAAGAAAAATTATTTTTTAAAATAGCTAACTGTTTGATTTCAGAGTCGCAAAGATGACCACTGCCTACACCAAATATTGTCATTGAAATGATCTTAAGGCATATAAATTACGTACCATTCTCACAACGTCCATCTTAAAGTTGTATTCTCATCTACTTTATCTTGCAAGTGGCAGCTTTCCAAGAAACATCTGTCAAAAATTGTGTACAAATTTCTTATTTCCTTCATTCTAGCTTATGTTCCAACTCATCCTATTCTCATTGCGTTAATTGTGTTGCTAATACTCTGTGGCGTGTACGAGAAGCGAAGCTTCTTGTTAGGAAACGTTCTGAAGTGCTAGTGTCATTAATCTTCTTTGAAACGTTTAGTTAATAAAGGCAAACACAGCTACATTTAGTAATCACTTTGTTTCCTTATATACGGCCTGAACATACTAAGCCACAAATTTTATATTATCTTCACCGTGCATTTTTAACAATTCACAAATTACACACCAACGAAATGCACTATATTTTCACTTTTTTATTCTTTAACCCCTACATATGTTTCAGCCCTTACAAGACCATCTTCAGGGGGCTCGTAATCTACATTTACTTTACATCCATCGTTTATGTCTGCTATTATGTTATATATCACATGTAGTCAAGTTTCATTATCATTTATAGATTACAGTTATTTACATATGTACATTTGTAGGGGTTAAAGAATAAAAAAGTTAAAATATAGTGCACTTCTTTGGTATGTAATTTGTGAATACTAAGCCATATTTAGATTGCAGTAAAAAATATACATAGAAGAAAATGGTGTAACACTTATAAAAACGTTTAAAACGGGCGTTTCTAACATATGGGTCTAAGAATATGATGCTACGGGCTTTCCATGCCAATACTTTAAGTTGTGAGAGCAGAAGGATCTTGCATATCTTCACATTCCCTCTCCTCTTTTATCGTGAAGTTAGCAATGAGGCTCCTTAAACACAGTCTGTAAAACTTGTGTTGTTGCGTCGTCACCTTGTACTTATTAACTTACAAATTATAATTTACTCAAAACCACATGTTTCGATCCTACAGATGGCCCTGCAGGACCGAAACATTTAAGAGAGTGGAATAAATTGTTTTATTCCAAATTTGTTTCATTATGGTAAATGCTCGAGATCTTTGCTCTTCTGGGATGTTACGCAGCGTAGATTGGTAGTTAGTTACTGAAGTTTCGGGACAACCTTCAAGGGTCAAGCAGTCCAAACTGCTTAACCCTTGAGGATGGGTCCGACAGATTGTCTCGAAATTTCGGTAACTTATTACCAATCTACGCTGCGTAACACACCGGAAGAGCGAAGATCTCATTTACACCGCGGCGGAAGGCTGTAATCACGCGTGTTAAATTCATTTTTTGACAATTATAGTTTTAAATATTTCATTCGACTTTGTATAAATGCATAGTTACGACCTGTAAAAATAACCACGACTGGACGTTTTAGAGTTTCACATTAAATGTTGGCATGTAGTGTAAATTCCATTCACACTTGATGAAGAGAGGAATTATAATTTGTAATAGCTTATGAAGCCGATCCCAGTGGCCGTGCGGTCTAAGGCGTGGGTCTTCGGCCGCTCGCTTACTGGGATCGTGAGTTCGAATCCCACCGGGGGCATGGATGTTTGTGTTGTGTTTGTTGAAAGGACGGTAGCATGGAACGTAAAAAGTGACATGAAGGACGAAAACATATAAAACAGTACAAAAATGGATCAAAGGGGAAAAACCCCGGACAGGCAAAAAAAAATCCCACTTGGGGCATGGATGTCTGTCTCTTGTGAGTGTTGTGTGTTGTCAGGTAGAGGTCTCTGCGACGGGCTGGTCCCTCGTCCAGAGGAGTCCTACCGACTGTGGTGTGTCTAAAGTGTGTGACCATGAAACCTCGACGAAACGAGGAGGCCCAGGCCCATATAGGGCTGTCGAGCCATAGGAAAAAAAAATAGCTTATGAAGGAGTTACGTTAAAATACACTGTTTTGTATTTCCTTTAGAGTCCTCTGGAGCCTGTTATGCACTATAGCAGCATCTGGTACTATGTACCTCTCAGCCATCAGTTGGCAACGATTCGCCAACAGTCCCACCGTGTCTGTCATCGAGACTACAAACTTTCGTATATCAAATATCCCGTTTCCATCCGTAACAGTGTGTGATGCCAATAGAGTACACTGGAAGAAAGCTATGAAATTTCAGGAAAGGTAAAATATCCAATGCATATTTCATTAACACGAATATTCTGTCGAAAAGCCTTAGAAGTAAGAAACGTTTATATTCTTTCTCATCCTTTCCTCAAGTGGAGAATCTGTCTTATTAATCAGGCAAGTCAGTCTTGTAACATCAGGCTGAGAGTACATGTTATAAAGCTGCTAATAATTAACAATGTAATCTCTAATTAAATTTTAATTATTATGCTACATAAACTCGTTGTATTCTGCCTACCTTGTACTGGTTCAGCACGGTTGTCAAGGAAAAACACGAGTGTGTGAAATTGAATGATTCAACCAAAATATTAAGGAAAAGTTTGTGACAAAAGATAATTTGGCCACCATCACGAAAATGTTCCTAATTGTGAAGTGAAGAGCCTCTAAATTCGTCAGTGGTCAATCTGTAATCATTCCCTCAGGTATCTTCCAGGTGCTTCCAATGAAACCATAAAAATATTCCACAATTTCCTCACGGGCATGGCGCAGGTGGAATTCGGGGATTTTGATCATGTTGGGAAGTACTTCATCAACAATTCCTTCGTCAACACTCCGGAACTGGCCAAAGTGAATGTGTCGCAGCTCATGCTTGATGTAAGTAGTCGATACTATTATTATTATTATTATTTATTTATTGAAGGGCCCCGCAGCTGATGCTACGGACGCACCGCAGCTTTGAAGGCTTATTGTGCAACACTGTGATGAAGATGATGAAGATGAAATTTTTTCTGCTTTTCCATTTTAATGGAGCACCGGTGGAATGAAATTGACAGGGGAAAACCTAACTAGTCGATAAGTCCAGCTTATCGGTAGTCTGAAAGAGCTAGTCTGAAGTAACTTAATTCGTGACTAAGATAAATTTCATATATTTTATTGTAGGATCCATATTCAAAATTACGTAGAATTCCATTGTCTCTATATTTAATGCCACAAACGTCAATTACATTGAAATAATTCTGTTTCAACAATTGTTATTACTGAATATAAATTTAAAATATATTAATCTTGTGTAGCTACCGTGTTAAACCGCGCAAAATTTCCTTGAATATTTGGTAACAGTTTTATATTAAAATTTCTGTGCTTCGAATTTTGTCTGTTACGAACTAATTGTTACAAATAATACGCACTTTGACAGGGGTATTTAACTTCTATTTTACCGAGTTATTGAAACAGACATACCCAAAACTGAGGCACCCTAATTCTAATTGTTTACGAAAACTCTGTTCATGTGGAATGGAGAGAGATAAGAAAAATACTTGCAAAAATTGTTAAAAGAAGGAGAGAAACTTTCGTATGTTGGCATGTTAATGCTTGTTTATTATAGCTTGTCCATATTGCGAGAAATAAGCTTTTGGGTTATGTGTGAGAAATTTCAGGTAGTGTAATTAATGCATAATTATAGATTATTCAGAGCATGGTAGTGGATAATATTTGTTGTTGTTGAGTTCAGAATGATTTGTCTTTCTGTTATCTAAAACCGTAAATAGTAAAATATAACAATAATAATTTTAAATGTCAGTTCTTGTGTGCATGAGACATGGTTTCTCATTTTGGAGAAGGAAACGGATCTAGTGTGTTTGACAGTAGGGAACTGAGAATATTTGTGTCGAAGATGAAGTGAGAAGATCACGAATGACGAGGAGTTTCTTACGTTAAATTCTTCATTCCATAGGCCGATTAGGGCGAACAAACGAAGGAGTGTAATACAGGAGGAGATGTAGCACGCATCAGGGAAATGAGAGATACATAAACAATTTTCAGTATTAAGAGCCGAAGAGAAGATGCCATTTTGCAAACCTGGGTGGTAGGTGGAGAAAATAATCTTAAAATGAATGTTAAAGCAATAGCATCACAGAATGTGGACTGTATTTACAGGTGTTCAACTAGAGACCAGTGGTGGGCCGTTGTGAAACCGTAATGAAACTTCGAGTTCCATAAAAGGCAGGGGATCCCTTGGATAGCCGAACCAATATTAACTTCAGAAGGAGGCTGATAAAGTTAATTAGTAATCCTTCTAAGTATGGAGCTGGCGATGTAATAAGGTCCCTTGCTAAGAGGCCTCGGAGTGCATTAGAAATCATTCTTTCAAATTTATTCTGAGTTGCAACAGGAGGGGTGTAATCTGTAAGATTTTAAGAATAATTTTAAAAAGATAACTGAGCAATAAAATTACTTATTTGTAATTTCGTTGGCTTCTCCGTGGATGTGAAAGAATTTGGGGGAAGAAGTTGTCATGTTTAGACTCCAGGCTTCTGGGTTGTGAAGCTGTGTATTTTCATAAATGGGTATTAATATTTCCGAGGAAACTGCAGCCGCCATTTTCAGTTTTTCTTTGCCTTGAAGATGGAGAGAGCAGGTTCTTCCTAAACTTTTGCAACCATTTACACAACTACATGGCGTCACATCTGAGAAAAACCTGAGTTTTCATACAGTGTCATGTGTTCAGGTGATGCCAAAATGCAATGAACTAATGGCGCTGAATGACTGTTGGTGGCGCAATGAATTCCACAACTGCTGCGACATCTTCGAACTGCAGAGAACCGAGTACGGCTACTGCTACTCCTTCAATTCTGAGGTCTCAGAATTCAGCACTGGGTACGTTTGCATGTAGTATTGAGCAATATGACCCTTTTATTTGAGTGTCCTTAACACACTTCAGTAAAATTCCAATCTATGTATCAATAGAAAAAAAAACTTTAGATACGTCAAGGACGAAAATACATCAGCCAGCCACCAGAAGGACTAACTACGAATTGGAGGGCTAGATTTCGGCTCTCGACCACAACCTCCATTTTAGTTCGAGAGCCCATCTGCTATATTACAACACAAGTACATGAGGCTTTTTTTCTTGGGAGAAAACGATCGATTTTTTTAAGCCGGTTATTCACCTCTTTCTGGTTCCGAGGTCTAAAATCTGCACGTAAACAATTTACCTCTACGCACCGTAAAGCTCTGTGCCTTCATGGTCTGGTGTTTAGACACTCGAACGCTTTTGTGAAGTACGATTTCTCAGACCCGTTTCTGGTAAATCACTTATAGCAGGGCTGCACACATTTTCAAAAAATTTGGGAGCCACCTCAAAATTCTAGGCGCCAGAATGGTGACATGAAAAAAAGTCCGTACTGAGAACCCACAAATATTAGGCGCCGCTGTACAAAATTTATTCGCCCAGAGGACTTGACGCCCGAGACTTATGCACCCCTGTCTTATAGATAGGGGATTACGCCATAGCTCACGAGGTTAATCGTCGTTTTAGGTAGCTTTTACGAACTTACAAAAAAGACACTAACAGAGCCTCAGCCATCAGAAGTAAAAAAAAAGAACGCATTATGTGGAGACAACATCCGTCCGTCTGTCCATGTCTTCCTGTCTCTGTATCTGTGTCCTAGTATCAGCGGCTAAACTATTTATAGGGTATTCATGAAATATGGTGTTCGATATTTTGCAAAAGTTCTTGAGATTGCGTGAGTTCCGTGAGAATCGGCTCAGTGGCAGTCGTACTTTACTTAAGGGCGTAAAATATTCTACCTGTATTTTTCATAGTTGTTGAGAGATTTATGTAAAATTCGGTGTAGTGGATCTCTACGTAGTCTAATGCCATTGAGTAATGCAAGTTTCATGAAAATGGTGCGGTGAGAGCCATTCTTCACTCAAGGACATAAATGGAATTTTGCCCTCAATTTCTAAATTTTTCATCAGGTGTGGAAAAATTCGGCACAGGAGATATGAACAAAACTTTTTGTGTGATGGTGGGTTTTGCGAAAAATGGCGCAGTGAGAACCGTGTTTTAATTATTGGTCTGAGTGAGTTTCAATCGGCGCTTTCCACGTTAACTGTCCCATTTTGAAGAAATTCGGTGTAATGTATCAGCTCATATTCTGCCGAGCTTTGTGAGTTTCGTGAAAAGTGGTGCAGGGAAGGCCATACATTCCCTATAGGATTAAATGGAATCACATTTACGAGTGCATCGTGAAACAATGTGGTTTTTTTTTGTTTTTACTTAGCACATCCGCTTGGTGCTCTAGAAATAATGCAGACACAATAAATTATATGGTCTGCACAACACGTCTCCTTGTATTCCACTTCACGTAGCATTGAAAAATGTTTCAGCTGTCACATGTGGCCATCACCAGGCAGCTAATATATAATTATAGAGAAATAACAAAAAGAAATGTATATTTTGATAAAATTACTTTGGGATACCAAAATATTTCATATTGCGTAAAATGCAGTTTAAATTTATATAAACTGGTGTGGGTTTAAAATCAATATGTAGGACCATCTTCCCTTTGCCGAAATACAAGGTGAAAAGTGTGTTGAGCAACAAGGATACTCCTCCTACTTTCTGTTTATCCAACTATACTACGATTGCAGGGTTCGGAAATGGTTCGATGCGAGTGCATACTACCTGCGGCCGCCGGAGTACGTAGCGAGTGGGAATGGAGAGGAAGAATTCCGCCCTCGACGAACTAACAGCTATGGTGCCTGGGGTGGACTCCGATTCACGCTCACAACTACTAACGACTCCCCTCCCTTCCCGTATATTCGGCCGGGTATCATCGTGAGTAACAGAACCTCACTTTTACTTATTTGACAAGACAAGGACAAATTATTTATTTAGGACCACGTATGTATGTAATGCGCCGATCCCAGTGGCCGCGTAGTCTAAGGCGTGGGTTTGCGGCCGTTCGCCTGCTGGGATTGTGGTTTCGAATCCTGCCGGGGGCATGGATGTCTGTCTCTTGTGAGTGTTGTGTGTTGTCAGGTAGAGCTCTCTGCCTCGTGCTGATCACTCGTCCAGAGCAGTTCTACCGAGTGTGGTGTGTCTGAGTGTGATCGTGAAGCCTCGGTAATGAGGAGACCCTGGCCCACTAATAGCTGTTTCGTCACTGGGGGGGGGGGGAGGTGTATTTAATGCATTTTTATTTATTTGTTTGGGGGCCGGTTTCCTCGGGGGGTAAAGGGGCCGAGGCTTGAAGCTGTCCACTCACCACCATCTAGCGCCGAGTTTAGGAAATAGTGGAACTGTATTCTCCTCCACCACATGCATTCATGGCGTGCAAAGGGGCAACCTCGGTTGCTTATTGGTACTTGCACTTATTTACTTATTTATATGTTTATTTGTTTATTTATACTCATAAATTTAAACTTTCTTTTCCAGCCTGTATGGTATGATGCTCAAGCACAGCAATAATTATTTTACCTCTTTAGTCTGTTGTCTTTCTTGAAAAGAAACAAGCTGTCCTTGAAGAGCCCATGCAGCCTCCTGTCCTGCTGCATATATTTCTATTTCCACATATCGATTTGTATTATTGTTGTTTTATTTGATTTTTGTAAAGGATTTCTGACTTGACTCTAAATACTCTACACATCAGTAAGACAGACATGACCTCAAATTTCATATCGTCACTGTGTTTGTAATTGTTGATTTGCAAAAAATAGATCGTATGTAATATATCTTATGTTTATGCTTAATATCCATCTCCGTACCAAATTTCACATTCTTAGCTTGAATGAAATTTCAGTAATTGTTATTAAACTCAAGCAAAAAAATCACTTTGCGCAACGTTGTTTTTTTGCGGTCTACAAAATTATTACCGCAACAGAAGTAGCGTATTTTTCCAAGGTCGATTACCATATATAATTATAGGGCTTTTCAGTGGTTTTTAGTTTTAACTCCACCTATCAAGCATGTTTGAGAGTGTTAAGGAGAGTGTTTGGAATTAACAGATGTACGACATGTTACGTAGACTTCGGTATGTAGCAGGCCTGGGACTGTAAGAAGTGCATAAAGATACAGGGTCTAGTAAAAAATTTCCTCCAAGCTGAGTAATTGGAGGTCTTCTTTACAAATTTACACCGTATTCTGTTACTTGTAGCTTATAGTAGATAACCCCTACAACTACCCAGAGAACGGGAGGTTAATTCCCGCAGGCCAGTCGGTGTGGGTGAACATCGACTCTCATGTGACCTACACAGTGGAAAGGGTAAGAAAACTGAGAACAGAGGAACGAGAGTGTTTATATCAAGATGAAGGAAACAACATGAATCTAGGCGGCTACATGTTCCACAACTGCTTCATCCAGTGCCATCTCACGTACACCATACAGTACTGCAACTGTGTGCCATACTTCTTCTATTCGTATCTCGGTGAGTACATTGGTGTAAAATAAAGACAAAATTCATTTTGTAAATTCATATTTCTTAGTTTGTTTTCTGAAGGAAAGTACTGCAGTGTACAGTGAATCATGCTGTTTGTTTGTGAGAACTTAGTCATTGCCTAATGTGTGTGCCAGGTTTTGTGAATTACGGAACTAAGCTCTGAAGGCGTCCGATGTCATTCTGAATTCAGCAACGAGATCAACTTGTGACAGCTGAAAGTGAAACAGTACTAAACATAATCTTAAAGGGCGTGGCATTTCTTGAACAGCTCAGTGAAAACGGGCTGTTCCGTGGAAATTGTTAAATATAACCGAGGGGTTTCTTTAGCACGAATGCGTTTTTCTTGTACTTCGGAGGTATGTATATTTTGACAATGTACCTTGTGTTTGGAAGTTAACTGTTTGAATACCTGAATAAACTTATACTTCGGAGATAAATTTTTCGAATCCCTACCTCTTTCGATCCCTTAACTTACTTTTGGGAGATTGCTGTTTTGAATTTT
Source organism: Reticulitermes speratus (assembly GCA_021186555.1). NCBI lineage: Eukaryota > Metazoa > Arthropoda > Insecta > Blattodea > Rhinotermitidae > Reticulitermes > Reticulitermes speratus. Next base: position 17,118,295 of record JAJKFL010000330.1, read on the forward strand.
CATAGACAGGCCGGTTCTTGTATCCGAAGTTTTCCGCATTTCTCCCAGAAAATGTAATTAAGGTACCACGAAGTGTACTGCTATCTCTTCCGTCTACATTATTTATATTTCATCGCATAAATCCACCTTCTCACGTCTTTCGACGCTCTACAACTGTAACCGATAAATCTCCGTTAAATTAGCTTTCAACTAAGTAACCTGCATTCTTCATGTGCAGGAACGTTTACTACAAATTTGCTTTTAAGGAAAGGTGTTTTGTTTTTTGCAGGCAATGCAACGTCTTGTGACATCGCTGGGTACATGTGTCTCGCAAAATACAATCGTAAGTAGGGAAACACTCACATAAAAAATCAAAAGAACCATAGTTTCGAGTATTCAATTCTTCTGGCATATGACCTTGCTTCACTGCGAGATCAGATCCCGACGTTTAGATCCGATTTTTCAGTGATATAGCATCATAGCACAGAAGAACGGAATCCTCAGCTACACCGCTGCAAAAAGCTCAAAACTTGCAGGGACAAGTATAACTTCAATCGGAACTTAGTATGGGGCTATAGTAAAGAACTAAATAAGCTCTCATCATATAACTCGAAACCTGACAATAAATGTTTCCATTGAACGCGATCCCGAATTGGTGCGAATCCTCGCACCTTTTTTCCTTAAACTTATGTTTTAATATCGATTTTTAATACTCCTGTTCTTCGAGTTATTCTCACTAAATTTATGTACCGCTACTTGCTTCTCCCTTCCAGCCATAAAAAAGCTCATTTTAACCTCCTTTATTTTAGAGCTGAAGGTGTTGATTGTGACAAAAAGAAGAACAGTTTTACATTAAATTATAAACGGCGAAATTAGTTGTAGACAACATCAGTGAAACAACTGTGTTGTTTATCTGTGGAGTTAAAATGCGTTCATAAATTACTGGCAGTCTCTATAACAGTGACAGATGATCGGCACTCTCTCTGCCCTTCTCGCATTACTGTCAGACAATTTCGGACCACAGATTTCTCATTATATCCTGGCAGTGCCGACGAGAGGGGGGGGGGGGGGGGAAGCCGGTAAAAATGACCAGGGCCAGGACATCCGGAAGGGGGCCCGAGGCCCGACTATGTTACAAATGTTTTTGTCTTTCGCGGTGGTATCATGATTTGTCGATTTACAAATTAACCCTTTTAGACCAAGCCAAAGTCATTCTGCAACTGAGAGTCAGTCTTTCCGATTTAGTGTAAAGGTTTTTAGCCGGTCCGCCCTTGCTGGAGGGGAGGGGGAGGCCGAAAAAGTTTTTAACCGGGGCCCAAACCCGCTCTCGGCGGCCCTGTATCCAGTCGGATATTTCTATGGTTTGTGCTGGCACTCTTCACGTACGTTACACGAGTCAGGGCAAGCTGGCACTCGATCTAAAATGTTATTTCAGCTAACTAATACAGTGCCAAAATGACTGTCAGTGTTGTGATTTATTAATAATTAGTGGAAATATCTGTTAAAGAGGGTGTTACAATTATTCCTAACGCAAATGATTTCAAAGTGTTTTAATTTGCCATGGGAAGCCGGGATTTTTCAGTTGGTATAGTGACTACGCTAGAGGTTGGAAGACTGAAGAATCAGGATTGTATTCTCGAAAGGGGAAAGAGACTTCCCTATCCTCCAAAACGTCCGTACCAGCTGTGAGGCTCGCCCAGTCTCGTATTCAATATGCACATGTAATCCTTTCCCGGGCGTCATGCGGCTGGGAATGAAGCAGACCACTCTCTTCATGTTAGTGCCGACACTAAGAATGCCTGGAGTTATAGACGTACCTCCCTACAAACACTTCCCCAAGCGACTGACTCCAAGGCGTGACTCTTAATTAAGCAACTCACATATTTACTTTCATTTGCCATGTGATCTGGAAAAGATTATCTTCAACTGTTCAATCTAAAAGAAACTGCACCTGCGATATATGATACAGGCAAACTTAAAAATAAATTAGAGAGAAGGTATAAGAAAATAGGGGTTCTGAGAACATTGAAATGAGTAACATCACTGACAGTAATCCAACTAAAATGTTATAAATTTATGGCGATGTTTACCCACCCCTGTTCCATAGAGTTATTTTCTCATGTTTTAATACAACTGGCTTTGTTATGAATAAGTCCTTTATGTCATATTGAATCCAGATTAACACATTATTCTGTCTCCTGCTATACAAACAGTTTGTCCAGTCGTTTTTCATACAATGTCTGTTGTAAGTAGCAGCATAATATTGCCAGTCACCAATCAGGTTGTCTAAAGACAATATGTCGAGAGGTATCGTATTTGGCTCGATTCTCGATCGGAATACCGTCTCATCTGAATGATGTCTTACGTGGCTTCATTCCCTCGTGTCAAATGCCGGATAGGTTTTTCAAATAGTAAATGTGTGCTACTGGATTCTTTCCAGTTCATAGTTAAAGGTAAAGCTTTCCATATACAGACCTGGACAGGCCCTTAGGGCTCCAGGAGGTTGAGGCTGCTAGAATTTCTAGACAATCGGCACATGAAGGTGGCAAGGTTGTCAGCCTTACGCACCGGCCGCGTTTACCCCCCAGGAGAGAACCCTGGTACTCATTTCTGTTGGAGGCTGAGTCGACCCCAGGGAAAAATGCCCCCATCGGGAATCGAACCTGCGATTTTCTGGCTTGTAGTGCAGTGCCTCAACCAACTGCGTCACCGCTTACCCCCCCCCCCCCAGTTCATAGATTATATTCAGTAACTCATCTAAAATTCTATACATAATACCGATTTGTTACTTGTCGCCTTGTGCAGAAAGCAAACACTAGTAATGCGTAATATGGAAGTCGTGCCTGTCCGTCCGTCTGTACATTTCATATCCGAAACTACTAGAACGACCTCGAATAAATAATATCGATGATTTAGCGCTCAAATATTGTATGTCCATTTTTGGTCCGTTTGAGTCATTGTGTGCCCGGAGTTACTGAATGTTGTACCTTTGTTCTTCATAAATACAGGGCATACACAAAAGAATGGTGCGGTATCAAAAGTGAATTCTTTTGAAACCGCACCATTCTTTTGTGTATGCCCTGTACAGGTATCAACCAGGAATAACCATGCTGATGGGAGAAAGGGCTAAGAAATATTGCGTTACATGAAACAGCATTGTAATGGTGTATGTTTAATTTCAGATTACTAAAAACTGTGTTTATTAGATATACAGTTTTCATGCTGGGTCTATTCCGAAAACTTGTTAAGCCAAAATAATATCGTTGCGTATCACTGTAATATAATTCTTAATTTGCACGAAAAACGAAACTAGTTTTATCAGTTTCTCAGTACTGTAAAATAATGGGTACATAACGTAAAACGAATTTCATTAAGCTCTACAGATTTTATTTAAAGCATATTCCTTTTCGATTTGTAGTGCGCAAAATACAAGAAGATGGACCGTATTATGCTTTAAGCCTATGCCAGCATGTATTTTAGTAATTTTTTCAACAATGTATTTGTGTATATAATACATGAACATCAGCAGCAAATAAACTTACAAATTAACAAAGAATTCATTTTGAAAAGTATGTTTTTATAACCCGAAATCATTCACATTTGTTTCTTGCTACCAGCAACTAATTTTGTATTTATATATGAGGTTTTTTACAAACACCAATAAAATATTGAAATTATTCAGATGTTTTCTCTCTCAGTCCAATGCAGCAGCTGGTCTTGTAGCTGTGGGGCAGATTTCCCACCAAATACTATACTAACAGGATGGACCGGTGACAGATCATCTTCATGATTGACGTTTGAGCCACCAGCCTTTTCTCTGTTCCTTCAGTATTACAAACACTTCATGATACGGCAGCATTACATATTCTGAGAAGCTTTATGAAGCTGGGACAGATGTATTTCATTATAGTTATTAAGACTGAAGCAATATTATTTTTCTTTCACAGCTGTTTTCAATTATCAGAAGCCACAAGAAAACAATGCTTTCTTTACGGACACAATTGAGGGCATGAAGTGTGCCTGTATGCCTGACTGCAGCTTCCCGAAATACACTACGGCCACGTCGATGTCTCCTGTCGTGTAAGTTTCCAAAGTACAAGGATGGGTCGGAAATGAAAAGTACACGTAGTTCTGACAACAGGAAGTTAGGTCTTGCAGCAGCACTGTCATTCAGAAGTCCGAAATTAGCAGCTCTGAGGCTGTGTCCAGGAACAATGTTTTAGGAGAAATCATTCTCAAAGTCGGTATGGCATTTTAAATATTAAACACAAAATTAAACGAATATAAAACCATTTTAAACAATAAGTTATTGGGAGAGTACAATGTGGAAATGTTTCTTTAAGTATTCTAATTCCTGTGGTGGTATAGAAGGAACTGTAAATTAATGATTATAAGATTCAGCGACGCATTTCAGTGCATAATCTCCGTTGCTTACGTATTAAAACCACGTCAGATTTGTTGGCTATAACTTCAAATATTCGCACTACAATATTACTTATAATTATTAATAAGTAAACAATATTTGCCGATCCCAGTGGCCATGCGGTCTAAGGCGTGGGTCTTCGGCCGCTCGCTTACTAGGATCGTGGGTTCGAATCCCACCGGAGGCATGGATGTTTGTGTTGTGTTAGATGTATGGACGATAGCATGAAACATAAGGTGACATGCAGGACAAAAAGGACTTCAACAGTATAAATGGATCAAAGGGGAAAACCCAGGAATTAATAAAAAAAAAAAAAAATCCCACCGGGGCATGGATGTCTGTCTCTTGTGAGTGTTGTGTGTTGTCAGGTAGAGGTCTCTGCGACGAGCTGGTCCCTCGTCCAGAGGAGTCCTACCGAATGTGGTGTGTCTAAAAAGTGTGATCGTGAAGCCTCGAAACAATGAGGCGGCCTAGGCCCCCAAGGGTCTGTCGAGCCATTAAAAAAAACATTTTATGCAAATTTTTGTATATGTGCTTGTAATCTATTATCATACAAAATTTCACATTTCTACTTCGATTGATTCGTTAAGTGTCATCAATAAATCAAATATAAATATAAATTCGTGCATCCTCTATGTTTATTCCCTCTCTGTAAGCAATATTGCTTCAACAAAATACATGTGTATTTCTTAACATCCATTACTACATCGAATTCAGTTGCAACATCGTTATGTCTGAAGTGTTCATGGCTGCTATAATAGTATTAATGACGGTAAAATGGTGAGGGCGAGGAATACTTTTTTCGCTGTTTAGGTCAGTCATCCTCATAGTTGAAAATAAAAAATTTTCTGTTCAAACCTTTGGTTATAAGAGGGGCCATATGGCTAAGTACTGGGCACATGATTGGTGGAGGCTCTAAGATTCTGGAGAAGTAGTGGTTGTCTTGCTGGTGTGTAACGTGCCTAATCTGAATTGAAAATTTGGAAAAAGATAATATAATGGCAACTACCGAATCCTGGCCTAGGTTGTATAAAAGTATGTAACCAGAAGCTAGTTCATTTTATACCCACAGCGAGGGAAATGGAACTGAAGAAGAACAATCAAGGAATATATTTATGGAGATCCATTTTGAGAACGCAGCGATCGTCAGGTACCGGACGGATATATCGTACAGCTGGCTCGATCTTCTAGGTGAGTGACTGTGCTTGATGTGTTGCTATGAAAAGTGCAGAATCTCATGTATCTCAACTTTCATCATACTGATTATTTCTCGCCGTTTTTACCAAACAAAATCAAATCATTTGAAATTTCAATTGTTATGTGAGGTAAGACAAATGTATATATATATATATATATATATATATATATATATATATAGTACTCTAATATCTGACACTTAATATTGCTGTACCAAGTAGTTAGGAAATGTATTATGAATTAATTTGTATCAACTCATCTTGTGTAGACTAATATGAAATACACTTATGTTTTATAGTTTACCATTTAATGTATGCTATGATATTTCCGCTATAACGGCGTATATATACATAATCGACAATTCCGAACACTAGAAAATCAATATGTTATCCCGGCATCATATTCTTCTGTTTCTAGTTAAATAGTAGATCTTGTACATAACTTATCATCATCTAGCAGATAGGGATAATAATCAAATTTGAATAATACTTGTATAACAGTCTGCAATTGAACACTAACTTGGACCATTTAGTCTCCATATCTTATTTTTCATATGTCTAATTTTCCTCCAATAATTTCTCACTATTTTACGAATCGTTCTAGAGCGCTGACCTATACCATTGCTTACGGGTACTCATTGAGGGAAAGAAGTCAGTACTTTAGAGAAAAGGACCAAACTGTTGTATTGGTTAAGTGATATACAAGTTATCCTCTAAGTATGAGGGTTGGTCACAAAGTAAATTCACGTAGCCTATAATTTCACAACTAAAGAACCTTGGAACACCCCGAAAACAGCTCTGATCTGACGCCGGTTATCATCTGTTTCTTCTGCTGAAGCAAAATCTTGACGGCCACCAGTCGGTAGGTGTTAGGATTTGTTACACGATGGTTGCTAACACAGGATATAGACTTCTGTCAATAAGGAATCGACAGGTCGTCCCGAGATATGATAAAATATCTCAGTTATGGCGAAACTGTATGAAAAACTTGTGGGTTAGCAGCACAATTAAATCTGATCTGTTTTTATTAGAGATGACAATAAGGAACCCAAAATATGTGCATATGTTTCACAAATAATGTGACACATTTCTTCGCTGATATGCGGAACATTGTTACTTAAAATAAAGCTTTATGTAGGCAGCTTTATTTCTAACAAAATAACATGAATTGGTGTGTCAAAGAAATGCTTAAATTGATTAAATTATTCTGGCACACACTACTGTTCGTGTAGACGACAGCTGGCGGACATACTATGATATTCTGAAAGTATTCCGAACGGACTGGTGAACACTCCCTGATATTCCGGAATTGTTGCGAACGGGCAGGCGAACATTCTGATAAGCCAGGGGTATTCCGAACGGACTGGATCGCAACTGCGCTCTGTCGGCACTTCATTTGCCTAAGCAATATTTTGTGTATTACCTCTAGATACAAGTCTAGATGATCGTATAAACCTATATTCTTCACTAGTTCGTTGTTCACTCTTCAACAGAAAAGTAGGACAATGGAAATCTGAAGTCACTACTTTCATGCGTATATAAATGTTTGTGTGTTTACAGTGTCAGAGAATCTCACAATAGACCATTACTCATTGTTTTATTTTATGAAAGAAAGACCTATTTTAAGCTTGCTCAGGATACTCCCGAATTATCAAAAAGTGTGCTCATTTTTTAAGGCATTCATTTTATACTGCGTATGAACTTATTACAGTAGTCAACAAGACACCATCAGTGTACATCCGAGGATATATTATTTGTTTACAGGAACATTTCTGACACGGTTTGTTCCGTAATAGACCATTTTCAGGGAAATATATAATTACAATTTTGGAAACTACTACTACGCATGATGGTGAGCCGGGATAGCGTAGTCAGTATAGCGACTCGCTACGGGCTGGACGGTCCGGGGATCGAATCCCGGTGGGGGCGAGATTTTCCGCACCCGTCCAGACCGGCCCTGGGGCCCACCCAGCCTCCTATAAAATGGGTACCGGGTCTCTTTCACGGGGGTAAAGCGGCCGGGGCGTGGAGTTGACCACCCACCCTCATCTAGTGCCAGGGTTAAAGAAAGAGTAGAGTTATACCTCTACTCCGCCTCTGGGCCTTCATGGCCCGTTGTAGGAAGAACTTTACCTTTACCCTTCTACCGGCTATACTTATGGAAAATGGATAAACCAATAATACAGGGTTGAAAAATGAACGTCTTGGAAAATTAAAATATGTACAGTTACGTAAAAGAAACAAGTCCTTGATAGTAGAGCAAGGAGGCGGAGAAAAATAATATACTTTTCAAGCTGATACGAAAAATTAAAACCGCTCTCGGATGCACATATGCTGGATATAACTCTGGAGCAATACTCTTTCTGCCGGACTAAATCATGACGTTAAAATGGTTCGTTCACTTCATGAATTAACTGAAATTATTTCTTCCACTGTAGAGATAACTGAGGTCAGTTGTTATCCAATATTATGACAATTTACCACGAAGCTCGTTGAAATTTCAGCGGTAATTCATATGAATCCAACTTAAGAATCCCTAACCTCAGTAACTTGCAAAGTACTGGGAAGACATCTATATTTATCCCAAGACAGTAAACTTGGTAGAACGTCAGTACGCACTCAGCAATGCTGCTACTAGAGGAATTTTTCCGGCAAAGATTGACACTGTTAATGTTGAGGCTATATTTTCAAGGCTGCAATACTCTGCTCCTACTCGTATTTTAACTACTTTCTAACACATTTAAACACTTATAACAGAAGTGATATATGTGTTATTATTAAAACATTTCCAGTCTTTGTTATCTACACTCTGGCTGAACGTCATTAGACCAGTTTAAGAAGCAGTAAAACAAAATTACGAATACCATTCACACCCATGTCAACGAAGCGTTCATGTTATATCCACGCCCGCATAAACCTTCATTGTTTTGTTCCTAGGTGCAGGAGTAATTTTGCATTAATACAATGAACAATAAATCACTATAAGGCATGTACTACGAACCATTAATAGCTGGTCTTCGTACGTTTAATAAATTTCAAGGCGTTATGCATCCTAAAGGCTTATCATTATCAAAACAAAAGCTGAAAGAAGAATAGGCTCTCTCTCGTTATAACATGTAAAGTGCATATGAAGAGAGAATCATGCAAGGGCACTGAAATGACGAAATGGCTTAGATATGGCGAGCGTGACAAACATTCTGTCAGCAGCAGACCTACTGTTATTGCATGTTACCACTATTTCCGCTTTTTAACGTAATCATACACTATGTAAGGTGTTTTGTACCACACCATAGAATAAAATAATATTAAGTCAGTTTTTTGAACTATAATAAATTTCCAATTTTTATTTCAGTGGCGTTTGGCGGTATTGCAGGTTTGTGTCTTGGTTTCTCCTTGCTAAGCGGAGCAGAACTGTTCTACTATCTGACAGTCGGACTGTACCGGCATTATAGACTGATTTACCGGAGAAGACCACCTAAACACGAATGCAACGTATCAAACAAGGAGCCCATCTTCGACATCGAACAACATAGAAACGACCTCCTGCGTGTTAGACCTGGATGTCTGCATTACTAAGACCACGGTGACTCAGCCGGGTCTTGAAATGGTGTAGGTGAAAATTAAATTACATACACACTACAGTCAAAATTATAATCATATATATATATATATATATATATGCAATACTTTAAAATTACAGGATATATGGCTGATGTTAACTGCTTTCACTTATTGAAAGATAGAAAACTCCTACAGGCATATAGAAAACGCTTATTACGGGCTAAATGATTGGTAAATGAAACAACATTTTGTAAGACAAAATAAATGCCTGACACTAACACGAAAATACTTCTTGTAAACCTTGAATTTAAATTGAGATCTGCGCTTTTCTGGAATATTACGCGGCGTCGTGTGGTAATTGTATACCGACGTTTCGGGACAACATATCAGTCCCATCTTCACGGGTCAAGAGTCCGAGTAGGAAAGAAATGTTGCTGGCTTTCTTTCTTTCCTGCTCGGACTCTTGCCCCGTGAAGATGGGACCGATACGTTGTCACGAAACGTCGGTATACAATTGCCACACGACGCCGCGTAATATCCCAGAAGAGTGCAGATCTTATCAACATCGCGGCGGAAGCCTGAAATCAAGGTTTGAATTTAACTTTCTTAATATCCTAATCTCTGATGAGCTCCTGTTACTATTGACACTCCTGGTGCAAGAAGAAATGCGATAATATGAAGTGGAATCTTTAAGACAGAACTGAGATATTAAGTATTAAACTCAATTGTGTAGGCTATTGTTACATTTCTGCCTTAAATATCAGACTTTTATATAGTTTTAAGGCCCTGACCTGCCCGTCATTTTATATTTAAAACTTAGAAAGAGACATGTATATAAACTTAAAGTTAAAAGTTTATTGCAGTAACAGTTTCTTTCTTATCACAAAAATCACTCTTCAGATACACGTTTCTTATCCCAGTCAGTAGTTCCTGTCCTCAGAAATCTTCGCTTTTCGTTAGTCTCTACAGGCAAAGGTTAGGATAGCATCTTAAAACGGCAACTATTGCTTTCTTCTACATCCTTCTTTAATAACACAACCGAACCATTAACATTGGAACGTTGACCTCATTCTGTTTCTTCTGTTATTTGTGAATGAACATTGATTTTTTAACAAAGATAAAAAACAAGTGTCGGCGTAACAGAAGAGAAGATTTCGAGGTAAGTGACAAATATTGTTACTATTATTGGTTTGGCTATTTTAGAAATATTCGTTTGCATGTTTAAATGTTATGTTTACGTATACTTCCGTTAAATTCTGTTGAACTTGTTTCAACTCTGACTTCAATCCCTTGAATAATTCAGCCACATCTTTAGTTTTAAAAAATGCGGATCGTTTTACCACCCCGGAAACTCGCTCACAGAACTGGGTCTGATAGAGCAGGATAGGATGTTTATTCACTTCGTGGTGCAAAATTTAAATAGGTGTAATACACTTAATAACAATGAACATCATCAGTAAAATCAGTAATGACGTACAGGCACTTATTTAAAAAAACATGCATGAATTTACAGGTAGATATTTATTGCATGATGTAACTTAAAACTTTAACAATTCTTCGACAGGTTCTACAAATTTTTGCATAGAATACAAATTTGTACCAAGAAAATGTGTGCAAAAGACTTCTTAATTGCCAATATTACCCGTTCAAACTCAATGGGCTTTATATTAATTATAAATGACATGCAGTTTCTAAACCTATCTCATTTAAAAGAATCCAGAATTGTTACTGGTTGCATAAGCAGGCTTTCTAGGAACGTTTTCAAGTATGTTGTTCCCTTTCTCTGTAATAATTTTTACAATAACTATAATAATACATAATTATTTTATTTATGCATTTATTGAGTTTATCTTTTGAAATGAGTAGTTTAAGACTTCCTTACAAGGTCGCCAGCTACGTCTCTCTTTTCCTCCTTTCCGCATTTTTCGAGGATCTGTTCTCATAATATATAATTATGATAATAGGGCTATATAATGTAATTAAAGAGGGACAATATATAATATATAATAGATAATTCTTATGGAAAACTTGAAGACCCTATTTTGCTGCTCAAAATTCCCGTGAGCACGCGGAAGAATTTCTGAAATATTGACAATTTGGGCTGCCGCTTGCAACATTGTCGTCAAACTGCGGATTGCAGGATGCAGACCGATCTGCATGGTACATTTACGTATCGTGTCCCTAGATGGCAGTATAGAGAAGTCGAAAGACCTGTAATCGAATCGGAGTTCTGTGTTGTGATGATCAGAGCAATAATGTCAGAAATTGATGTAGTCAAAGGTTTGCGGACTGTACGAGAACGAATACAGGCAGCAAGCAAGAATAGAGGGCCTGTAAGTAAAAATTGCAGCATAATAACAACAGTTTTTGTCCTGACGTACTAGTGACAAATGTAAGGTTAGAATTTTATTTTCGTTTCATACATAGCACTTTCGCCGCTAACATGTTACATGTCAGACAAACCTCAAGCAACAATGGTATGACATTCCTTCTACCGTCGTCAGGCGAAAAGACAAATATTCTAGCGTTTAGATTAAGAGGACGTGTGTACGTTAGGCGTTGTTGCTCCGACAAAATTTTGTGTAGTTTTCGTAGTACCAACGCCGGTTGAAACGACATTCGGAAACGGCAGAGGGTTGGGAACAGATGTACATCCCGATGTCTGAAGACATTTGATTTGGACGAAAGTTGGGTTAGGTTTGTTTCTTTCAGAGTATAACAGAATTCACATTTTATTTCTCTCGTGATGGATGGATGCGAGAGGTTAGGATGTCAGATTATGTCATTTATGGTGGACCAAAGCATGATATGTCAGCTGGGGTGCCATCAGAATTTGTAATCCGTAATTTATTCAGTGTTGGGTAGATACAGAACAATCATGATAATTCATCCAGTAAAGTAAATGGCTAAAGGCAGGAAGACTGGCGTTCAGTTACTGGCAGAAGTGCTGGCGAGTTCTTTTCGTATGAATGAATTTGCCAGTGCATGAGGCTGACCACTTGACTTCACACGCGCCAATGTTAAGAATGCATGGAACTTCCTGTCTGCGCTCTGTATATACCTATGGCATGGTTCTCAGTGCAGTATAAAATCATGAAGACAGGGTTATTAAAAATTACTGTAAATACAAGTAATTGATACATGTTACAAAATTACAAAAATTGTAATGAACATATTAGTTAATCATTTTCTATGGGAAGATGAAATAATTGTCTTTCATCATCACCTTTCCATGACATCCTAAAGTCATGTAGTTATTCTGTGTTTTGTTTGTACTGTTTTACCTGGGTGATAAAGAATTGCAAGTTGTACACACTTCCACACTTCTTAATGTTTTTAACATATAGGTCTACATTACCTGTGTTGTGCTAAAGCATAGGTGCACAAATCCCAAGTTCCAGGTCGCCAGGCCGACTAAATTCTGTATGGTGGTACCTATTTCTATGTCCTCAGTATGGAACTTGCTTCATGTCACCCTTGGCTAGCACCTAGAATTTTGACGTGGTGACTAGATTTCTGGAAAATTTGTACACTCCTGTGCTAAATGAAGCTGCAGATGTTGTGCATGTTTCATAACAGAAAGTATATTTTTAAGGTGAGGGGTTATTTACCTCAGGCTGTTCCTGAAACAGGACAGTTGGCTTCTGTCATTGCCATCCACATCCAAAATGTGCCTTGCCATGATGGCAGGATATTCACATGTGGGATTATTAACATGGTGTACATGCTGAACATTTTTATTTGCCCTTTTTTAAACTCGTGTCACTATAAGAACTAGGACGGGGGTTAGTTTAATTTGACTGCTCTTTCAACTGGAAGAAGAAGAGGAAAATGAGAGAGAAATTGTCTTATATTGCAACTGGATCTGTATAATAGTGTTAAAGGGAGAAGAATGGAGGGTATTATCATTTGGCAAGGGCAAGATGTTCTGTGTGTAAGCTTCTGTGCAGGAGGTCAAGTGTTAAAGAACAAACGGGACCATTATGGAGATTTCCATTAGACCAGTTTAAGAAGCAGTAAAACAAAATTACGAATACCATTCACACCCATGTCAACGAAGCGTTCATGTTATATCCACGCCCGCATAAACCTTCATTGTTTTGTTCCTAGGTGCAGGAGTAATTTTGCATTAATACAATGAACAATAAATCACTATAAGGCATGTACTACGAACCATTAATAGCTGGTCTTCGTACGTTTAATAAATTTCAAGGCGTTATGCATCCTAAAGGCTTATCATTATCAAAACAAAAGCTGAAAGAAGAATAGGCTCTCTCTCGTTATAACATGTAAAGTGCATATGAAGAGAGAATCATGCAAGGGCACTGAAATGACGAAATGGCTTAGATATGGCGAGCGTGACAAACATTCTGTCAGCAGCAGACCTACTGTTATTGCATGTTACCACTATTTCCGCTTTTTAACGTAATCATACACTATGTAAGGTGTTTTGTACCACACCATAGAATAAAATAATATTAAGTCAGTTTTTTGAACTATAATAAATTTCCAATTTTTTTTTCAGTGGCGTTTGGCGGTATTGCAGGTTTGTGTCTTGGTTTCTCCTTGCTAAGCGGAGCAGAACTGTTCTACTATCTGACAGTCGGACTGTACCGGCATTATAGACTGATTTACCGGAGAAGACCACCTAAACACGAATGCAACGTATCAAACAAGGAGCCCATCTTCGACATCGAACAACATAGAAACGACCTCCTGCGTGTTAGACCTGGATGTCTGCATTACTAAGACCACGGTGACTCAGCCGGGTCTTGAAATGGTGTAGGTGAAAATTAAATTACATACACACTACAGTCAAAATTATAATCATATATATATATATATATATATATGCAATACTTTAAAATTACAGGATATATGGCTGATGTTAACTGCTTTCACTTATTGAAAGATAGAAAACTCCTACAGGCATATAGAAAACGCTTATTACGGGCTAAATGATTGGTAAATGAAACAACATTTTGTAAGACAAAATAAATGCCTGACACTAACACGAAAATACTTCTTGTAAACCTTGAATTTAAATTGAGATCTGCGCTTTTCTGGAATATTACGCGGCGTCGTGTGGTAATTGTATACCGACGTTTCGGGACAACATATCAGTCCCATCTTCACGGGTCAAGAGTCCGAGTAGGAAAGAAATGTTGCTGGCTTTCTTTCTTTCCTGCTCGGACTCTTGCCCCGTGAAGATGGGACCGATACGTTGTCACGAAACGTCGGTATACAATTGCCACACGACGCCGCGTAATATCCCAGAAGAGTGCAGATCTTATCAACATCGCGGCGGAAGCCTGAAATCAAGGTTTGAATTTAACTTTCTTAATATCCTAATCTCTGATGAGCTCCTGTTACTATTGACACTCCTGGTGCAAGAAGAAATGCGATAATATGAAGTGGAATCTTTAAGACAGAACTGAGATATTAAGTATTAAACTCAATTGTGTAGGCTATTGTTACATTTCTGCCTTAAATATCAGACTTTTATATAGTTTTAAGGCCCTGACCTGCCCGTCATTTTATATTTAAAACTTAGAAAGAGACATGTATATAAACTTAAAGTTAAAAGTTTATTGCAGTAACAGTTTCTTTCTTATCACAAAAATCACTCTTCAGATACACGTTTCTTATCCCAGTCAGTAGTTCCTGTCCTCAGAAATCTTCGCTTTTCGTTAGTCTCTACAGGCAAAGGTTAGGATAGCATCTTAAAACGGCAACTATTGCTTTCTTCTACATCCTTCTTTAATAACACAACCGAACCATTAACATTGGAACGTTGACCTCATTCTGTTTCTTCTGTTATTTGTGAATGAACATTGATTTTTTAACAAAGATAAAAAACAAGTGTCGGCGTAACAGAAGAGAAGATTTCGAGGTAAGTGACAAATATTGTTACTATTATTGGTTTGGCTATTTTAGAAATATTCGTTTGCATGTTTAAATGTTATGTTTACGTATACTTCCGTTAAATTCTGTTGAACTTGTTTCAACTCTGACTTCAATCCCTTGAATAATTCAGCCACATCTTTAGTTTTAAAAAATGCGGATCGTTTTACCACCCCGGAAACTCGCTCACAGAACTGGGTCTGATAGAGCAGGATAGGATGTTTATTCACTTCGTGGTGCAAAATTTAAATAGGTGTAATACACTTAATAACAATGAACATCATCAGTAAAATCAGTAATGACGTACAGGCACTTATTTAAAAAAACATGCATGAATTTACAGGTAGATATTTATTGCATGATGTAACTTAAAACTTTAACAATTCTTCGACAGGTTCTACAAATTTTTGCATAGAATACAAATTTGTACCAAGAAAATGTGTGCAAAAGACTTCTTAATTGCCAATATTACCCGTTCAAACTCAATGGGCTTTATATTAATTATAAATGACATGCAGTTTCTAAACCTATCTCATTTAAAAGAATCCAGAATTGTTACTGGTTGCATAAGCAGGCTTTCTAGGAACGTTTTCAAGTATGTTGTTCCCTTTCTCTGTAATAATTTTTACAATAACTATAATAATACATAATTATTTTATTTATGCATTTATTGAGTTTATCTTTTGAAATGAGTAGTTTAAGACTTCCTTACAAGGTCGCCAGCTACGTCTCTCTTTTCCTCCTTTCCGCATTTTTCGAGGATCTGTTCTCATAATATATAATTATGATAATAGGGCTATATAATGTAATTAAAGAGGGACAATATATAATATATAATAGATAATTCTTATGGAAAACTTGAAGACCCTATTTTGCTGCTCAAAATTCCCGTGAGCACGCGGAAGAATTTCTGAAATATTGACAATTTGGGCTGCCGCTTGCAACATTGTCGTCAAACTGCGGATTGCAGGATGCAGACCGATCTGCATGGTACATTTACGTATCGTGTCCCTAGATGGCAGTATAGAGAAGTCGAAAGACCTGTAATCGAATCGGAGTTCTGTGTTGTGATGATCAGAGCAATAATGTCAGAAATTGATGTAGTCAAAGGTTTGCGGACTGTACGAGAACGAATACAGGCAGCAAGCAAGAATAGAGGGCCTGTAAGTAAAAATTGCAGCATAATAACAACAGTTTTTGTCCTGACGTACTAGTGACAAATGTAAGGTTAGAATTTTATTTTCGTTTCATACATAGCACTTTCGCCGCTAACATGTTACATGTCAGACAAACCTCAAGCAACAATGGTATGACATTCCTTCTACCGTCGTCAGGCGAAAAGACAAATATTCTAGCGTTTAGATTAAGAGGACGTGTGTACGTTAGGCGTTGTTGCTCCGACAAAATTTTGTGTAGTTTTCGTAGTACCAACGCCGGTTGAAACGACATTCGGAAACGGCAGAGGGTTGGGAACAGATGTACATCCCGATGTCTGAAGACATTTGATTTGGACGAAAGTTGGGTTAGGTTTGTTTCTTTCAGAGTATAACAGAATTCACATTTTATTTCTCTCGTGATGGATGGATGCGAGAGGTTAGGATGTCAGATTATGTCATTTATGGTGGACCAAAGCATGATATGTCAGCTGGGGTGCCATCAGAATTTGTAATCCGTAATTTATTCAGTGTTGGGTAGATACAGAACAATCATGATAATTCATCCAGTAAAGTAAATGGCTAAAGGCAGGAAGACTGGCGTTCAGTTACTGGCAGAAGTGCTGGCGAGTTCTTTTCGTATGAATGAATTTGCCAGTGCATGAGGCTGACCACTTGACTTCACACGCGCCAATGTTAAGAATGCATGGAACTTCCTGTCTGCGCTCTGTATATACCTATGGCATGGTTCTCAGTGCAGTATAAAATCATGAAGACAGGGTTATTAAAAATTACTGTAAATACAAGTAATTGATACATGTTACAAAATTACAAAAATTGTAATGAACATATTAGTTAATCATTTTCTATGGGAAGATGAAATAATTGTCTTTCATCATCACCTTTCCATGACATCCTAAAGTCATGTAGTTATTCTGTGTTTTGTTTGTACTGTTTTACCTGGGTGATAAAGAATTGCAAGTTGTACACACTTCCACACTTCTTAATGTTTTTAACATATAGGTCTACATTACCTGTGTTGTGCTAAAGCATAGGTGCACAAATCCCAAGTTCCAGGTCGCCAGGCCGACTAAATTCTGTATGGTGGTACCTATTTCTATGTCCTCAGTATGGAACTTGCTTCATGTCACCCTTGGCTAGCACCTAGAATTTTGACGTGGTGACTAGATTTCTGGAAAATTTGTACACTCCTGTGCTAAATGAAGCTGCAGATGTTGTGCATGTTTTCATAACAGAAAGTATATTTTTAAGGTGAGGGGTTATTTACCTCAGGCTGTTCCTGAAACAGGACAGTTGGCTTCTGTCATTGCCATCCACATCCAAAATGTGCCTTGCCATGATGGCAGGATATTCACATGTGGGATTATTAACATGGTGTACATGCTGAACATTTTTATTTGCCCTTTTTTAAACTCGTGTCACTATAAGAACTAGGACGGGGGTTAGTTTAATTTGACTGCTCTTTCAACTGGAAGAAGAAGAGGAAAATGAGAGAGAAATTGTCTTATATTGCAACTGGATCTGTATAATAGTGTTAAAGGGAGAAGAATGGAGGGTATTATCATTTGGCAAGGGCAAGATGTTCTGTGTGTAAGCTTCTGTGCAGGAGGTCAAGTGTTAAAGAACAAACGGGACCATTATGGAGATTTCCACATACATTCAATTTGCTAGTTATGTCATTAATCATAATTTCATTACTTTTCAGGAGCTGCAGGAAGTACAACCTAGACTTGTGGCTGTTAGTAAGACAAAACCAAAAGAACTCATTATTAAAGCTTATGAATATGGGCAAAGAAATTTTGGAGAGAATTATGTCCAGGAGCTTGTTGACAAAGGTCATGACACAGAGGTAAGAGCACTGGGCTGTGCTGTTCATGGTGGCAGCAGGTTGCTGTGAAACATCTGTATATATGTACCACAATATATGGTCTCATATCCTAGAAATTGGTTAGCTTCATAGTCACTTCCATGTGAACCGCAGATCTCACTGTGTTTTTAGGTGTTTATAAGTAACCTGTTGACAGAGTTCAGGATGAGACCTGTCTTGGGGTATCTAGACTTAATGTATGAAAGTCGATTGGCTTTGAATCCAAAGTTACATTTAAGTCAGTGTTTGTTTTTTGTAAATATAATAAAAATTAAAATCCTTTGTTTGTGCAACCCTAGCCTTGAGTTAACTCAGCTGATTCAACTGTGTGCAGCTTAGTCACATTGACTCTTTGACTGCCCTGTCCATAATAAAATGGGCATGATCCTTGCTCCCTATTATTACAAATTTCCATTCATTATATACAAGAAAAGCATTCCTAGTAAAATCTTGCTGAGTTTGTCATTAATAAATGCCATGATGTCAGGCCCGTGATAACATGGCATTAATTGTCAAGTAGTTACAAACACTTATGGGCAGTACATAATAGAACTTTTGAACATATTTACAACTTTTTAGCATACATTGAAGATGGCTCTGCTTAAGACATTTTCCTACCTAAGGTATTACAATAATCTAATACCAAAATTTTTCCATATGGTCAACATATGTTTTCATGTGTTCCCCACTTAAAGTGATTTACACCAAACAAGCACAAGAAGTTCTTGATACAACAAATTTTGCACCCTTTAATGCATTTTTCACATTGAAATCTTAAATAGATTCACCAAGTTGCCATCCATTCAGTTTGTTTAAAACCAACGATAAGTAAATGCTCTCATTTCCTAAAGTTTAATCTCTGAGATCATTTCCATGTGGCATGACATACATGGCTTATTTTTGGCGTTTTTCTTATGTCATATTGGTGTTGAGTGTATTGTTTGAAGCCCGTTAATGTTTGAGACCAGTATTTTTACAAGGTTTATAATGGATCATTTTGATAACATAAGGTTCTGTCAGCCATTTTTATGTTAGTGCTATCAACTAGTGATGGCATTCAAGTTCAAAACATTGTTACTTAAAGCATTTTAGCAACACATAAAATCTGAAAGATGCCATGTTGTGGCATGTGGTTGGTCTACAAGGTGAAGAAGCCTGAGTGTAGCAGAGTTCTCTGTGACTGTAACTGTTTGACATTAATTTCAATAACTTGGAGTGTTGTCTTTGCAAAATTTATATACATTCTGTGTTTACTTCAAATTTCATATGTGTGTACAGTTGTCATCTGTAGAGTTATTAATTACTGAACATGTAATTAACATGGCTACTGCATCAAGAATGATGTAAACCTGAAATCACTGTCAAATGAAGAAAAGCTGGTCTTTTATAAACAAGGTGGATGCTCTTCCAAATGTTCTTTGTAAAAGAATTGTCCAAGAACTTGATATGTCTCTGTCAACTTTAAATACAATTATATCAATTTGGGATACAGTACTCACACTCACAGTCTGTAAGTGAAAAGCCAACCCAGAAATGGATGACAACAGTAAAACACGGGAAGGTGGGAATGGTATGTATGGAATGGTATCGGCAAAAATTGGCTTATCATTTACCAGTTGTGCTTGTAAAATAATATATTGTTTTGTGTTCATGAATGTGTCAGAATCACTGAAGAAGTTAATTAAACCTTACTGGTCCAGTGTTGAGTTAAACTGAACAGCAGTTTCCGTTGTTTCAGGTCCAGTGCCGATCTCAAGTCGACATATTTTACAGTGATTTATGTTGTTTTTCCCTAAACTCCTGCTATCTAGTTGATGCTTTTAAACTTTAAAGATTAGGGATTTTCTGGAAAATTAATTTGGACCAGGCTGGTGGAATTCTCAAGAATAATTTGGACTGCAAAGGGTTAATATGTGATTTCATGATGTAAATGAATTAAGTAATGCCAAAATTATGTGGAATAATATTCTAATAAAGTGAATGTCAGTTTTAGTACAGAATTACAAAAGTAACATATTTTCAGGCTTACACTTTTAAGATGTTTTCTAACTTAATCAGCCTAATTTGTTGAGTCTTTCCAAAATACGTCTTAAGAGGGTTTCACTGTGTTTGCATAAATATGCACACATGGACGGGTCTAACAAAATCCCCGAACTCGATTCATTTACAAATACAGGAGAGTTCTTTCATAATTCTGACATCATCACCATATTGCCTTGGTTTCTTTTATCTGCTAAAGTTCGTGCGGGATAGAAGTAGAATCGGTCATATGTTAGAGCACTTGGCATTGGGATTGGAAACTTTTTCAGCAGAAAAATGCTAGGGTATTTAGCTTGTCATGCCAGAATTAGTCATTATGACACTTGCTTGCCAAACACATACAGAGTATTTAAAAAAAAATTGGTCATGCAGAAGGGTAATTGAACTTAACCAGCATGACCAACCATCTGTGTACATGGACTGGCTTGTAAATATTTTCCAAACATAATTCAATGTTATGATTATTTTTAATCATAGAAACCCAACCTGCAGGAAAACATTTGCTGCAGACATGATGTGCAATCGAAGAGTTAAAGTGGACCCCCATGTACAAAATAAAATCTTGGTATGGCAGTTGAATTCCAGTATCCTGCAGAGTTTCTTCAGAAGGAAGTGTTTCTAGTTTTGATGTAGTTGCATTAATACTGTGATCTGAGAACTCTTGATTATTTATTTTCAGATTATAGAGAAATGTTCTGATGTCAAGTGGCATTTCATTGGTCGTCTGCAGCGAAACAAAGTGAGCAAAGTTGTGTCAGTTCCTGGCCTGTACTTGGTGGAGACAGTTGATTCAGATAAACTTGCAACTGCTTTGGATGTAGCATGGGCAAAACAGAAAGGACAGAGCACAAAACTGAAAGTCATGGCACAGATTAATACAAGTGGAGAGGAGGGTTGGTATATTGATTGGCTTTATAAACTTACAAAACACTTTACCTGATGTTCAACTGCGTCACTTTCACCCTCTGCGTCTCTATTTGTAGATATTGTAGAACATCTTTATATTACTTTAACATAATTTGCCAGTCATATTGAATGAGATCTTCTTAAGGGTTAATACTTTTCTCCATTTTGCAGAAAAGAATGGCTGTACACCAGAGGAAGCAATACAGCTTGTGAAACACATTGTAGATAAATGTCCCAATCTGGAGCTAGTTGGACTCATGACAATAGGAAAATTTGGTTATGACTTATCCAAAGGACCAAATCCAGATTTCATTGTAAGTTTGAAACTAGAATATGTTACATGTTTTGGGGCTGTTTTATTGAGCAACAAGAACAATATTGTACCTGCCTGAAGCAGTTCTGTTACATCTGCGAATCTGCAAGTGAGTCATTCTGTAACTAAGCATTCCCCATATTTCTCTTCCCTCCCACTGAAAGTTCCACCTGTGTCCACAGTTCCATAAGTAATCTCTCTCTTAATCTCATTCCCTGCTTTCTTTATTTTGTAAGGAATGATAGGCCTGTGACATCATGTATATCTGTGAGTGACCAACTCCCGTGTGTCCTCCCCCCTCACAATACTTTTGGACCAGTTTGTTGGGATTTTGAGAAACTGGGTGAGCATGATGTCATCCCACATTTCTGTATGGATTGACTTGGTATGTAGAATACCAGAGTAATGGATGGGGGAATCGTATGTGGTTGTATCATTTGTAGTATATAAAACTTTTCATAAAATTGGTGATGATGGTAAACTTGTTCAATTTGATGAGACTGTTTACCAAACTAGAAAGATATGCGGGGAGAGTATTGCCACAACAGTGGGTAGTCAGTGCAATTTGCTGAGAAACCAACAGTTGTTCCATAGTGCAAGCAGATCAGGAAATCATGAGCCCCATGATTGTTATTTCAAAATATGTAGAATGTGGATCTGTAACTTATTCTGACTCTTGGAGGGTTATAATATTAAACAATTAGAAGAACTAGAATTTGAACATTTTACAGTAAATCATAATTTTAATTTTGTGGATCCTGAAGTGGGTATACATAATCAACATGTGGAATGAATGTGAGGATCTGCAAAATGGTAGAATGAAGAGTGTTGTGGCACTGCAAGACATCATCTTGAATCATATTTATGCAGATCTATTTGGAGATGCTGTATAAATAGTAAAGATCCTTTCAGTGAGGTTTCAGCCAAATATCTTCTTTAAGAAAAATGTGGACATGGATTTCAATGCAGTACCTTAAGAGCAGCGTACCCACAAGTACTGACTCATGATACAGATGAAAGGGAAAGCAGGTATCGTAAATTTTTCCCAGAACTTCTTTAGCTCTCAAAGGAATATTATTATCCATGCATAACACTCACCTGCAGTGTCCTTAATTATACCAGAACCTTTGGTCTTTCTTCTTTCAAGTCTTGTATATGTCCTAGTTTCACATTTTATCCCTTTGTGTTCATTTCTCCCTGCATAAAAAAAAAACATTGTAGTTCCTGAAAGTGACACCATGTAGTTTGGTAGACAGGAACATGCTACCTCCATCTCCAGGGTAGAAGAGACTGTTGTACCCTGAAGTTGGAGACACTGGGTTCCTTTAAAACATTGGTACTGTCTATCAAACTACATGGTATCACTTTCTGGAACACTGTAATCTTCATAGTCACTGCCATGAAATCCTCAAAACTCAGAAAATACAGTTTCATTTTTTGTTACTGTGTTATTTAACTCCTTCCCACGGTGATATCATGGATGTACAGTCTTCTTCCTATTTAGCATATTAATTCTTTATCCATTGTCTGATTAAAACAAAACATTTTAAAAATAGTAAATGGCTTAAGTGCAATTGGAGTACCATACTACTGTAGTAGTAGTAGTAGTAGTAGTATGATTGATGGTGGATGATCACAGTGATAATAACACACCAATGTCATTAAATTTCAGGACACATTCTTCTCATTTACTCTTTTACCAAGCATTGTTACACCACACTGCATGTAACATTTTACTGTCACTTTTCAGTGTTTGAAGAATGTCCGAGATGAAGTTTGCCAAGCTCTTGGCATTGGCAGCAGTAGGCTAGAGCTTTCTATGGGGATGTCAGATGACTTTGAACATGCAGTAAGTTATAATTTTAATAGATCAGAATGCATGATTTTGCTGTTACTGGAGGAAAGTCCAAAAAGGTCTTTTGAGAATATCAAGTATGTGTCCATGATAGTCTTGCAGACTTACTTTTTTTTGTGTTTTCATATGTACTTGTTATCTGTGGAAGACTCAGAACCCGAAGAAAATGTGCACTGGATCATTTCCAATTCTTAACCAACTATGTGTTACTGGTCTTCCAACAATGGCAGTTATTCTGCCTATTAAGAAATACCAAACTCTTATGCATCCCACAAGTTCATAATCACAAAACCGTGCTTTGGACCAATGCTGAGCATTTTTCAACTTTCACAAGGGAGCTGGTAATCATGCAAGTCTTGCTGAACCTAATTTAATGGAGTACATCCCGTTGGGTTTGTGGAACGTTCAAAAACAAATTGGTTACTATCCAGCAAACACAACTACCATGTTGTTTAGAAACAGCTAGATGTTTATGTCGTTTATGACCATCATCGGGCCATCAGTACAATATTTTAAAATAAGGTAAAATGCAGTACATATATATTCACCTTATGGTTTCACTCTGTGGGATCCCACAAGTATACACTTGTCGGCGCAACCCCCTGTGCATGCCATGACCTGCGTTCTCAATCATAGGTTGCCAGGTAATACGTGAACAATCAACACGCCTATAGTATCACAATACACTACATACCATAAGTAATAATGTACCTTTGTACTTATAGATAATATACAAAACCATATACTATTGAACATTATGCTAATATTGCATTTGAACATTCACAATTTCAGAACAGAACTTCACGTGAGAACCATACAATAATAAAATGGCTGCAATTCAAAGAAAAGTCAGATATATGACATAAGCAAAAACATCCAAGACTTCATATCACCAATTTCATCATTCCAATGTTGTATATACATAATACCATCAGATCTACATTATATCACATAGCTGACACCTCAACTCTAATTTTTATATATATATAGAAGTATTATTTAATAATTTTATCATACAATTTAATATTTTAACTTTACCATTATACGAGGTCTGTCCAAAAAGTATCCGACCTTGGGCCGGGGAAAAAAAGTTCTGTATCTGGGTGGTTACAATACCTAATCCCCTTCAAAGTAGGCCCCTTGTGACTCCACACACTTAGCCCAGCGGTCCTTCCATCGCTGGAAGCAATTCTGGAAGGCTTGTTTTGGAATGGTGTGCAGCTGCGCTGTCGCGTTCTGTATGATGTCCTCGCGGCTGTCAAAACGGGAGCCTTTTAGCGGTGTCTTCAATCTCGGGAACAGCCAGAAATCACAAGGAGCCATGTCAGGAGAGTAGGGAGCCTGGCGAACCTGCGGAATGCCGTGCTTAGCCAGGAAACCCTGGATCAGGTGTGATGAATGAGCTGGGGCATTGTCATGATGCAGCTGCCAGTTGCGTGCGTCCCACAGCTCCGGTCTCTTGCGCCGAACTGCATCACGAAGATGACGGAGGACTTCTTGGTAGTACTCCTTATTAACAGTTTGGCCTAGTGGTGCGTACTCATGATGCACAACACCCCGGTAATTGAAGAAAACAGTCAGTATCACCTTCACATTGCTCCGAACGTGTCGTGCTTTTTTGGGCCTCGGGGATGTTGGATGCTTCCATTGTGACGACTGGACCTTGGTTTCCGGGTCATATCCGTACACCCACGACTCGTCACCAGTGATCACAGTCTTCAGGAACTCAGGATCCCTGTTGGCGCACTCCAGCATGTCCTGCGCGACCTCAAGGCGGAGTTGTTGTTGCTCCGGCGAAAGCAGCTTGGGCACAAATTTTGCCGCCACTCTTCGCAAGCTCACATCCTCAGTTAAAATCTTGTTTGCGGAACCTCTGCTGATCCCAACCTCATCAGCAATTTCCCGGACGGTCAAACGACAGTCCTCCATGATCAATGTCCGCACTTTGTCAATGACATCAGCATTTCGGCTCGTTGACGGTCTCCCGGAACGCTGGTCACTGTCCGCCGACATGCGGCCATCTTTAAAGCGGTTGAACCACTCTTTAATTTGAGTGACCCCCATTGCATCATCACCGAAAGCCTGCTGAATTTTGCGGATTGTTTCCGCTTGGGTATCCCCAAGTTTCTGACAAAACTTGATGCAGTATCGCTGCTCCAAACATTCTGTCATCTTGAGCGAAACGAGAATGCGACGAACACGTGTTACACCACTTCGCTATCTGGCAGCGACAGACGCATCCGGCGGTGTTGCGAGGCAGCAAAAAATCATGCATGCGCATGAAAGTCCCTTCTACCACTACGCTCAGTTTCCCCACCCTTTCGCCATTACTTACCGCGGGAAAAAATATAGTCGGATACTTTTTGGACAGCCCTCGTACATCCTAACAAGACCTACAATAATTTTACAACCATCAGCTACTATACCACCAGATTTTACAATTTTGTATTGTAATAAACATTGTAAATTTGTGGGATCCCACAGAGTGAAACCATATGGTAAATATATATGTATTGCATTTTACCTTATTTTAAAATATTGCATTGATGGCCTGATGATGGTCATAAATTATTGCAACATGTAGCTGTTTTTAAATAAAAAGGTAGTTGTGTTCGATGGATAGTAAAGGATTTGTTTTTTAACTTGCTCAACCTGTTTCCTGTATCCTCATAAACTAGTTTTCTTTAGTTCCTTTGAATATTATCCTCCCTCTTCTTTCTATTTTGTGTCCATCTTGTTAAGCATCCTCTTTCCATGTCCAACTTACACTGCATAACCTGTTTACATTTTAACATTCCCTTGACGTATAGTCTTGATGAGTTTGTTGACACATATTTCATACATTGAACTTGTGTAATGACATCTTTATCCTTGTAATACTAGGTAAGCGGTATATGATAATCAATATTTGTGACTAAAAAATGTTAATTTATGTCTAAATTTCATCTGCAGATTGAAATGGGAAGTACAAATGTTCGTGTAGGTAGCTCAATATTTGGACATCGGGAGAAGAAGTTGAGTGCCGCACACACAGATACGGTTTCAGAGGGGATAAAAAATGTCACTGTTAGCTAGGTCATTTTATATTGTGATTGAAGGTGTGTATAATGTAACTTACAAAGAATTACACATACATATTGTACGAGAAAGGCTGTGAAGTAACATCGTAGATACATATGAAGCATATATCAGAAATCAGGTCACAGAGACTTGATTCACTTCTTCAGCAGTGGTTTCCAGTGGTAGCCTAGCTATCCCATTTGAGGATAATATTTTATTTCTCTGAGCTACTTCAGAATTAGGTTTACATTTTAGAACTGGTTTTGGAAGGGACTGAGAACCAGAATCACCTCAGTATAACATGAATTTCAGAATTTAAAGCCATATAACAGGCTTTGTAACAGGGGATGGCTGGGACCAGCTGAATATTCTATAAGCTAGATAAGATACTGTATTAGGTAACTATGTAGTTATGTGTGTGGACTGGACTGTACATATTCAAACTGTGTCATGAATGTGTTGTTATAAATATTTACAGAGTTCATTTTCTTCAAAGTTTTTAGAACTGTGGAACAAAGTGTGGACAATATTTGTGTGAGAATTGTTGGTGTACTGGAAGGTTGAAAATTAGAACGGATGGTTCATTTTAATAGCATAATAGGAGCAGAAAACTTGATGGGAAGAGACCACGGGACAGCTGTGCATATGTGGGAGGAAAATATTAAAACAGATCTTAAAAGAAATGGGATATCACTGTGTAAAACAGATTCAGCTGCCTTCAGGTACCATGTAAGTTAGGGAAATTTTTAACCAGCTGAGGAACTGGGCCCTTCTCACTGACGTCTCTGGACTATGAAGTTATTTAACAAGAGCAGATTTAAAATTTCTGTGCTTGTATCTCAAACCCTTAGCTGCATAGTCTGTACAGGTATTACATCCCTCTTAAATAAAACTTGGGTTTCAAAGTTCCAGCTTCTCTGTGAACAAAAGTCATTTGGTTCCATAAATCTACCCCTTACTGTGCTATACACATCCATATCATTTTACATTTTGAAAATTTGTTTCATGGGATATAGTCACAGCTGCTGAAAATAAAGTCTCGCAGAAAGATGTATTGTACATGAACTTAAGTAACATTGGGTTTACTGAACTTTTGTTTGAACCTTGACATCAGTTTTAAGCTAAATTCTATCATAAGTTGAATCTCCAGTAGAGAATGCATGTAATTATTTTGAGGGTTATTTAAAGTTGTTTCCATTTTAAATGCATATTATTCATTTGTTGTTCAGACAAAAGTATAGAAAATAAAAATTACCACAAACAATATGAGGCAAAGCAGGCATATTTTAAGGCAGCAGGTAATTAAAGTCATATAGCTTCCTGCATCACTGCAAAAATTCATGCATTAATGAATCTTTTACTGTTCTTCAGATGGTAGAGAAGTAACTGGATTCACTTAAGTCTGTCTTCTCTGAAAACTTTATAAATAAAATGTATCATGTAGTTCAAAGAAACTTCTTGTTGTACAGTATATTTCCAAGGCCATAAGAAATGCACCTTTCCCTGAAAAATTGTGCCTAAAATTTCTTTGATCTGAAGATACAGCAGAATAATACATGAAGCAACAGAATTGTGTTCACTATACAGTAGCCCTTCTCTGAATTGTTTGCAGTTATTGGCTAGACAACATGGTATGTGCAGTATATTACAGTTCTTTCTAGTCTCAAGCAATTACTGCTGATGCATGTGTTATATATTCAGCCCTTCAGTTTGTCTCATACTGTATTTACCCAAATATTTTTTCATAATTGATGTGAAAAATGTTGGGGCACCTTATACGGTAACTGTGTGTTAACCACATTGTGTAAAGGTATTTTCCTGAAAATTGAAGATTAGAATAGGGGATCATCTTATATTCAGGTAAATACAGTATTTTCACTGTATGCTTGTTTATTATTATTATTATTATTATTATTATTATTATTTACTGCAATTGGGTTTTCACCCGGTGGCAGTAGTCCTTACACTAGTACACACAATACAAATGGACATATAAATATACATAAAAATAACAATACAAAACAAACTATACACAATTACAAAACAAAATACATACAGTAAATACAAGTACACACATTAGAACACCGTACACACATTACAAAAACATCCACACCTTACAAAAGCATCCACTCCTTACAAAAGTATCCACACCTTACAAAAACATCCATACCTTACAAATACATCCACACCTTACAAAAACACCCATACACATACAAAACAAAATACATACAGTAAATACAAGTACACATATTAGAAGAACCCCGTTCACACCTTACAAAAACACCCATACACATACAAAACAAAATACATACAGTAAATACAAGTACACATATTAGAACACCGTACACACCTTACAAAAACACCCATACACATACAATACCAAATACATACAGTAAATACAAGTACACACATTAGAACACCGTACACACATTACAAAAACATCCACACCTTACAAAAGCATCCACTCCTTACAAAAGCATCCACACCTTGCAAAAACATCCACACCTTACAAATACATCCACACCTTACAAAAACACCCATACACATACAAAACAAAGTACATACAGTAAATACTAGTACACATATCAGAATACCGTACACACCTTACAAAAACACCCATACACATACAAAACAAAATACATACAGTTAACAAATTACATACAGTAAACAAAATACATACAGTAAATACAAGTACACATATTAGAACATCGTACACAAATTACAAAAACATCCACACCTTACAAAGCATCCACACCTTACAAAAGCATCCACATCTTTCAAAAACACCCATACACAATACAAGAAGAAAAAAGAAAAAAAAACACACACACTACAAAAAACACCCACACATTAATTAATTTCAGTGCGTTAGAATATCCTCAGTATAAAGTCAGACCAAAGTACATGATAATTATATCCCCCAAGAACTTAATTCACTTCACTTCACTTCGAAACCAAAGCACTTCACTTCACATCACTTCACACCCCTTCACTTCACCTCCCTTTTTATTTAATCTCCACTTAAAAATCCTTAGCTTGTAATGACGTTCTTGACCCTTTTTTTGAAAGTGCTTAATTTACAGGGGAAAGTCGCTAGTACGCTTGGAGGTAATTGGTTCCAGCTTTTTATGGTCCTATTTACAAAGGAATATTTACCTACATCTGTTCTTTGTTTCCTAATCCTAATTTTCCGACTATGATCGTCCCTACCCAGGTAGCATGGTTTTAGCAGTCTATCCCCTATTGTTTTCCAAGCCCGTCCCCCGGTGTATGCTTTGAAAAGGGCGCATATTCGGGCTATCGCTCTACGCTGCGTCAATGTTTCCCAACCCGATTCATTTGTATTATTTGCAAATTTTTCCGCTCTCTTTTGCACGCGATTCAAAGCGCTTACCTGACCTTCTCTGTATGGGTCCCAACACACCGCTCCATACTCTAGTATCGGTCTCACAAGTGCCGTATAAGCTAAACTTTTCGTATTATTATTTGCCCTTTTGAGTATACGCATTACGAAATGAAGAGCCCTCCATGATTTTCTTAGTGTATAATTTACATGATCTGCCCAGCTTAGGTCGCTGCGTATAATTATTCCTAAATACTTAAAGTTATTTGCCTCTGGAATTAGTTGATCCCCAATACAATACCTCAGTTTACCTTTGACCCTAGCTCTATTGAAGCTTACTGCTTTACTCTTACTTGGATTTATCCTCATTTCATTTTCAACCGCCCATTCCCCTAATCTATTTAAGTCTGTCTGCAAATTTTCAATGTCATTACTATCGATTATCCTCCTGTATATTATACAATCATCAGCGAAAAGACGTATATTTGACTCAATGTTTTTCCAAATATCATTAACATAAGCGAGGAACAGCAACGGACCTAATACGCTCCCTTGCGGCACTCCCGACGTTACTCTGACTTCATCAGATAGTTGTCCGTCTACTCTAACTCTTTGCGAACGTCCTAACAGAAATTCCTTTATCCATACCACTACCCTCAAGTCCACACCGGTTTCCGCAATTTTTGTAAGCAGCCTATCATGTGGGACTAAATCAAAAGCCTTTGAAAAATCTATTATAATCGCGTCAGTCCTAACTCCCTCGTCCAATGAATCAGCAATATCTTGACAAACTGTGACTACTTGACTTTCGCATGAGTACCCTGGTCTAAATCCATGCTGACCCTCATATAACCACTCACTCATTTCCCAGACTTGTCTTAGATACCCTGCTATAACGTGCTCCATTTGTTTGCAAACTACTGAGGTTAAACTGACCGGTCTATAGTTTCCCACTACCGATCGATCTCCCCCTTTATAAATAGGAACCACTATAGCTTTTTTCCAGTCCCCTGGGATAGAATTGTTGTTCATCGTTATATCTAGTAATCTCGCGAGGTATGGAATCATGGCTTCCCCACCTAACTTTAAAATTTCCCCAGGAATGCCATCTGGTCCGACGGATTTATTTCTCCCGATTGCTGATAGAAGTTTCCTTAAAATGTTGATACTAATGGTGAACGGTTTTTCCTGAATCTGTTGATTGGATTTGCGGGGTATTTCGTTCGCAACTGAATACAGACGCATAATAAGAGTTTAAGGAGTTGGCCTTTTCTATTGGTTCGGTGATGATATTTCCATGAATGCCCTTGATCGCAGGAATATTTTCTCTATTACCTTTACGTCTTTTAACATACTTATAAAACTCTGCCCAGCATTTACCTTCGTTTTGTAAGACCGAACTTAAGAATGTCTCCTGAGCCTTCTTTTTTGCTATCAGTAACTCTTTGGATAAACGTTTCAGCTCTGCTTGGTAATGCCCTCCAAATTTTCGCTTATTGTAAACTTTCCTCACCTTTACCTTAAGTCGTTTTACTTCCTTCGTGTAATATTCCGGATCCGGATTTTTACTCAGAATTTTATGTGGTACAAAACGTTCTATACCCTCAAAGACTATTTCCTTGTAGCTTTTCCATATCTCCTCCACGCTACTACCATTTCCAGCCCATAAGCTAAAATTTTCCCGAAGAAATGTTTGTAAACCTAATACATCTGTTTTGTGGTACACCGGAACTATCCTTTCAATTTTTTTCTCCCGACAATTTTCATCCCATTCTACTTCCAATAAAACCCCGCTATGATCGCTGATTCCGTGCACAATGTTACAAGAGTTAAGCGTATTATCAGGTCTGAGGAGGTAGATGTCCAACAGCGCGTCACCTCTCGTCGGGCCACTTACTACCTGAGTATAACCATTTTCCCATACTAATTTGTTTACGAAAGCCTGAAAACCGGTTGTCTTTCCTGCATCCCCATTCCAATTCGCTTGAGGTAAGTTCAAATCTCCTCCTATAATGCATCTCTTCGTTGAGTTTCGCGTAAGTAAGGTACGGGCTGCTAGTCTTTCAATCGCCAACATATCCTCGTTAGGAGCTCTGTATATACCTATAATTTCCCACGAATATTTTGGATCCATTCCTTTCACTTCCACCGCGATCATCTCAAAATCCTCATCCACCCACAGCTCCGTACAGGCAATGTAATTTTTAACACATATAAAAACCCCACCACCACGGGCTGTCCTATCTCTTCTGAAAATTGTAAAATCTGCCCTAAAAACTTCAGCATTGCTAATGTCTTCTTTAAGCCATGACTCCGTGCCTATAACAACATCAGGGTTGTATGTGTCAACTAAATTCCAGAAATCTAAGGCTTTATTATATATACTCCTACAGTTAACCTGTAGCACCACTAGCGACTTACCTTCAACCCTATATGCAGATGTTGTACTTATAGATTCAACCCCTGACCTAGCTTCAGTTTCCCTACTCACCCATTTATTCGTGTCTGTCCCCCTTTCTTCATGTAAAGTCTTCTGTTTTTCAATTGATGGTTGCCGCGTTTCCCTGGTTGTCCTCGTTCTGCGAGTTCCATCCACCGAAGTATGTCATTCCTTCCTCCGTGAAGATCCTCCGCCATCAAGTCCACTAACCCTAGCGTACAGTTGTCCCAGTCGTTTCTTTCCTCTTCCGTTCAGATGCAGCCCATCTCCAGCAAAATCCCCATCCTGTATCCAGCTGTTCGGATCAACGAATGTAATTCCGAGGGCGTTTGCTATCCAGTCGAATCTATCATTAAGAGCACCAATACGCCGCCATGATACATCTCTACGTCGCAGCACTCCACTCAGGACAAGTCTGCAGTTCGGACATTTATTCTTAACCTTAGCCATAAGCGTATACACTTCTCCCATTACAAAATCCAGATTTCGCGTTGTTTTCAAGTCATTTGTACCTACGTGAATAATAACAGTTTCTGGACAACCTAGATCCCTCTTGTCTATCACTCTGCGTAGCTGTTCAGTTTTAATCCCCGGAAAACACTCCACCTTCATATCTGTATGTTCTGTTCCAACATTACGCACCATTGAATCGCCCACCACCACGCACTTTGCAGCCTTTTGTTCAGTCGGCACTATGTCCCTCTTCCCAGCTCCAGCCAGTAATAACTTTTCTTCAAGCTTCCTGTTCCTAGCCTTCAGTTCATCAATTTGTCGCAGAGCGTTATGCAATTCTTCCTCCAACATTCGCATCCTTTCAGTCCTACACTTATCACAGCTCCACTTCTCTCTCTCAGCCGCTTGAGCCTTCACATTACCACAACTATAGTGATACCAACGTTCACATAATTCACATTTGATTCCCGACCTTAGATTCCTGCCACAACCAGTACATAAAAGTTGCACAGTGTTACCTCCTTCCACAACAGGACCAGGATTTCGTTCCACTCCACCAATCACTAGTAAAACAGCTAAAACCATAGAACTCAGCATCGTCAATCCCAAGCAATGTCCAGTATCTCGGTTAGCGTCACCACGCTTAGGCACGCCACGCCACGTGTACCTCCCGGCCCAGGTACCCACTCTCGCCCGGTAATCTTCCAGGTAGCAACCCATAGTCTGTTCTTACTCAGGAGCTCACCACAAACACGTCTGCCCACAACAACCTTCGCAACCCGACTGGATATGATCTGGTGGTTATTAATGACTGTAGTGACACATGGACCTTAAAAATGTTTCTTGCAAGATTTGGGGTTCTCAAAGCAGTGTTGATGAAGATTCAGTTCTGGGATGTGACACCATGTCGATTGGTAATAGTTATAAACATTTTGCAGGAGCTTACTGCCTCCATCTCTGGGGTCTATGCAGTCCAAGAAGAGACACCTCTAAAACATTAGTAACTATTTACCAATTCACATGACATCATATCCCAGAACTGAATTTTTGGAAACTGTTTCTTGTTGGTAAGTACTGTATGTAGATCTCCAAACTATCATTACCAAATTTATTATAATTACAAAATCTGTTCCAAATTATATATCAGGCAAATTTATTCACCCGATGGTTCATGAATGAAATTATAATCAGTCCCATACATGTAGTAATGCAATGAAGGACCTTGTGTAAAGTATTGTCTTGCCATGTATCCACTAGTGCAGTGATTCACAAAGTGTGCTCCACGGATCCCAAGGGATCGGTGACCAGTTCCCAGGCGATCCATGGATACATTTCTCTAATGGCTACTTTGAAGTTTACTTGTTTTTTTAATTAAAGGAATAACGTTTTGTTAAAAATAATCACAGAACTTCTTTAACTGGTGATGTGTTTATTTTGTACGATCATTAGAATGTCTAATTAAGAAACCTCCTGTACCCACAGAGCGAACAAGAATCAGTTTAATTAAGGTCAAATCATGCAATACATTGTTACATATGCTACTGGTATGTATTCATAGCTATCTAAAATCAGTTCTGAGATATAAGCTTTTAATTTTGGATACCTATCATCCAGACACACTATTTATGTGAATAAGGATGTCAGGATCCATGGTTATTTTTCGAAGCCAAAAGGGATCCGCGACCAAAAAGTTGGGGAAACAGTGCACCAGTGTAATTGCCATTCCCCATTCATCAGTAATGCTGTGAAAACCTAAACTATCACCATAATTGTTTTAAATGCAATAATGATTACTTTATTATTTGACATGTCATACTGAGTAACACATTACAAGACTGATCAAATGGATGAGGTTAGAAAGTACATGTCAGATATAATATGTGTAAATAAAACTTATTCAACCTTTTATACACAGATAAGTAAGAAAGAATGGTTTGAATGAGGTTCCTCCTGTTTCCTGACATTGAGGAGGATAAACCATTCTGAGCAGTAAAATTCTGGAACCTGTAACTAAATTTGTTTTGTACACAGTTACCAGACTGAAGCAGCACATAACACAGGCATTTCAATAACCTAGCCATTCATGAGAATTCACATTCTTCTGATCAGAGAAATTCATTACAAGTAACTGTGCCTACTGTTGAGTTGTGTTCATGACAAACAAAAGAACTTCTAGATGCACTTATCAATAAGCAAAGCAATACAATTATTATCCATACAAGACTCTTCCTATCACACATCAGGTCTTGTGTGCTGTCACAGCCAATACTGCAGGGATGCAAAGTTACAATCAAAAAGTGCCTCAGAAATTTTCACACAATGGCATCATCACATACTGTCCTACATAGATGTGACTGGACAGATAAGTGGAAGGAGTTGGCATTACACTCTACAGCCAAACAAAGAACACATTGTAAATCTATTAACATTAATCCATCAACCCTCTGCCCATTCCGTTTGAAACAATACTGTGTGATGTTATATGCTTAGTTTCCTGTTAATAAATGTTAAATGAAATATTACTTTCCTGCATTTTCCTGCATTAGTATGTCGTGTCTTTCTGGTAAGATTTAAGAATCACTTCTGGCCTTTTATTGGCTCAGAGGAATTGTCTGCCAGATCATACAGAAGATGTACGTCACAAAAATTTGGTGAACTGCAGATCTTTCCAATACAATACACTACACTACACAAATACAGAAGTGGGGGCAAAACTTATTAGTCATCTGAGATGAAATTTACAAATCTTCATACATTAACACTTTGGACAATCAATGTTTCTTTAACCACAGCAATATTTTTTAAAATGAAACTGCAATGTAATTATCCCTCCTTGTCTTTCAGTACTTATTTTATTATACAATTTAGACCATATCAGATGAGGAGGGCTTTTAACTCACCAAGACTTCTAAGAACTGTTATTTCTGAAAGAGAAAAAAATAAATAAACTTGAAGCCAATTCTTGTAAATTACATTATGTGAGCACTGAAATCATGCATGGGGACTGTGCCCCCTATTTCATATTAGCATGGGGCTTTCACAAGGATTTGAGGTTTGACTTTGACAGAAATTTGACTCACTGTTCTGTATACATAAATACTAAGTATCTACCACATCACATTCCTTTTCCTGTCATAAAAAATCTCTTAATCTTGGCACAACAAATGACACATTATAACACTGCAGGATGGAATCACAAAGATAGACAAAGAGAATGGGTTTACTATGCATGAGCTTCCTGGATATGTTTCTTACCTGGGCAAATATCATGGGAACCTACAACCAGTATTTTTTCCATTATATTTTAACACAAATTACAGAACATATATGATTGGGAGGGGGAAGGTTCCAAAAATATAGAAGGCCCCTCAAAATCCTAGGCACCAGAAAAGTAAAATGTGCTGAGGACCCACAAATATTAGGCACCACTGTATAAACTTTTAAGTCGCCCAGGTGACCTAGTGCATGGGATTTGTGCACCCCAGTATGGTTCTATTAACGTGTTATCTGGGGCTACCATGTATCCTCTTTTCTCCAGATATGTCCTTGTTTTCAACCCAAAAATTTCCATCTGGGCAGGCTCTTTAAATCTGTATAGATGTCTGGGTTTTTGATTATTTGTTATTTCTTAAAGCTTATGCATATTTTAATGGTACTAAAATGCAAAAAAATATTTTTCAGAAGTACATAATTACAGTATATTATCACTGTCTGAGTCAAAAAACAGAAATATGAGTTCAGCAGTTGACCTTCATAATTTCTAGAAAACTTTGGTGCAAAAATTCTGAATAACTTAATCTCAATGAAAAACATGCTTAAAGAATGTCTCACTCAGAATGTCATACCCATGAAATTTAAAGCACTACTAGCAGAGAAAAGGGGCCAGGATAGCATAGTCTGTACAGCAACTCACTATGGGCTTGACAGTCCAGGATTCAATCCCTGGAGGAAGCAAGAGATCTTCTCTTTGCCAAAACCTGTCCACAACTGGCTCTGGGGCCCACCCAGCCTCCTGTTCAATGGGTACTGTGACTATTCCCACCAGTAAAGTGGCTGGGGCATGGCATTCACCACCCACCCCCATCTAGTGCTGAGGTTAGGGAGAGCAAAAAAGAGTATACCTCAACTCCCCCTCTGTGCCTTCATGGCATATTAGAGGGAGAACTTTACTAGCAGAAAAACATAGAACGGGACTTTTACTTAATAAAACTGACTATTTATATGTCCTCTTTTTTTTATTGTCAGTATATGCGGAAAGTTCTCCTTTCTTGTGATGAATATATGGTAAAACCTAATGTTATCATAAATGATGCTTCTGTTACACAGGTAACAGTCTTTTGAGGTGCTGGTGGCTATGTAATTCTGAACACTGGTATTACAAGGGAAATACATGTTATCCTACTCTATATTAGATCCTCCCAGATATATTTTCTGTGAAAACAAAAAAATTTTGATGTTAATTTTTGTTAATATAACTGAAAGATAGCAACTTAAATTTACGTACTCTTGCTTCTCTTATGCAAGGCGGAAAAGCATCTTGCGCTGCATCCTGTGCTGCAGTTCTCCTCGACGGATCATGGTATGGATCACCTTGTAAATAGCACGCTCTGGATACTTCTGTCTTAGAAAGTCTTGCACAATGTTATGTTCAGAAACCTGTGAACCAATGGCAAACCTCCTCTTCAACTGTTTCTCAATTCTTGTGAGCATCTCATGGTCCTCCTCTGAAGTGAAACCTTCAGCACCAGCCAGACTACCAGACATTGCAGCATCCAGGGTTGACACCTGAAATAATCTTAGTGCCTCATTGACATGTGATTCTGTTGCAAATGGCTGCAGTTGCATCTTCGCTAGTGACTCAGCAATGCGAATTACCGCCTCCAGCTGCCTCACAGTGATTGGGATGGATAATCTCTTATCCATTTCCAACTCATGTTCCCTTGTTCCACTACGCATCAGCACATAACGATTCTTCAACTTTTCCCCAGCAGCTTCTGACAGTCGTGGACCACAATGTAGCCGGCAGTAGTTTATGTACTTCTTTATTGTCATAAGTGACAGTTCTCCATCTGTGGCAACATCATCTGTCATTTGACCAGCATTCATGTGGACATTCATTATGTGTTTGGCAAGGGTTTTGTCTCTGATTTCATTGTGCTCATCCTTCACTATAAAGATCATGTCAAATCGTGACAGAATTGTGGGCATGAAGTCAATGTTCTCTTCTCCTTTCATGTCATCCCAGCGTCCAAAAATGGAATTTGCTGCTGCCAGGACAGAGCAACGGGAATTTAAAGTCGTCGTGATTCCAGCCTTGGCAATGGATATTGTTTGCTGTTCCATTGCTTCATGGATGGCAACCCTGTCATCTTCTCTCATCTTGTCAAACTCATCTATGCAGACTACACCTCCATCAGCCAACACCATCGCTCCACCTTCCATCACAAAGTTTCGGGTGACAGGATCACGATTTACTGAAGCTGTAAGACCAGCTGCTGATGACCCCTTACCTGAAGTATATACTCCAATTGGTGACACCTTTTCTACAAACTTCAGAAGCTGGGATTTTGCCGTACCAGGGTCACCCAACAACAGGATGTTAATATCACCACGCCTTGTCAGTCCGTCTGGCAGACGTTTACGTGACCCTCCAAACAATAAACAAGCAATTGCTTTTTTTATATCTGTGGCTCCAAAGATGCTTGGTGCAATGCTAGCAGCAATCCGTTCATGGAGACTGGGGCTCGATGCCATGCGACGAAACATTTCTTCTTCATCAGATGTAACTGGTAATGCACTGGTGAAACCTGTACCATGTGCATCCACTTGTATTCCGACAACACGCAAATAGGGCGCCCTAACACCAACAATTGGTTTCTCACGACCCCCTCGTTTAGATGGCTTGGCTATTTTCTTGATTGAATATATTCCCAAGACAACAACCCTGTTGCCTGGGACAACCCGCTCACAAAGGTATCTGTCACAGTATAACTGCAGGTGGCGTGGCATTTCTCCCTGAGGAATGGAATCTGGTAGTTCTTGCAGCTTAAGCACCTGGAAGTCCACGCAACTACATTTATCAGGGACGATGAAGAATGGATCTAACGGGCACTTCGGTCTACCTGCCTGTTCTGTCGTGCATTTCCTTGGAAGAACGTAACCTTCTAAACCCGGCTTAACCGGGAGATCAGGAATCATATTTCTGCAAGAGCGGCACTGAATAGCAATCTTTGTTGCCTTAGCTCTAATTCCCGAAGCTGACACAATGATACCCGGAATCTTTACTAACCGTGATACTACCTCAGACTTCATATCTCTTAAGGATGCTGGATTAGCATCAGACGATAGAAATATTTGTATGTCTTCCACATCCTCCTCTCCTTCTGGTCTTGGAGCAGTTACCTCATCAGCAACCTCTTTTGCAGCCTCTTCAAATACTGGAAGATGTTCGATAGGTTGTTTATACAATTTATCGGCAAGTGTCTCATCAAAGCTAGCCAGATCTTCGATATTCACTTCTAACCAATATTGACGAAGATTGTACTGACGCTTCAATTCATCTCTGTATTTGTAATTAAAATTTCCTTCGTGAAATTTCCTCAAGAAATCCTTAAATTTCCTTTTCACCGCCTGAAGATTAAGTTGATTGGTATCAACTTCTCCGGCCCCGAAGTTATCAGAGAAAAACACACCAGGGTCGTCAAATCCCTCCATGTTCAGAATTAACAGGACTTTCGCGCGAAAAACCAAGGAAGTGTAAACATCATGCAATGAAATTTCTTTATACGTTGCGTACAGTGGGAATAGTAATTTCCCTCTGTTCAGTAGTGCTTCTGACTTCAGTAGTGGGTATAGTAGTAACCGTGTAGGCTTGCTCTGATCCGTGGTATAGGTATGTGTGCCGGTGCCCGTGAACTATGGTGGTTACGAAGGTTGTTCATTATCTGTGACGTCACCTGTGCTGTATCACGTGTGTGGATCCTATTGTCTTCTGTGTGTGTGTGTGTTTTTTTAACCTTTAAGAGGCGAAACGGACAAATCTTCCCATCGTTATGTGTAGGTATTAATGCCAAAACGGACATTTTTGTCCAAAAATATATATGTAAACTTTTCGCATTAAATACGATATTGGCGGGGCAATAAGCGTGTGTAAATATTATGTATACATACAACAGACTTGAAGGTAATTTTACAGTTGTGCCTCATACCAAGGGGACGTATTGTGGCGCGGAGGTAATATACCATAAAATTATGTATTCAACACTGTTTAGAGCGTATTCAGCTTCATGCTCCAGCATCTGTACATTCATGTGCCCCAGATACTCATCGATTAAAAAGCCGGTAGGATCGAGTTAAGATTTATACGAGTCGATAGAAATATTTATGTACTTTCCGGGAACCGAACCCTGATCTCCTTTCTGGTAGTCGTATAACTTATTCACTGTTCTAGCCCGTGCTTGTACTCACAGAAAAATTTTCAATACATTTTCACAATATATTTGTCTAAATATACGAAAAAATTATAAGCTTCCGGCTGTATTTACCCTTACGTACTTGATGGAAGAATGAAACATAGCTCACCCGAGAAAGGCAGTATATGATGCGTCATCAGAAGGAAGTTACGTGTTACAGAAATTATTACATACCTTATTATTAGATGTTCTCATCCAAATCAATATCACAGATCAGCTGTGAATAAATATCTTCATCACGAATATGCCTTCTGCGAGCCATGATGCTGATTATGTACTCACAAGAAATAATTTTCACAAGCGACAGGGTCACTGCACTGTGCGACAAACACTGAAAGAGTGTGGCCACTGGTAGGAATACCGAGAAACGTACTTTTCCTTTTGCAGGTCAGATTCCTCATGGTTGTAAAACTGTAAACCTCTTTGTAAGTACACCCTTACAGAAATCACACCAACGAAAAGCATTTCGCTGTTGTTAAAATAACCTCACAGAAATATTTTCCCTTGAAAGTGGGGACGAATTCAGGAGAAAGGAGCCAGAATTTAAGGCTAAAGAGAACGAAACATAACATATTACTAAAATTTCTGTCTCTTAGGGA
This sequence comes from Reticulitermes speratus, assembly GCA_021186555.1. Lineage (NCBI taxonomy): Eukaryota > Metazoa > Arthropoda > Insecta > Blattodea > Rhinotermitidae > Reticulitermes > Reticulitermes speratus. The sequence continues at coordinate 17,158,881 of JAJKFL010000330.1, forward strand.
AGCGGTTCTTTCTTATTTTGCATCAAAATATTTTATAATAAACTATGATATACATTACCGTGTTCTCCATGCTTCACTTGAGTAAATACGATTTGTTTCACAGATCCAGCGTTAATATTTTTCAAGATATTCAAAATTTTCCTAACCATTGCAATAAACGTTTAAATCCCCAAAGAAAATTCCGGTCCGCTGTCAGTACAGGGTATTTAAATCACGGGCTTTTAAAGGTTAATTTGTTACAGCATGTCCCATTACACTAGTAATATTACATGCTATCGACATTCGGATTTACATAAATGTTGTACATAATACATCATTGTTTTACAAAGTTCACACTATAGTTGATGGCTTACAATACTGAGAAAAATGTGATTAATACTTGAGTTATTATTGTCCAATATTTTCAAAGTCTATACTATTTACAGATTTACAGAATTCTTTTAGATGTTTACTTATATACTCGTGTTTTTGTGGTGGCCAAATTCCACCTTTTTTAATGATGCTTGTTCTTAAGACGTTACGTTGCTGATCCAGTTTTGTACAGTGCATTAGTAGATGTTCCACTGTCTGATCGCCCTGGTTGCATGGGCATCCTGGATCCTCTATTATATGGAATCTGTGGTAGTAGCTCTTCAGTTTGCCATGGGCCGGTCACCATAGTTCTGAAGTTGGTTGTTATTGGAATTTTCCTTTTCAATCTATCAATGATGCTGGGGGAAAGAAGTTTTTGGTTTCTTGTCCTTTTATTGATGTGTCCCATTCTCTTTGCCACTTTTCTATGTTTGGTTTTTGTATTTCGCTTTTTATTATATTCCTCGGGACTTTTGATTACATTATTGTGTTTTCTTTTTCTGCTACTTCCTTTGCCAAACAGTCTGCTATTTCATTTCCATAGATTCCTGCATGGCCCTTGACCCATCTGAAGTGTATCGTCCAATTTTCCTTCTCTAGTATTCTTAGCTGTGATCTTACATTTTCAATGAGATGTTTATGGTTCCGTGCATTTTTTAGTGAATCGTTATCTGACTATCTGTGTAATTGCTGCTAATTTATTTTCTACTTGTGATAATTGATGAATTTCCTCCAATGCCTTTTGTATTGCTAGTTGTTCTGCCTGGTTGTTTGAACACCTATTATGCAATTTATGTTTAATTTATTTACGATCAGGCCATTTCTGAATATTACTAAACCACAACCAACTGCTTTATTTGACTTGCTTCCATCAGTATATACTTCAATTGGGTATTTCTGTTCCTTGTCACTTTCCTTAATATTAACTACGTCAGCTGGATGGGGCAAATCTGTCACTGCTATAGGCTTATCGTAGTCCTCTGAGTTGTGTGTCATCTTGTAGATGTTTATGGTCTCTTGTGTAATTTTCTGCAAATGTATGGTCCCAGCCACAATACAAGTTGCCTCATAAGATAGTGTTCAGAATGCTTTACACGTTTTAATATTAATGAGTTTATGTGCCCTCTCTATTTTTATAATATTTTTATAATATTTTTTTGTCTCAGCAAAGCTGCTTCCCACACTGGTGCTCCGTATGTTGTTATAGGTACAATCACTCCTTTGTAAATTGTTTGCAGTGCTTTGTGTCCTAGTCCCCACTGAAGTCTTGCTGATTTTGACAAAATGTTTATTAGTTGAATACCTTTTTCTGTTATGTGCTCTGTATGTATATAAAATCTGAATTTGTTGTCAAAGAATATTCCAAGGTATTTAATTTCTGTAACTTGTTTCAGAATTTGATTATTTAAGTATATATTAATGTTGGCATTATTTTGTTTGCACATCTGAAACAAGTTGTTTATGTATGCAGAGTTGTTACTGCAGGAGTACGGAGGTATAGAGCTGGCGGTGCTTGTTAAAGATAAATTTCAACACATTTAATTACTAAACTGTTAATGCAGGGTCACATTAGGACATGTTAGTGGAGGCAAGCGGTGGAGCGTACTGAACTTTACACTGAATGCAGTTGCATTACGTAAGAAATTTCCCGATGCCTTCAAGTAGGCAGGCGAAGAAATCGGTTTTGCCCCAGGAGCAAACCTCATGGCCAGTTGAAGGCAAGTTGGGGTGTCGAAGCAAGAAGTGTTCCCATGTGGTTCGGCGCCTGTTTCTCAGTTAATTGCTGTGTGAAGACGGTTGTATTTTTACAAATACCAAAACGTTGAGGTGGAACTAAACTAACTAACTCCATGGAGCTGAGTCCTTCTTGAGAAGCTAACAGGTCGTCAGCTAGTCAAGAAATTCCCCGCGTTTTATGGAACCCGAAGGTTCATTACCGCATTCACAAGAGCCCACCACCTGTCCCTATCCTGAGCCATATCAATCCAGTCCATGCCCCCCATCCCACTTCTTGAAGATCCATTTTAATATCATCCTCCCATCTATGCCTGCGTCTTCCAAGTGGTCTCCTTCCCTCGGGTCTCCCAACCAAAATCCTGTATGCACCTCTCCCCTTCCCCATACATGCTACATGCCCTGCCCACCTCATTCTTCTTGATTTGATCACCCGAACAATATTTGGTGATGAGTATAGATCAATAAGTTCCTCGTTATGTAGTCTTCTTCACTCCCCTGTTACCTCGTCCCTCTTAGGCCCAAATATCCTCCTCAGGACCCTATTCTCAAACACCCTCATCCTGTGTTCTTCCCTCAGTGTGAGAGACCAAGTTTCACACCCATACAAAACAAGCAAAATTATAGTTCTGTATATCTTAATCTTTGTATTTTTGGATAGCAAACTGGAAGATAGAAGATCCTGTACCGAATGATAACAAGCATTCACCGACTTCAATCTGCTCTTAATTTCTTCCTGAATGGAATTTCGATTTGTTAGGGCTGTTCCCAAATATTTGAACTATTCCACTCTTTCAGAGGATTTATTATCTGCCTTTATGTTGTGATTTTGTCCTGCATTCTGATTGCGAGATTAGTAAATGACTTGATATTTATGAACAATTCGAGGTACTGTGGAATACAAAACTGGAGGATTATATGAAGAAGAATAAAAGAGAATCTGCTTTCCAAGAATTAGTGCCTGTGATTTCCAAACAGACACTCAGGTATTTCACATGTGAAAAGAAAATGTATAAAAACTGAGCACCAAATGCAGTTAATGAAAACAAGTAAATCAAAGAAAAGTGGAGCATCAAGTGGAGGAATTTACAAACTAGAAGGCACACCAGCACGAACGACAGCTCTTGGGGTGATTTTCATCTCGACTATGCAGAAAGACTTGATTCCACAACTGTCCAAAATATGACCTACACGTTGAAGCCCAAGTTCAGTGGAATCCACTGGTTGACTGCAATAAAATGTCCTAAAGTGACCCAGGCCTTACTGTCCAGTGTTGTATTCAGTATTCTTCCAGAATAGCTGTGACAGCATAAATCAACCACAAACATAAATTTGTAGGATGTTAAAGTGCATTCAATAAAAGGATTTGTAAAGCTTGCATATACTGTTTTATTGTGAAAATTTTCCTGTGTATCATAGTACTGTAACACTTGAGACACCAACTGTCTTCTTCCATGTCAAGGTTTCTTTAATAAGATCATAATTTTAATTTTCCTTCAGCTTCTTGGAACTGTTCTTCCATTTCTCCCGACCTTTGGCCCTGGATTTTTGTTCTTTCTGTTGAACATTATGTCTGGGTTCCACAGGTAACCACATTAACCTAATGGCTACAATTTGAGGCACAACACTTAGAAGTGAGTGCACACCCCAGAAAGCCCAACAGGCAGAATGGTTCACAGTTGATGGCAGTCCATGTTCAGGTTTTGTCAGCTTGTGGAAGACCATTCCCACAGTTGAACCACCAGCCTGTAAACAGTGATTTATGACATGGGTTACATAACAGCTCTGTATTATCTGTAGTGACAAGTATATATATCAAATCAGTCACACACAAGACCAGCTTTTATCAATTTATTCATGGCTACATGTTTTGGCTCTAATTGTGGGCCATCATCAGGCCTTTTATAAACAGTACAGGAAAAATTATATACTGCATTAAGATGGAGAGTTCCCCTTTCACATTAAAAATGCATAATAAATGTATAAAACAGTTTAAAGGTATATGAAATATGAAGGATCATCAGCCATGGAATGCCTGTGTGTATATAATATGAAGGTTAAGAGACTAAAAGTTTGCAAGTTAATAAAATATAAAAAAATATATAGATGGTAGTATACTAGTTACGAGTATGCTACTGGATCCAATTAAGATGGGAATGGAGTATATAGCGAAGTGTAGTATTGTTCTGTAATATTCTTTGAAACTCTGAAACATATCTGACGTGTGGGTCTAACAGAGATAAAAGAGTAATGTCACAGTAAAAATTTGTTACTTTTATGTTCTCAAAAACTCATGAATCCCTTTCTAATTTTGCAGATTTCATTCATTTTAATGTGGGCTGCTGTCACATTACTCTTTTATCTCTTACTAGACCCACATGTCAGATTTCTGCAGATACTGCATGTTGTTACATACTCCATTCTCATCTTAATTGGATCCAGTAGCAGACTCGTATCTAGTGTACTGCCATCTGTATATTATATTTTATTGACTTGCCAACTTTAGTCTTTTAACCTTCACATTATACATACGCAGGCATTCCACGGCTGATGATCCTTAATATTTCATGTACATTTAAACAGTTTTATACATTTATAATGTATTTTTAATGTGAAACAGCAGATCTCCATCTTAATGCAGTATATAATTTTTCCTGTATCGATGTTTATAAAAGGCCTGATGATGGCTCGCAATTAGAGCCAAAACATGTAGCAATGAATAAATTGATAAAAGCTGGTCTTGTGTGTGAGTGATTTGATACATATGCTTGTGAATTGTTAACACCAATGGGGATGTCTCATCTTAAAAATTGTCTGTAGTGGTTACACAACGCTGGTGAGGATAATTATATGTGGCTTAGGAGAGAGAGTCTGTGATGGTCATGAGGTCAAAGCTTGCAGTAACTCTGGTTAGTCTGGAGAAGAACATAAAAATACATGAACTATTTAAACTTTGGTCTTCCAAATTAAAAACAAGCTTAAAATTTCTCTGAGCCAAACTAGTTATTTACATGAAGTGAGGCTCCAGCTAAAATGACAGCTAAATCCTGAAGCCATGTCTGGCCTGGATTGACCATTATGCCCCATGCAACAGCCAAGTAACCAGGGAGGAAGTAGAACAGAGTAATAAGTCCCTGAATGGCTGCAAATGGTGCTGGTTCTTCCTCTTGCAGGATTGGTTCAGCCATCGTGCGATACCAATTTGGTATATACTGTTTACTGCCACATGTAGCCTGAAAGGAAAACAGTATAGTGAAAATGTGGAGGACAGATTTCGTGTTTTCATCATACCAACTTCATTATTTGATCAAATCAACACATCCACCAACAAATGCACTAAATAAAATACAATTCATAACAATTACTAAAACTTCTACATGTTTTGGCACCGGGGTATCATCCTCAGGGAGTTGTAGAACAAAGGAGTATAAGCCCAACACATTTGTCTAGGTATTATGCTGCCTGTATTGAAATGTTTACAATGTTGAAATTCTAATTATATAAAAAATTGATAAGTATAAAAATTACAATATTATAATATTAAAATTATATAATAGTGAGTAGTTCCAAGTATAAGTTTGTAGTTGTTTACATTCTGTATGCAGTATGCATCTGCCTCGATCTTATATGATCCGAAGGGATCTTGTCCAGGTGGAGCATGTGATGTGTGTCGTTGTATCAGACGGTGTAGTGTACTAAATGACAACACATTTTTATTGTGAGTTATAGTTAGGTATACATTATTTTGGAAATTAATTACCTAATGAGTAACTGACAGTGAAATCTGTAGGATCAACACTACCAATTCCAAATCCCATTTTACTGTGTTCATTTCAATCTATTTTGCAGATTCACAACAAACCTCCCAACAGATCTGATTTATTTTTATCCTCCCATCATAATCTTCCAAGTTTACCACCTTTGAAAAGGTTCATCATACAAAAACTCTGTGTATCATTTCTTACTTTTCCCCGCCAAACGTATTCCTATTGAAAAACTAATTAAAAAGGACTGCTTGCAACTGAATCCCTAAGCTGAATGTTAGATCATATTACTTTGGAGACAGAGAATTTGCCCAAGCAGAAGAAACCAGGAAAGTGGAAAATGAAAATTGTTTTTGATGTCACTGAACTATTACACATTTATATATCATGATTTTTACAGTCACTATGAGGCATTCTGTGTCATCTCAAAAGGAAAAATTACTGACTTCACATGAGGTGAACAGCACTTTAAAACACTGGTTATCAAGAGTGAATTGAATTTTCATTGGCTTAGAAAATGGTTTGGAATCATGACGGTCAAGAGGTCAAGTACTGTAAATTGCATTAGTTATTAAGAACAAAGATAATTATGTTGTCACTTGTAAGAATGTTTTCAACCTGTCAATGTGAAATATATTAAATTACTGAATTCCCAATATGAGACTGTTTTCTTTACACCTGCCTTTCTTGTTTGCTGTTGAACTGCCCCATAAGACATAATGGAATGCAAAGTAAACTCATAGTAAAGTATCTGCTGCCATGAGTGGTGCGCCTGTCCTCATGGTAAAACATGCTTAACTAAGTTTGGGGATAATAGCCTACACATTACTTGAGTTTAAATCATTATCAATGTGCAGACCAAGGAATCTAGTTGTCACTACTTTGGTTTATTGTCATAATTGTATTGAATATAATACAGTTTATTGTCAGCAGAAAATTTCATGAAGTTTGCTGTGTCCAAATTTAATGCAAGTTTATTTGCTGTAGACCATATTGTAAATTTGGAAAAGATATTATTACTGCTATTTTGAAAGTGGTTGCTTTTCGGGTGATGTATGATCCCCGTATCAGCAAAGAACACAGGTTCAGGCTCCAAATGGACAGTTGGAGGTATAGATTGTTTACATATTTGTGAGAAAGCAGGGGACCAAGTATGGAACCCTAAGGAACTCCATGTTTTACAGTGCTCCAGTTTGAATTTGGACGTTTAATGTATATTGTTTGTTTTCTGTCATTAAAGTATGAATCAAATCACTGTCCATCTGTGCCTTGAATTTTATAAATATTTACTTTCAAAAACAAAATAGTTGTGAAGGATTGGTTATAAAAGACAAGACAGGCACTCACCAGTCCCTTAAGCAGGGCAGCCAGTGATGATTCAATTAGTAACACAACCAGGGCTTTGTCAAGCCAAGATGGTTTGCCATTTGTTTGTGGGCGTAGAGGTGCTTCTGCCAAGCACTGCACTGCCACAGCTAGAGGAAACAGCACATATGGTACGTTGAGGATCGTGCCCCAGCTGAGCCCTGATTTGCTCAGACAAGCCCCTAGCAGTAGCACCACCATACTATTGAGAATACTTGAGGACCAGTGCAGACCTATTGTTCGATACGTTCTCCTGAATGCCAAATTGAAATAAAGACTTCAGAAGACATGAAATGTGGCATAATAAATCATGACTTTTGTTTGAGCATTTCTGTACAGTGTGGTAACCATTTGCATGTGCTTTAACATAGTTTTTAACAGTGTTTTAACATAGTTATGGCATTTATCTATAGATGTCTAGTTATATGAACAAAGTTAAATCAAACATTTTGTTTGCACATTTCAACAAATATTTACGTTTGCCCAACAAATCCAGTTTTGATGACGTGTGTAATATGGCTACATTAGTTTAATTCAGTTTAACTTAATTCTGTGTACATTGTGTGTATATTAATTATGCTAAAGGGACATCATGCATGTTGCAGAGTTTCTAAATAACACATTAATGTATACATGTACAAATATTCAAGCTGTTTACATGTGTCATAATCCACAGAACTTAGATGTTAGATTTCTGGTTTTCACAGCCATGGCTTAAGATTACTGTCTTCTATGACACTTTGAAACTTGTCACTTAATTTTGTGTAGTCAAATTAACATGAAATTCAGATTTTAATACGTGTACTATTCTTTAGAGTGATGCGTTTAAGTGTCAGTAATTTTAACGTCACATTCATATGACCTGCTTAATATATCATTTTGTGTCATGGTATTAATTTTCATAAACTATATGTAGCCTATAATGTATGTAGAAGTTGGGATAATGTAGTTAGTATATATAGTGACGACTACAGGCTGGACATCTGAGGAATCATTTGATTCCAAACGGACAAGAGATTTGTCTCATCTCGGAAGTGTCCAGACTGGCTGTAGGGCCCACCTATCTCCTGTTCAGTGGGTAGTGGGGGAGACTTTCCCCAGGGGTAAAGCAACCAGGGTGTGAGGCAGACCACTCATCCCATCTGGTGTTGAGAATAAGAATGAGTGGAGCTATAACATGTGCATTTGAAGTCATCCTGCAATATGATGATGTAGCACTACTTCAGAATGCACAGAACCACATCATGGACCTATAGTCTGTGATGTGGAGAACATGCTGAATTACAGCTTGTATATACATTTATACTATCATAACCTTATTTGTGATTACCCATTGCTTGAAAGGTATGCCATAGTGATGTGGCACGTGAGAAACACTATCCCATCCCAGTAGCACACCACAGCACCCCATGCAGACATAAGGTAGGGTTCTCCATGCTTGAGATAGTGAGTAAGGAATCCACGCACAATGCCATCCATCTCCAGTCCAATAAATAAGTCAATTACTGATGAGAAAATGAATACAGCAAAACCTGCATTGGGAAAATAGAAATATCTATTATAGGGCTATCAGTATTATATGCTGATACCAATAGCTCTAGTATAGAGCAGTAATAAATACAGAAATCAGTAACATGCATGCAGCCCATTTTTTTTTAATTTCTACAAAAATTAACTGGTTTAGGGAAATGTGCCCATGCTCTAAATAAATGTAGATTTGTACAATTTTGACTTTATTAATTATAGATATGCATGTATCTGTGCTTGCAAATAATTATCTAAAATTGAATGTATATGTGCCTCTACAGCAACATGATTCTTGATAGGTGTATTGAGGAAATGGAGGTAACTTTCCACACATTCTCAGATTTCACCTTAGTTTGTGTGAAGTGGTCAACAGCATACTTTGGCTGCTTTTATTACAAGGCAGCATCATCATATCAAAGAAAATGTGATGGATGGAACATGTAGCATACATTAAGGAGATAAGAAATATGTGCATTTTAGTACACAACCTTAAGGAATGAGACCACTTAGACAATTGAGCTGTAAATGGGAGAATCATATTAAAACAGATTTTTAAAAGATGCTATGTGGTGTTAAAGAGTCATATCCCTTGGCAGTATGCACGTGGAACTAAACTAAATAATAATAATAATAATAAACTACAGAAAACAGCCATATTGGGCACTATGCACATACATAGGAACGTACTAATGTAAAAGTATAAAACGTTTAAAATGGGGAAATAGCATTGTATGTACCACAGATTGTAACCACAGAATAGCTGTAATATTATATACCTTAGAAACATGGTTTGTTTCAGGTATATAATTGTGAATACCCTGCATAATGGTGGTAACAAACAACAATAACAATATAATAATAATAATTCTTTGTTATCAATGTGTTGACACAACAGCAAAAACGCCAATTACAGGAACAGTGCAAGACCATAAAGAAAATACGTAAAATAACTAACCACAAATATAACACATGAAAAATAATGAAACACAAAAGAAAATAACAGTATGAACACAACATAGTTCTAGTACCTAACAATAATAATAATAATAATAATAATAATACACTATTGGTTGTGGATGGCCGGCACTCTTTTGAACACCATAATAAACCTTCGGGTTCCATCAAAGGCAGGAAATTTATTGACAAGTGAGCAACTATGAGCTTCTCAAGAACTGTTCATAGAGTTAGTTACCAATAGAGTTGCTTTTTGGGAGCACAGCTATCTTGAATGATATAGGCAATAAGGTACTTTCAGCTGCTATTGCCATGGATCAAACCCTGGTTATTCAGGCTGCAGCCATTAGCATTACAGCCCACTGCTGACAACCACAGACCTAATATAACCTGTTTCAGCCATGCTAGTTGGATTTTGTACTACACTCTACCCAAATGTTGATAACAGTGTATATATACTCCTGTTAACTTACTGACTCCCAGATGGACCAGTAACAACTATTCAAAAATACTCTCTGTCATTATACCTAATGGTCAACTAGTCTTGTGCATTTCACACTGCCATAGACTATGTTACTATAATCCAGTATAACCCTTTAAGGTTTAGTGGTAACTATACAGTATCAGGTTTAAAGCTAGAAGCTCTGCATGTTATCTGCACATTGTATTTATATATTCTGTACGATTCTTACAATAAACAGCCACTACTTCCTACAGCATTCATTGACTGGTCTTTCTAATGGTTACAGACTGCTCTGTGTGAGGTACAAACTGAATCTTTGTACAGAATGTAGATTCATTTCATATGTCTTAAAGCTTTCATGATGACAGAATTCAGTAAAATCTTCTTGGGCTAACAGCCATGTCAGGTGGTTCAAATACACCAGCATTTCAGAGACCAACCCTGTCCCCATCATCATAGTGTATATGGAGTTTGTCTCTGAAATGCTGGTTTATTATAGCCACCTGATGTGGCTGTCAGCCTAAGAAGATTTGATTACATTGTTTCAGTTTTTAAGGGGATAACACTGTACTCCTATCAGCATCGTGGACTACCAAGAGACACTGCCATGAGATTTCTTTTTTTGCAAAATTTTGAATGTATCCCTTATTTCTTCATTGTGTACCATGTGTCTGACCCATTTCATACAAACATTTAACCCTTCTCTGTGGCATAGTAATCATATTTCAATTACAATATGGCAGTGACAACCTAGAACAGGCTAACATATCAAGAGTAGTGGGACAGCTGTTCAGTGTTTGAGGGTTGATACCACATCACACTGGGTTATTGTAACATTACCTTACCATAGTACATTTTATTCTTAACTCTTCCCCGAGTTAAGAACACAGAAATTGCCAGTACTGCTACCAAGATAGCTATGGCTAATCCTAACATTTCCACAGGAGAGAGTAGCTCGCACAGCAGTGTGTAGCAGTAACATATTGGGATGGAAAGTAGGCCAACCACTAACGCCACAGCAACAGGCAACAGCTCAGCCCCCATCTGTAGGCAACAGAAGTAACAGGAGTTGTAGTACAGAAACTTTTAAAAACTAAATGTAAATGAAATGAAAATTTGCTTTAATGTTTTTGTGCCATGGATGCCTCTATATTAACCAGAACTATGGATAAGGAAACCTCTGTCCAGCCATAATATGTTATCAGAAACTTGACAGAAAAATAAAGATGCTCTGGGTGAGTGGTGCAGGTAGCGGGTGGTTTTACCTACTTGACCGATAAGCACCGGCCCGATGCTCTAGTGCCTTTTATTAGACTTTCTAAAGGTTATTGTCACTGTGATCGTTTTCTAGCTCTCATCATCGACAGTTAAACCTTCCCGACACAACACTGACAGAGCGTTGGGCTGGCACTTATCGGTGAAGCAGAAAAAAAAACACCCTATAGCTGCTGTTGGCAGAATGCATTTAAATTTCTGTGTCCCAAATCCTCCTTCGTAGTATTTATATTAGCAAATTTTATTTTATACTTTAAAGTATGTTTATAAAAGTTAAAGTAGTAACAGGACCTTACACAACTCAGCATGTTGGTGTAATACCAGTCCTTAAGACACAGCTGTTATCACATGTATTTATCAGTTTTCATATTATGGAGGTTTTTGCTGGTCTTGCTCCTTGCTTCTAGGTGGATGCCACAATAGTACCTACACTGACAACCTACTGCACAGTCCTTACCTACTCAGTAGTCAGACTGTTTGCTGCCCTTTAAATTTGGCATTTGAAACATGTTATGAAACAACCTCATGATCAATTAATCAATCAGTCAGGACCACCCTGGAGGGCAGTTACCCAGCTCCCCACAATCTCATATTATGTAATCAGAGTAGGAGTTTAATTTTGTGGTTTCAGCAGATTTTCTTGTGATTAATAGGAATGTTGTCATATGGCTGTGTGTCTAACAGTAGTTACTGCAGCTGATGGCACTAGACACCCCTGACTATTATGACAGTGGTGGGTTGTATAAAAGAAGTGATGCCTGCCTGCAACAGTTAGACAATATTTGTACATGTATCACACCTACTTTTCACATCTCATATTGTTAATTTTCATGATTCTTGTCAGGCCATGATGTATCTGATGTTATTCAGTACCAGCTTCTTACTTTGAAGGCTGGGTTTTTACTCTCTTTTGGGCACTCTGTGTGGGGTGTGTACTTGACAGAAAGATACTGAGGCAGAGTTTCACTGAGTACTTATGGTGCCCACTGTGAGTCTTCTTGTTTCTGAAATACTGCACTGTATATTGGTCATCCAGCAGTCAAACTCTGGGAGGGCACAGATAGAAGTAATCTATCTCTGCCATCCCAAAGCTGCTCTGTGTCAGTTTCTACCTTCCACTGTTCGCAGCTTCATTTCATTTGTGGTTTTGTTCTTCGGGGTTTCATGCTGAGAACCTTTTTAGGGATTCTGGCTTCATTCATTCTTAAAATATGTCCATAATGTCACATGCTGTTATTCATCAGTTTATTTTCAGAAGTGTTCAACTTTAAATTATTTATAATTTTTTTGTTTTTTTATTACATTTCTTTTGATTCTTCCTTCTATACTTCATAGAAATTCCACCTTTTAGTATAAAATTATATAAGCAAAAAATAAAATCCCTTAGTTATTATCCCTCAAAATGGAAGAGGAAATAATGTACATAAATACTTAAAACCTCTGTCCTCATTTAGAACTTGGGTTCACTTAAATGTCCCAGTAGTTGGTTGGACCTTGGCATTAGATGGAGGTGAGTGGTCAGCCTCACACCCTGGCCTCTTTACACCTGAGGAAAGAGCCCTGGAACCCACTAAATAGCAGGCTTGGCTTGGTCCCACAGCTGGTCTGGACGCATCCAGGATTCGAACCGTAGACTGTCCAGCCTGTAGCCTAGTCACTGTCCCAGCTCCACTGGCATATAAATACTGATGTTTTGAAGGATCGCCAAGCCTTCACTCTGATTCTTTGAAACCAGTAACTATTTTTAGTTGATGCAGTGTAACATCCCAGAAGATGAACCTTCAGCAGCACCACTGCAAGAACTTCAGACTATGACACTTGACAATTGTTGGCCTAGACAGACTATTTGCCCCAGGCTCTGCCCCCTCATATGGATCTGTTCAAGAACTAGTCATTTTACATGAACAATACTGTATTTACATGCTGGACTGCACTGATTGTATATACTATATTATAGTTAACAATTACTTTTTAAATTATTCAGGAAACCTAGTTCCAGTATAAAGTTTTCTTCTTTAATGTCATGTTCCAACCATGAAGTGTGCTGGGTAGCCCAGTCAGTATAGCAACTAAGCCACAAGAAAGGTGACCAGAGAAACGGTTCCATCCGTGGCAGTGCAGAGGTCTTTCTCTTTGTCACTGTGATTAGATTGATTCTGGGACCCTCTGTACAGTGAGTACCTGAGGCTGTTTACCCTGGGGTAAAGTGGTTGGGGTGTTTGTGTAGCTAACCACACAGCTCCATCTAGAACCAGAGGTTAAAACCCAGAGCTGTACCTCCACTCCCCTATATGGCATTTCTGGCATGGTGCATAATTAATGATGCAGAGGGCACCTTTAATCGTTCCATTATACAGCATTTCTATACTGAGACAATGCAGTTTTTAGCAGAAAAGCAAAAATTGTTAATGATTATTAATGACAAGGGAAATAAAAATGATCCCACAAAGTATGTAATACTGTTTCACGAGACAGCATGGTAATATGAAAATTAGGTATTTATAGTAATTTGTTACTGAAGTCCAGATTTAGCCTTCATTTTAAACAGTATGTGGTAGTAAAGCTTGGGCAGCATTACAAGGCATGTTCACTTGGAATGTTGTTTTAAGGCGCATTCGCAAACTTGTGAACGGCAACTATTAGCTTAGTCATGTCCGTCTGCCCGCATGGAAAAACTCGGCTCCCACCGCATGGGTTTTCGTGAAATTGTGTATTGGGGTCTTTCGTTAAAATCTGTCGAGAAAGTATAAGTTTGGTTGAAATCGGACAGAAATATCAGGCGCTTTACATGAAGACGTGTGTTCGTGATATCTCGCTGATTTTTCACGAAATGAGGAACTTCTCACGTAAGAGTTACAGAGAAAACCGGAACACATATGCCTTATCAAATAACCTACATTGTTTCCGGAAAACATGCCATTTACGAGATAATTACGAAAAATACGGCGGAGTCAGACAGGCTATAATGATGGCGCAAAAAGATGCGATTTGATGTAGAGTAATTGAGATAATAATATAAATATAATATACAGACACTTCATCGTAATATTTAATCTACTGCTTTCAACTGGGGAATCTTTGAGGTTAAGATGCATTGTGCAAGACGGTACATTACCATAACATGTAATACTTTATATTTGACTATAATTACGTAATAATATGGCGCCACATAACTCTAGATTGTAATTTACTGTGGTGTGATGTGATGCGATGATCCGAACGCGTCTCCGGGTTATACGTAGGGCTACATTCCGTCTTGTAGTGTAGTTAAAATGTATATGTAATGTGCAGCCGGTTTTACCTTTCACGAGTTGCTGATTTTCATGTCTTATTCTTCTTTGAGGCTTCTATTACATACGTGCTTGTGGGTCTGTATTTCCCTTTTACATAATGTAGAACTATGTATTCCATCCTGCACCGTTCTGGCACATGGCCAGAAACTTTGCCAGATAGCCTTAGCTGGAGAAGGTACTTTGGTCTGTTAGTCTCTGCAGTACAGTGAAATGTAGATTTTGTCAGTGCTGTGCTTTTTTATTTGTATGATCATGAGGAACTTAGCAGTGTTCTGGACCGGTACAGTGGTGACCGGTACTTTTGTTACCCAGTGTAGCAAATTACCAATCAACACAGCATCATGTAGGGAACATTGCCAATCAACACAGAGTCATATGCCAGGGGACTGTAATCTTCAAGTGATGTCCTACACCATTCTGTAACAATGTTTTTGCCCCATCAGAAATTGCTTTAAGTAGGGTGGCCCTTTTACCCCACAGTACCATGATTCCAGTACTTTAAAATAATTAAGGAGAGTAGAGATACTCACCGGTTTGATGCAGTTATTTACTTTATTTACTCTACTCAGGAAACAAGGCTTAAAGGTTATAATGACAAAGTATCTCCAAATTTCAAGTCACACCGTATAGGACTGCTCATTTTGATTGAATATGCCCATGAACTAGCTTCAGAGTATTTCTTTACTTTGTTGAAGTGACTGCTGTATTTACACAATGATGTCACTGCTTTTATGATTCTAACCTAATTAATGTCACCAGTGTCCCATTTAACATCACTGCAGAAACATTTTGTGGCTGTTAATACTAACCTCAAATGTTACCACTGCTTCAGTATGTGAATCTCAGTTCATATGTGATAATTGATTCTGTAAGTACACATATAGTATATCTTATCTTGCCTGGGTGGGGCACCACTCTGGCCAATCATGTTGTGTATTATCTTCAGCTTCAGTTTAACCAACACTTTCTTGGGAATCCCAAACAGAACTTAGGGTTATTCTTGTATAGTTACTGTTTTAATGATGTAAGATGCACATTGATTTTGTAAAAATAGTGATGGTACCATTAAATGCACAGTAGTAGAAATTGTACTGGAATAAATAAATGGATAGCCCATCCTGATATAGAAAGGTAATATTAAAATTAATGAAGTTCAGAAAACAAAATGATGTAAAGTAGACTGGTTTGAAATGTGTTAGAATGAGGTCCAATGAAAATAATTTTGTCAGTGGTTGTGCAAATTCAGAATTTATACTGCATTTTAAAATTGAATTTTAAGCTTCAGATTTTGTGTGTACCTTTAAATTGTTTTTCAAGCTTCAGGGTCTGTACTTCAAAAATTAGGTACATACACAGTTAGAAATGTTGGGGTAGACAGACGACCTGTTTATTTGTACCACTCTTACCATTTGTGCTGAATCAGTGAACAAAGTATTCAGTATATGTTTTGCCCATTACAGGTCAAGGTGTTGCATGTGAATGCAGTGTGAAGTTTTGCTACATGAATATGATCACTGAAACAGCTGATTTTTCCTTTGTGAGATGAATGTTTCCGATTATAAATAAACAAGTTCATTACCAAAAAATTGCACTAATTCCTGAATGTAAAAGCTCTCCTACATGTTTCTGCTACTGTCCATAGCCATCTTCAGGGAGTGTCAATACTTAAAGACATACACAGCATTATTATACGACTTGTCAATTATAAATGGTAAAATGTATAATGCCAGTATGCTATTAAAACATCAATGTGTAATGTTATATTAAAATTATGTTAAAATTATTATAATACAAGATGGTTATTAAAATCTGCTACATCCAAACACCATGAACAGTCATTCTGTACTAGTACAGAATGATCGTTCATGGTCTATACACAGTGTCAACATACAGGATTTATCACTTGATTAAACACGTGGTAGTTAAAAATAATAATGCTTTTAATGAACATTTTAACAACTGTGCTTGTGTGCTTTAAGTGTTAAATGTGTTTCCCCCTGGAAGATGGTGTACTTGCACCAAAACATGTCGGGGTTTATGTAAAAGTGATTGTATGTTGTGTTTTAACATTGTGTGCGAGTTGGTTTCAGTATATATTATTCTAATTACTATAGTGTTGTTTATTTATAACTGAACATTTTACTGAAATGTTTTTAATGTTTTCATAAAGACAGTTGAGTGTGTGCTTGGCTGTAGAATTCTTCACTTGCTGGATGAGGGGGATTCTTGTAGGATTGTGCAATGGCTTTGCTTGTTAGCATTAACCCTTAGATTTTTACACTTTGGCCTCCAGCAGTGAACACCTCATCTCTGCACTTGTTTGCTACATTAAGACACATTGCATGCCTCTCATGCTTAATAAGTTCAGAAATAAAACCTGACATTATTTAATGCCTTCAGAGTGGAGTGTGAAGAATGTGCAGCATAAACTAGAATGTAGAACAATTTTATGTATATGTACATACATGATTGACTTAGATATTGTAATATTGGTTTGGAGGGGATGTGTCTGTGATTGTGTTTGAAACCAGGTCACCATTTTACTTCTGAAACTGGTTACCCTTAACATGGTTTACAGAACACAGTCTTCTTTGCACTGTATTCTTGCAATGTAGGAGGACTAGGTGTACACAGGAAAGAAGAATCATGTCTGTACTTAGATATTTTATTTAATTTTATCATGGTTCTTAATGCTCCATAAACCAGTGTGTTGAGCACAAGTAAAACAGCAGACAGGCACTAAGTAGAAAATGAAATGTAATAGGGAGAATTAAGAAAGTGAGAGATAGTAGAAATGGAAAGAGAAGAACATAGAAAGTAATGACAGGAAGGAAGAGAATCATGAATGGTGAAGTTATTAAAAATGAGTGTATGAACAAGAGTGTAGAATTAAATAAAGGATGATGAAAGTGATGCCTCGTCTGCTGATAAGCACAAGAGATTTCATATTGTCTTTAAATATAAAAATTATGATCCTCTCCTAATTTATGAAGGTGTGTTTTAGTGAAGTCTTATCAATACGGAATAGAACTTTTATGAATGTAGGTGTTAGTATACTGTTTTGTCATGATGGCATATAAAGAAGGTCCTCACATGTGACATGGAAAAGTGGCATTGATGATTTTTATACTTGCTTTATTTCAGAATCGTCTCTGTGCTTCAACATAAGAATATCTTTTGGATGATGATGTGATGAGCATGCAAGATGTTGACCAGCTTTTTGTGAATGATTTAACTTAGAAAAATGGAATAGTTTGCTTTTCTGATAAATAACCTCTTCAAAATAATCAGGCTATTTCACTTATCCCAAGAAACAATCTTGTTTTTATTTCTAAGTTTTGATGAGCACAAACATGTCTTCCTTGCAGCAAAATGTGTGTTGATGAAATATGATGATTTCTCCACAGACTGGATTGTGATTTAGGCTTCTTCTTCTTCCTCGTCTGGAGATGCTGTGAGCAGCTGGATGAGCTTTGCTGTGTTGATGAAGCCCTTGTCATCAATATCAAAGTTATCATAAGCGTCATCCACTTCACCTGCACTGAACTTGTCACCCCAAGTCATTAGGGCATGTCTCAATCTAGACAGACCATACAGTAAGATGTAAGTTCTCATGTCACTCAGCACATTGTCAGTATTGTTTCAGAGTTAGTTTGCTGTGGTAAAAATTAGTTACAAAGCCATTGTGAGTTTGAAAGGCATAAGTCATTCATGAAGTAGATCAGCAGTTCTTGTGCAGTTACTTATAGGTCAAGGGTGTTTGAAATGTGAGTGAGAGTGTATTATTTCTTCCAGGAGCTGTTACTGCTACAAACTTTCAGCAAAATATAACTGCTTCACTTTAAAGTCTGAAATGAAAGTTACACCTTATTACTATATTTACCCAAATAAGGATGGTGCTAAATTATAAGACATGGCTGCCATTCACAATCTTCAGTTCTCATGGTATCTGCATGTATACAGAACATTTTGTAACTTTGTGTGTGATGATTATAAGGTGACCGCCATTTTTAAGACGATGAATTAAGAAAAATACCACATCACATATTTGGGTAAATATGGCAAATTGTCATGTTGCTTGGTCTGTGTGTGTGTTCATGTGGTTTTGTGTGTGTGCATGCATGGGTGTTTGCTGTGTATGTGGGTGTCTGCACATGTGCACATGTCGTTTTTAATGCAACCGGTAGTTTGGTCTCATGTAAGTAAAATAGGATATTTGCTGCTGCAGTCAGTTTATGGTTCGAGTACTTCATTGGCTGGCCATCTGCCCTCCTTGGATTTTATAGAGTTTACATCATATCTGCTGCACTGGTATGCTGATAGAAAGGAGTATGCGAAGCAGAGAAATATCTAATGCTTACCTTTCACCGTCGATCTTGCCTTCCTCATCAAATGATTTGAAAGCAGCAATGACAACATCATCATCATCAGATCCTGAAAATTTGAAGAAAAATATCTTCAGCATCAAGTATGTGGCATGATTGTTCATGTAGTTCATATTTGAAAAGAGTTAATTTTGACCACACAAGCTTAGAGTCTCTTACTCACTTGCAGTTTAGTTCTTATTCAAGCTGCACCTCCTGTGTATTTTAATAGTAAATTACTAGTGACAGTTTTTTTAAATCGAATAAAGTCATAGTGTTTAAACACTTGTTACACACCTCCAGACATTCTTCCAGCGAACAAGGTGAGGAGCTGTGTGAAGTTGATTGGTCCAGGAGCCTCAGTAACCATTTCATCAAGCTCCTTGTCAGAGGGAAGACGGCCCAGCTGGTCAAATGTTGCTCGGAGGTCACTCTTACTAATGATGCCATCTTTATCTTGGTCCATCAGCTGGAAGGCCTGTAAAGACAGAAACTGAACATAATTTGGGAACATTCTGCACAAGGAGTGAATTTAAATTAAATTTTATATTTATATATATATTTCATGTAGAAGGGAAGCGTGAAAATAGGAAAGGGAATTCCAATCACACAACTTGTGTTAAAGGGAATTTTTAAATTTATTGCCGTGTATTGCTAATTACAGTTTTTAAAGACTTCAAGATGAGTTTGCAAGAATCCAGTAAAGGGCAGTAATGTTGAACTTGTGTTTTCTGTTGATGCAGTCCAATTATTTGAACATCGTACATATGTATTATTAATGTCTGATACTAAATTTATTTCCGATAAACAGTGATAGTCGCTGTGCACAATTGCAACATAATCCATTGGGTCCATATATGAAGACCTCTTTACAAGTTTTAAGATGGTTCCATTTTATGATGATTTTTTTGCTGTTGCAACAGAACCTGAATGCACTCTTTCTTCAACATTGTTTTTTTTTTAATTTTTGTGTGTGTTTTTTGTGCACATCTGATTCTTTCAAGTTGTCTTCTCCCATTGAACTTTACCAGTCAACTGTAAAACATCTTTGAGAATTTAAAATAACTTGCCTCCTTGAACTCAGCAACCTGCCTCTGGGAGAACATGGAGAACACATTGCTTCCAGTGCGCTTGACCTTCCTGGAGCCTCGAGAACTCTGCCTGTTGGGCTCAGCTGCTGCTGAGGCAGGTTCAGGAGTCTCAGCAGGGGCAGGTGCAGCATCTGCAGCTGGTGCATCGTCTTTTGTCTTCTTCTTCTTCTTCTTTTCCTTGTCCGCCTATGAATGTAAAATAATGCTAATATTTATTTTTCTAGACACTTTGGATTACAGCCAATGTAAAACAGGAAACAACGCTGTTGGGCTTGTGTTAAAATAACATATTTTTGTGCTTTTCTTTACTGTGTTGCTTAAAATATTTGTTTGTGCTTGAAATAATTAAATTGTGTGAGTTGAGGTTTAAGAGATTACTGTGAAACATGTGTCAAAGTGATGTATATATATATATATATATATATATATATAATATAAGTTTTTTTTATTTTGGAAGGTGAATAAATTATTTATGTGCTGTGCCATTGTAATTAATTTTTCCATGACACTGTAATACTAATTAATTAAATTTTATTTTTAACACTACATTTTACAGTGTTAAACATGGTAGAGGTTTACTGTGTGACACATGGCAAAGCACATATGATTTTGTGATTGTGTATTAAGTGTGGAAATATTTAAGTGATCTCTCTTTATTTTCTCTTTGTGGTGCTCTGATTCCCTCTGAGTAATGATAGCTACCAGGTATACAAATCCCTTAAGTGTATTGATAGTTTAATATGTTAGGACCTGACTTCTCCCTCTTTGGGAGGAATATAGTTATGAAATACACACAGTATTTCAGCACTGTCATGATGCTGTAATGGACTAGTATTATGCATTTTTATTGCAGATAATTAGACTAAAATACCGTTTTTATTTGTCCTTTCAACTGGGAAAGACATATGTTTTGCCAGAACGAAGCTGAATGATGTGGCTTACTCATAGCATGTTTGAACTCATTAACTTATGGACTTTTGCATCGTCTAATGTATTGAAATTTAATGTATTATGTTTCGGGGACTAGATCAGTCCCCATCTTCAGGCTTGCTTCTTCTAACACAAGTGTTACTACATAATAATTATTTACATTCTAATGAAATGGATACGGGAATGAAATCAGTGAATAGTCTGTGTTTAATCAGATTGTAAATTTTTATTAGTATCATTTTGTTTTAGAAGGAGCAAACTTGAAAATGCGGACCAATCCTGTCCTCAAAATGTAGTGTGATAAATTTCAGTACATTAGACAATGGAACAAGACCATAAAGTTAATGAGTTCAGATGCCATACACCATCATCAGAACCTTATAGAATTGTAACATATTATTTTGCAAACTGCATTGAATTGTGAAAAATAGCAAAGCAGGAAGCTTTAAATAGTGAAAACAAGTTAAATGGTACAGTTTTGATTAAGACATGACTTATTTGTGGAAGAGGCCCTTCGAAAACTGAGTGGGAAGTCTCTTGTAGATAAAAATTTGTGCATGTCAAGGCTCTCTGTCAGTCACTGACAGTAACTGTGTCCTCTGTGAGTGAATAGTATTCACAGTCAGTCATTTGTGAACCTTCAGTTATTACATATGTAAATTCCAGCCAATTATACAACTGCTTTATATTCAGTCTTTTTTCCTCTCTTAAAAATTCTAATATTCAGTTTTGGAGTCATAACCACGTCTGATAGTGTTGTAAGCCTCAAAACATAAACTGAACGTCATTGTCGTTTTTATAAATTGTTGGTTGCAATGCATATTGGCCTATTTACAAACTATATCATGTTTGAAGCTTTAGAGGGGGTATAAATTGTGGTTAATCTGCCTTACAGTTGGTCAAATACTTGATGTTTCAATCCCAGGGTAAATTTATGAGCATAGTTAGTTTTACATTGTTGATTATTGAATGAAGCTATTATGGAAATAGTTTTATTTGTAGAATAAGCAACACCTATTTTCCTAGTCACTATTTACATTGCTAACAATAAAAATACACAATGTTTTCTTGGGAATACAAAGGAACCGAATTTTAAAAGTTTAAGATATTGAACAGATTCTGTTTCATATGTTGGTATTTATTAACTGGTTTACACATAATATCATTCTTAGGTTATATTTATTGCCAACTTCCAGATCATAAAATTTGCAATGTTGTAATGGGTAGTTTGTGTTCTACTTTCTCAGCATTCTTTGAACAGACAGGATTAGTTTGGCCATGTTTAGCAGTATGACTTGGCAAAGAAACCCTGGGAGAGTATAAATACATGGAGATACACTAGCCGAAGGTTCGGATATAAATAGACCCACCAGGATGGATTTCACTCTGACTTTAAACTGGACCATGTATAACATATAATTATGGCATAGTTTTCTTCCAATTGAAGGCAGATAGTTCCTGCCAGAGCAGGTCAAATATTGTGCAGTCTGTGAATGTTGAATACTGGCCAGATTGGTCATATGCCTTTTTTGTAACTATCATCTTTACATTTTTCTTTCTTATGTTTTAGTAATTTATTATGTGGTTGTAATTAAGATAATTCTTGCAAAAATTTTCCTTTGTTACATGTTGATGGTGTCGCAGAGAAAGTCATCAACTGAAATTTTTAGCAAAATCACTTTCAGTAACCCATCCAACAGTATTTTTAATAATGTAATGACTTGTTTAATTGATAAGATGTATAACTTCCTATACCACAAGACAATGTTTGAGCATGTATGTTCATTGAATTAAAACATGTAACATTGTGGCGCATTTTCGTAACCATTGTTGCCATGGAAAGGTAACAGTACGTTTCCTTTGTATTGTGGACGTACATGTAGCTGTAAACAATATATAAGTGTTCAGTGTTGCCATGTAAATGCAAACAATGGGTTCTCTTTGCACTGTTGTCAGGCTACAGAATATTTCATACTGCTGTTAACAATATAAACGTGCCTATGTGTTCATGTAAAGTGCCCGGTATTTTTGTCCGATTTTACCCAAATATGGAGTTTCTTGACAGATTTTAATAAACGCCACCAATATTAAATTTCACGAAATTCCGTCCAGTGGGAGCCGCGCTGATACTTGCGGACAGACAGACATGACGAAGGTAATAAGCGCTTTCGCTTTTCGCGCGAAGGCCTTCAGACTCAACAAGACAGGACGTGCCACATCTTTAAAACATGTTACGAGTATATAAAGTGCGTCTCGAAATAACAGTTTTATAAACTACATGAAGTAAGTGGACCAATAATGTGGAAAATCAGTAGATCAATTAAAAAGAAATTGCTCTTCAAGACTGTGGACATATAAATTCTCCGATACAAGTCTTCTAAAATTTATAACACGTACAACCCACTTAAGACTCCGTTCTTCGGAAAGTATCCGCTTTCATTACGAGATGACCACTGCACACAAATATATACAGGCCGCCTGAAGAAGCGCCTACTCCTCCACTGATTTTAATCTTAATTATTTTAACTTTTTAAAATTATTATTTATATTGACACTTTTATGATCCAGTCCTTTAAAACAGAAACATAATTACTCAGTTCTCAAGGTTGTTCCTCTTATGTTATAGATGCTCAGCATAAAAATACAAAATTGTAAGCAGCTGAGATCTCAGTTTCCACATAAACTGTGTACATATTCTTATATTCTTGTTCAACCTGACGGTGGCCTTTTAGGTCGAAACATGTTGTTGAAATATTACTAGATTAAATAATTGTTCTGTTTGACTGGATTTACTGTGATTCTTAAATTTGAATTTTTAGTGCCATTATGCCGTGGACTACTGGAATCGAATACTAGAAGTGAGAGAGAGAGAGAGAGAGAAGTGTTTTATTTTACGGTACCGTAAATTCATAAAATATATAGCCTGGGTAGTAGATGAAATACGAGTATGGAGCATTGGTGGAATGATAGTGACAGGGTAAAATCAAAGTACTCGGAGAGAAACCACCTTTGCCACATTGGCCACCACAAATCCCACGGGATGGAATGCAAGGCGTAGTCCCTTGACGTAGTATTATTTCCCGCTAAAAACTAATACGGTATATTTAATTTTACAATGTATGGGAGTATCTTTTTTTCGTAATGAAATGGTCACGTAGGCCCAATGTGGGTGTGATTGGATTCTCAGGATAATTAGTGGTCATTTTCCTAGCCACCTTCAGTTAACGTGGTGACAGTTTTTTCTTTATTCATCAGGAGTTTCCAACCTCAGAAGCTGTGATTAATGAGGTACTAAGATCATTACGCAACAGCGAACGAATACTATTTTATAAGGAGATCATCGTGGCCTATTTGAAGGCGCTGTCGCGGCATTCTCGTAGAGAGACTGAATAAAACCATCAAAATCTCACTAATCGACAACATGGCCAATTTTTGAACAGGGGCGCCACCCGCAAGATTTAAGCTTTAACTGCACACAGGCTGGTTGTTTCATCTGCTGAAGGTGGTTAAGAAGGTGTCTTATATTTTCTTCTGTAAAACGTGTTGTCCCTGTACGCGCCTTCTTGGCGTGCACAGGGACAACAGGAAGGTATAGTTCCACTCATTCTTAACTTTGGCACTAGATGGAGATGAAGAGCTTGAAGCCCCGGCCGCTTCAGTCCAGTGGAGAGTCCTATTGTACACACTGTTTAGAACGCGCTGTCTTCTGTGTAGTAGCCGAATTTGTAAGTACTCGTACTTTGTGGATTAGCTTCTGTACACAGTGGATTATTAATTGTCCTTTACCAGTATTAAATTATGTAGACAACTTATGCATGCTGGGAGAAAGAAAAGTTCACGTAATATTAAAATACAAGCTGATGTTAAAATAAGTGATTTTGCTTACCCCCCCTCCCCCCCAAATAAAATGTAATTCAGTATGTTGGAAAACTGCCATAGTAGGTCGCGAGGTTATTTTTGGATTGCTAAACGTAATGTGTGCTGAAAGGCGCTTGGAAACTAGTTTCATCGTTTAACTGTGCCAAAGGCCGCGTGTGTTAATTCGCAGTCCAGTGAGAGTCGTGGGAGGATTTAGACTTTACCCTCTAACACATGTCATCTTTGTGCTAAAAGAATGAGCCTTCGAACTGGTTCCTAACACCCAGATTACCCCCCCCCCCCCCCCCTGCTCTTCCACCGCCTGCTCTCCCAACCAATCCAACTTTGTAAAGCTTCCACCGACTTAAAATATCCCGTCACAGTCTCGGAACGTCACTGGCTTGGATTTCAGTTTCCTAGGAAACTGCATGGTGTTAACTGCTGTCAGTGTCAATACTGTACGTGCAGTAGGTTCGTAACTTCATTACGTGTATTGACGCTTTCCATGTCATGCATGAGATATCTCACTTAAAAACATGGCCCTCCTAGCTTCAGTGTAGGCTGCTGGTTTTCAGGGACTCGGTACGAGAAACCTCTTCCCCATGTCTGAACAGCTACAGTTAAACTGTCCTTCGCTTTTATCGCGGTAGACATAAGCTACAATGAAAATGTTCCCAGAGAAGAATTGTTACTGAAAAAAAGTGTAAAATATTAGCAAGTGTATAACATTACTTATAATGAAAGTATTTATTGACAAAGTAGATATAAATGTATTTTATTTTAGAAGTTCGTGTATAGTAAGTGTTCTTTGTTTTAATTTGAGATGGAGCTGAATAACTTTTTTTTTCTGGTGGTCTCCATCACCATGTATCTTAGTATCCATGGAAGTAACTCTGTTAACGGAATTATAACTTTAGTTCCTTGAATTTAAGTTGCGTTGAGTTGGGTTTCGTAAATTTTCAAGCATTTGAAATAAAATAAAGTGACTAAAAAGCCACGAGACCTACATTTTGCGAAATTAAATTCGTCACACACCATGCAATTTTCAGTAAAGGTATGAAGAAATTGGAAAGTGATCCTGACCTGGAAATGGGACAGATAATTTTAGTTTTATTCACTCAGAGCACTTATTTAAAATCTGGTATTCACTTTAAAATTTCCTGTCACTTCTCAGTATTTACATGAATTACCTGCGTGATTAAAAATAGAAAGTCTATTAAAGTAAACCTCATGATGTTTTCTTCAGTGTGGTACCATCTTTAATCGTTGTGTAATTGTTTAACAGTGATTTTGTTTTGGAAAGGAAAAGTGGGGGGGGGGGGGGGATGGAACTGTGAATGCGTGTAATGCCGATCATAACAGTAGCGAGGTCTCAGGCGTGTACCGACTTCTACCGCTCTGATATGTTGTCGGTTGGAATCCCTGTCAGAACATGGATGTATGTGCCTTTTCTGTGTTTTTGTTTTCCTGTGTTTGGAGAAGCCGATTCCACGTCCAAGGAGTCCTTTCAAATGCCTACAAAGATGATTTATTAACTTTGGAGACTGGAACCTTTAGCTTACCTAGGCCTGTAGCTCCATAGAAATAGCTGGTATGCATTTATGAAGATAATCGAAGGACGGGAAAACAGTTATGACACTCGAGTTGATTGGACGTTATATGAAATTTACGGATATTTTTAAAAAAATGTAAGATCCAGCATGGGTGACGGCAGCGAGGTGCAAGGAGGTGCACTTGTACCACCATGGAATTTCGACATTTATTAAATCAAGCATGGGTCGGGATAGCGTGGTATAGCGACTTGCTACGGGCTGGACGGTCCGGGGATCGAATCCTGGTGGGGGCGAGATTTTCCCCACCCGTCCAGGCCGGCCGTGGGGCCCACCCAGCCTCCTGAACAATGAGCACCGGGTCTCTTTCCCGGCGGTAAAGCGGCCGGAGCGAGGCGTTGACCACCGAGGTTAAAGAAAGAGTAGAACTATAACTCTACTCCCCCTCTGGGCTTTCATGCCCTGTTTTAGAGTAAACTTTACCTTTACTTTATTAAATCAAGCAATAATAATTCTACAAAAAAAACTAAATTTCATACAGTTCCTACAGTTTTAGTGTAAGGATTAAATAATGATTTTTAATTAAGCAACAACTATGTTACCGTCGTGTCCAGCATTGGTCATTAAAAAATCTGGCCACTTTGCATGCAGATAATGTGCACCACCTTGCAAAAATTCCTGCCGGCGCTGATGAGGTCCACAGTATACCCGTCACTTAATTGAATTTGATTGATTTCGAATTCAGGGTGTTCAGTGTTATTTCAACGGCAGTTCACTTCGATATTCATTTCAGTCGAGATAACTGGAGGAACTCACATCCAGCGTTGGTAACACTGTGCTAGACTTCAAGATATAGATAAAAAATCACAGTAACGAAACTAAATATTAAAGCCAACGAAAAACTCACTATCGATGTGTTTTGTATCCTAAGAATCCAGAAACCTTCCGTTGATTGCATTTATATGCTTGGCCGTAGTATTATATGGGCAGAGAACAGCATGCATTGTTGCTACTCACCATTGTATATAGAAGTGTTCAAAGAAGAAGGGTCCCCTCTAGTTGTTCTCTCTCCGAGGAGGCTGTGCCCACTGAGGTCTCGCAGTCTTTTCACTCTTCCCGATACCTTCCAACCCTCCTTACTCCCACCACTTCTTCATCTCCCCATCTTTCCCTTCATCACAGCTTCCTGCAGCATAGGAGAACGTGCCTAACCTTATTTAGAGCTGACACCGAAATAGAGCCTGCTAGTGTAGTAATCAGGCCGACCATTGACTTGTGTGGCACTTGTAGTGTCCCGCAAGACTTGACAACAATGACGTAGGTATGAGAATAACGTGTGCCCCTGTCACAGAATTATCTAACCAGTCTGGTACAAGGCCTTCCTTTAAATTGTTGTAGAAATTCCTTGCCATTACTCCAGCCTAAAGGCTTTTCACCTTTATTGCAAATCCTGCCACTGGGCCCCATCCTCAACCAATAGAGTGCAGCCAGCATATTCACATCTACAGTCTACTTTCGCTCCATCAACGCTTAGAACTCCCATGTAGTTCCTTCGTGTGCGATTGTTCAGCCAAAATTTTTTGCTGTTATTTCCTTCGTGCAGATTTGAACGCCTTCTAAAATAAAAGAAAAGGAGGTTACCGCTCGGTAGAAACCCGATCTGCTCGAGCAGGAATAACACATTAAGTTTGCGTACTTGAATGACTGTCGTTCTTGCGTTTTCAATACCACATTCTAAGCATTTCGGTGTTACAACTGATAAAAATACTGGCAAACATTTTAACGATTTGATCATATTACGTGGGCATTCTCAGATATTACCTGGCAGATCGTAGTCAGGCCATTGTAATGCAAACGTTTGAACAAATTGCGATCTACACGTGTATGTCTGAAACTCATTTGGAATGTGCCTATAACATGAAACAAAAATTTTACCCATTGCATCATATTGCTGCGGATTTTGGGTTCTTGCGTTGATTGGAAAACAGAGTGTCGAATATCATATTTAGACCCAGTACCTATGAACTGACCAAATGGAGATCGTCACATAACAGTAAGTTTGTGCTGTTCATTTATTGTTGTTGTTAGGTATTGAAATAAAGGGCTTCGAGTGGTACATGTCTTGAAGCTTTCACGGCGACAGAATTTCATGAAGTCCTGAAGGCCGCTGAAACGTCGGTTGATTTGAACCACCTGACGCGGCTTTCTGCCCGAGAAAACTTCATTGAGGATGTGAGGGACGTAAAATTGTGGAACGGGTGAAAAAGAAGAAATGCGAACCTGGTGAGGAGATGGCTCTTCAGAGACTTAAATTTAGATGGGAGAATAATATAAAATTGTATCTTAAGAAATGGCAGCCTCCTATTCAGTGGGTTGCGGGAGTAATGTGGCCTGGGCGTGAAGCTGACCACTCACTCGCTCACTTTCATTCAGTGCCGAGGTTAAGAAGGACTGGAGCTATACCTCCATTCCCCTACATGCTTTCGTGGTGTGCAGAAAGACGGCTTTACTTTTTTACCTTTATCTCAGAGAAATGGACGTGAAGTGACCTGAACTGGCTCCGGATGTATTAAAGTGGGCAGCGTTTGTGGTGACGGTGATGAAGCACCTGGTTCCTTAACAAGAAGAATGTCAATAATACAATAAGTAATGCAGTCTAACGTTATAAAAACAAAACTTTTGCTTCTACAAAAATGCAGAATTTTTGTAGAAGCAAAAGTTGTTGTTTTTGTAGTAAAATAATTGTGTTAGACTGCATTGTTTTTCATATTATTAATTCATGAAACACAATGCGATGTCTTCCATCAAGAAGAAACATATTTTCATACGCATTAAAGCGGTACCTATCGGCGAATCAGGGAGTAACCCTATATCCAGGCGGTATAGCGACTGGACTACGGACTGGACGTCAAAAGAATATGCTTCGATTCCACGTAAGGGCAAACATATTCGAGTTCTGCTGTTAGATAGGTCCTTGGGTATTGTTAAAGTAAAGTTGTCCCTGTGCTTAATTAAACACTTGTCCACGAAGATGTGTGGGGGAGTAGAGGTATAGCTCCACGCAGTTCTTGACCTCGGTGTTAGACAAAGGTGAGTGGTCAGTTCCACACGAACGGAACCCATTGGGTACGAGAAAGATGGTGTCCAGGCAGGTGCGCACCCAGAATTTTTAATGGGGAGGGGGGACTGACCCTGAGGCTATATATAATTTATATATTTATATATAATTTATGTTTGATTTTAAAAATATATGTTATAAAAGTCATGTCTTTAGTGTAACTGTAACATAATACTGAAACTGTATTTATATACATACAAGTATAACTAAAAGTACCATGACTCACTCACCCAATTTAAATCACAAGATCTAATATTGTTGGTTCTTTTAATTTCATCTAAGACATCCTAAGTTTTATTATTTTATTTTTTAAAATTCTAATGTACTAGTCATCAGTCGATTTCAGTGGCCGATTTTGATATCATCGTATCTACAAAAGCTGTGTTTTGTAAATTTAGATTGAGGGGGGGGGGGGGTTGCACCCCGGCTGCCCCGCCCTTGATGCGCCCCTGGGTCCAGGGCGTGTTTGGACGATGTGGAGAAGGGAATAATCTCTGCCTCTGTCGAAAGTCCCATTCTGTTTGACCAGCCCATAGTGTAGTCACTACATTTACTGAGCTGTCCCGGCTCCTGTACTCGGTTATAGTTCCTCTCCTAATTGTGCCTCAGAGAAGCTAAGAGACGGGGATGGACGGAGAGTTATGTCCCACATACTGGGCAGACTTGCTGCCCATGAGGTGCCCTAAATGGTAAGGTTATCGACATATTGTTCGAGTAAATTTAATGTATCTTTTTACAGCTTAAATGTGTTGTAATCTTTAGGCATATCGTTGTGATAATAAACAATAATAGAAAAAACACCGTTGATCACAATTAAGAATGCTTATTATATATATATGAGAAATTTGCTTGCAACATGTTTAGGCCGAATTAGGCTATCGTCAGGTAATACAGAATACCAAAAATACTAAGAATTGCTGCATCTTAAGTTGTTTGAATTTAAATGAGATGTTTTGTAATGAAGATATGATTTTAAGAGGACCATATACTCGTACTAATATAATCTTAAAGTTATAGAAAATAAGTGGAAGTAATATAGGGGAAGGTATATATATATATATATATATATATAGCCTATGTATGTCTGGATAAATTATGTTGATTTCGAATGTAGTATAACGATTTTATTATGAAGGATAATAATTTATGGTGTATGTAGGTATAGGTTATATTGTAGTCTTTGGTGGAATGTAGTTAAGGGATTTTGTTTTCGAGCATTCTGTAGATTTTGGACGGTGATGATCAGGTTAAGTGCTGATTAGATGAAGAATGTATTGCAGGAGGCTTAGGTTTTATATGGTCTTGAAGGGAAATTAATTGAGGGTTCTAATTTTGTGAGCAGCTTGTAGATAAGAGACGTGGTATTCAGGTAAAATGCTGACTGGATGATGATTCTGGAAAACAGAAAATTAAAGAGGAGCAAAATATATTATGTGATGGCATATGTAAGGGAATTATTAAAGCATATACGCGGAAATTGTGGAGAAACTTACATTTTGCAGGAAGCTGGGGTTATATATGTAATAAATTCACACAACTTATAGTGCAGTAATTCTTCTTAGTATTTTTTGTATTCTGTATTACCTGACCGTGGACTATTTCGGCCGAAACATGTTGTAAGCAAATTTCTCTCTGTCTCTCTCTCTGTCACACACACACACACACACACACACACATATATATATATATATATATGACATTCTTAGTTGTGATCGATGGTTTTTTTTCTCTATTGTTGTTAAATGTGTTTTCCTGGGACAGATATTCTTCAGTTTCATTGATCAGTAACCGACCAGGTAGCCTCCAGTTATGGGATACCTGTCCCAAATAGTCGCAGTATGTGACTATTTGTTTGCTTCAAAAGTTACGCGGACGAATGCTAAAATTAACAACGGCTGCTGACGTCACAGTACTTACAATCTTCCTTGGATTGCTGCTAACCAAATCTGCGGTGTTTTCTCAGACATAGATAACATTTATGCCTTTACCATATGGATTATAAAAGTCTATCTCACTCTGAGGGGAAGTTGGCAGTTGAAGGTGACTGAGAACAAAGCGCTGACAGTAATAATTCGACATGATGTAGAAGAATTAATTCGGAATTAAAACATTACAGAGAAAGAGAGGTTATAATGTGTTATGAATACTAGTTTTCTGGACTTTGTCCATGACTCAGGTCACCTGAACACGGAAACATCCAATTCTAGGAACGTTGTGTTCCTTTCTGAATACGAGGCAATGGAAAAGTCCAGAAAAGGAGTGATCTTAAGTGTACTTATATCGTTGTCAGAATTATTTAGAAATGAGTCATAATGTATGCTCTTTACCTGTTGTTACAATAATTACATCAAGGGTGAACGTGGTCTGCTGAGGTCAAGGATTTATAGAACATGTGCGGGAAAAGATATGTAATCAAAATTTCGGTTGTAATATCTCATGAAAAGAGTCCACTAGAACTCTTCGCGAAATAACCTGTCAGGATATGTACTCAAACCTGGTCCAAGATGAGCTTTTGGGATGAAGGTTGTGCCCTTTCGGATCTGGAAAAATCGAATCTTTGATGAATACCTTGCACAGTGGAGCTAGTTAATGCATCAATTATTTTGTTCGAACATAGTAAAGTTGTTCCTGTCCACGCCGTGAAGGCATATAGGGGGAGTAGAAGTATAACTCCACTCATTCTTGGTCTCGGCGCTAGATGGAGGTGAGTGGCCAACTTCACACCCCTGTCGCCTACCCCGGGGAAGAACCTCGATTCTATTCATATCAGAAGCATAATGTAGCCTAAGAACTGTCGTTGTTCAGGATTATTGTGTTCAGGTAAGTAACGCAATCTAGTCGGTTAGAAATTTACATAGGTTTCGAAGGACCCTCCTGCGTCCATCTCCTACCCTGAAGATGGAGGCAGCAGATTCCTCTGAAACTTTGTAAAATTTCTATTAGACTACACGGCGTCACATACCAGAAATGTGTGTAGAATCTTAACAGCCACTGCCGTCAGAACCTCAGACCTCACCGCTCTTGCTGCTATTTCTTATAATATTTAACGACTCTGTATCAAACACAGTTAACTGGTTTCTTGTCACTACAGTGACAATGTTCAGATATGAAAATACGGTAGCTTTGAATTTGTTGAGCGAGCGACAGTCGAAAACAACCGATAGATTGGGTTTGGGGTTGGTTTAACACACCTCAGCGTACGGAACAAATTCGTTAGGAACCTGAGTGACTAAAGACACAAAGTAAACAACGAGAATAGCATGTTGAACGGCAGATGATGTGATTCAGTAGTGCACTCTTGCGGTGACGTCAGTGATCCTTGCAATTCCGAAACGTCATGGAATTTCTGTGATAGTTGTCTATGCGCTTAGACTTGTCATCACGTGTGCTGTAGAGCTGTGGTCCCCAAACTGTGTTCCCGCGGAACACCATGACTCGCGAGCTGGATCAAGGCGTTCCCTAATCGGAATCGAGAAAGCTAATGACCGTCTTTCCCTAGTTCGCGTTAAAAAAAAAAAGTTAAATGGCACATCCACCTAGTGCCGAAGTTAAGAATGCTGGAGTTACAGTCCCATTTCCCATATGCCTTCATGATGTGGTGCTTAACTCGGCATAGAAACAACTTTACCTTTTGATACATTATTTTTCTTTTTTCCCCCTGCTAAGTGTGATTTAATAATGATTGTTTGTTGTTGTTATTGTTGTTCACATTTGTTGAGATGCGCAAACACCATAGGCATATGGGCCCCTAGTATAACGTGCGTTGCTAGTAATATTTTTCTAGTTCGAATGATGGCATAATTTCAAGTTATTTATTTTACAACGCTGTAAATATCTCAAACAGTATACGTAGCGTCGCTTAATATGATGATTGGTGAATGATGAGTTGGAAAGGACTTGGAAGGAGGCTGTTGTGATCTAAGCGCTGTGTTATTTGTCAGGAGGACTGATGAGGGATAGCTGGTATCCAGGCAGAGATTGGAATGACCACCTGTCGACTGCAGGAGTAGAGCTTTACCGCTACAACAAAATGCTCTGTGAATGATGACGTGAAAAATAAAAGATCTCAGCGAGATGCTATCATCAACGTGCATAGATCTTCATGTCAACTACCCGTTATTCTGGTCAGATTTTAATGAAACTTGAATTCTGTCGACAGATTTTCGAAAAATATTCAAATATCAAATTTTATGAAAATCCGTCCAGCGGGAGCCGAGTTGTTCCATGCGGACAGACGGACAGACATGATGAAGCTAATGGTCGCTTATCGCACTTATGCTAACGCGCCTATTTATGTTGACAATTAAGAAAACAAACTTTCGCGTCTTATTGATTAATCAAACAAAATAATAGGCCATGAAATATTCTGCATGTTAATAATGAAAGCTACGGTAAAAACGGTACGGATCGGAAGTATTCCAGGAATTAAACCAGTCGAGCCCTGGTCTGAGGTGGTTTTCGAAGCAGAGGCAGTGAAAAATTTATTTTTAGCCCCTTCTTACTCATTCATCCTCCTCCTTTCGTTGCCCCAATTCTTGCCGCTAATCTGGTGACTGGTTGGTAGGGATGTCCCAACCAAATGCAGCGCATTATTTCCTTAGGGCTGCACATTCATATTTTTCTAGTTTTATGCGACCGTTCTTTCATCGCTAGCTTAAGAGAAACCAATATTTAAACCCCGAAGCTTTATTCCAAGAAAATTAAAATTCAGTTATTTTGGGGGAATATTTTCGTTATCTCTTGTCTTCTTGTCTGTAGATAACGCAATTTAATGCCTGTACTGGCCTCGGAAGTTCTTTTCTCAGATTTCTTAATCTTCATTTTACCATATACTGGGTAGGTTTAGAATGCTTTGCTGTCTTTGACCATCAGTCTTCACCATTTACATGTATTGTAAGAAAAAATATATACTCGTATATATTATATATGCCGATCCCAGTGGCCGTGCGGTCTAAGGCGTGGGTCTTCAGCCGCTCGCTTACTAGGATCGTGGGTTCGAATCCCACCGGGGGCATGGATGTTTGTGTTGTGTTTGTTGTAAGGATGGTAGCATGGAACGTAAAGTGACATGAAGGACGAAAGGATTTAAACAGTACAAAAATGGATCAAAGGGGAAAAACCCCGGACAGGCAAAAAAAAAAAATCCCACCGGGGGCGTGGATGTTTGTGTTGTGTTTGTTGTAAGGACGGTAGCATGGAACGTAAAGTGACATGAAGGACGAAAGGATTTAAACAGTACAAAAATGGATAAAGGGGAAAAACCCCGGACAGGCAAAAAAAAAAAAAAATCCCACCGGGGGCATGGATGTCTGTCTCTTGTGAGTGTTGTGTGTTGTCAGGTAGAGGTCTCTGCGACGAGCTGGTCCCTCGTCCAGAGGAGTCCTACCGACTGTGGTGTGTCTAAAGTGTGTGATCATGAAACCTCGACGAAACGAGGAGGCCCAGGCCCATATACGGCTGTCGAGCCATAGGAAAAAAAATATATTATATATGATACATATAATATATAATATATTATATGAGATATAAGATATACGACGATGGAAAAGAATGAAACGCCGTGTACGCGTTATATATATATATATATATATATATATATATATATATATATATACGCATACACGGCCGTTCATTCTTTTACATCGTCGTATAATATCTTGAACTGTACTCTTTGTCACTATTTATTTTATCACATTGTGTATATTGATATGATGGTCTTAGAATTTTAATTTCTTCCGTTTCTAGTTCACTTCTTTCTCACTAACGTGTTTCAACACTGGTGTAACCAATATTTTATAGCGTTTCAAGGATGGGCTCATAGATGCTATCTTAAGTACGTAATTGTAAATTATTCCACTTCCACGTACTCGTACATGTATGGACATGTACGCTTTGTTTTTTTCAATTCTGTCCCGCCGTCTGGACTTAATAGTTTTCCTAATTATTTGGTTTCGTATGCTTGTTCGATGTATTGATTACCTAATATTGCTCTTCATCATGCTGCTTTAGTTTTATTAATAAAACTATGATCAATCCATCTGATAAAGAAGACAAGGATGTAACTGTAAAAAGTTTTATTATGTTAATATTATACGTGGCAGAGAGTAAAACAGACTTTCAAATCGACGTTTGTCTCACGACGGATGGAGGAAATTGAAGTGAAAAGTGAAGATTAAAGCCTTCTGCGATATTACGCCGTGTCGATTGGTAATTAGTTACCGACATTTCGGAGCAATTTGCTGCCTCCATCTATATGGTAGTCCAAGAAGGGTCTGTTTAAGGTAAATTAACAGAGAATGTAACAGAAAGTTGAATTTTGAAGGAAAAGTAGTGGGCCATATTTGTTCAGGTTGTTAACTTTTATACGGATTTTATTATCACTATCCCATACGTTCTTATAGTTTACACGTCACACCTGAGGAAGCGAGTTCTCAGCCGTAGACAGAAAGTAGTCAGTGCCGTTGGTTCCGTTACACCCTGGTTCCAGTGACACTTTAAAGTGTGCCTTAGTCAGCTGTGCGGGATCATGGCGTGATGACCAATATGTTCGATAATCTGTGAATATGTTGGTCTGAAATTGTCAGTATTTTAAGATAACTGACGCCATGAGCGTCAACAGCTTTGATGTATGTGTTCTGTGTTTTATATTTTTCATACGCGGTAAGTTGTGCGTGTTGTTTGTACGGCTCCTTTTTAGTTCAGTGAAAATCGAGTTTCGTGCTCTGGCATATGGAAAGCACTAGTTACACCTATTATGACACACATTTGTTAAAGCAAGTTTCAGAAAAATAAGACTCAAAAAGTTAGAGCATAAAAATGAACAATTTTGCCTACATGCAGTAGTAGTATGTTATTTTGAATTTTTGAGGTGTGTGTTTAAATGAAATATGCTTTTTACATTGTTGATGTTTTTGGAATAGCGGTGACCGTGGTTATTTTCTTTACCACGTGTTGAAATTTCCATTGGCGATCATGCATGCGTGTACACGCGGAAATTTTAGCTAATTCAGATATGTTTGTGGACCGTGATTTTGAAACAATATTTGCGATTTGTAGAACAGTTGGTCGTCTACAGCAAAGTAAAGCCGTTCTAAAACACGATCACGCTTTTCTTTTCCAGTAACTGACTCTGATTCCTGGTTATTTCTAGTTCCAATGCCTTGAAATATATTACGTGCACCCAAAACTAAAGTGAAAATAGTTACGCCTGTGTCATAGCACAATGTCATGAAGACGTATAGTGGAGTGCATTTTCGATCTCTGCTGTAGATTATGGGAGTCGAGAGTAGTTAGGTGACATTTTGACCGTTTTATCCGCGGGGGAGTGCTCGGGGTACCTATTGAATAGTAGGCTGATTGGGTTAAGAATTCTGAACATTAATCATGATAAAAGTTTTAAAAATGAAATTTCTGAACATGTGCAGATTTATAATTAATTTAATTGATTTTGTGTGATTTGGGGTTGTCATACCATTGAGTAAGAAGTTGCTGTCTTCTGGGATAGTGCGCTTGCACTTTGGTAGATATGTTCTGAAGTTCCAGAGGAATATGCTGCCTTCTATGGTGGGAGAGTGACGAAGGTGGAGGCAACACTTTTCTCTGAAATCTTGGTACATATCTGCCAAACTGCACGGTATTACAACACAGATAAGAGTAATTTTCTCTAATCAATTTATTAAACATTCTACACACTGCATTCTGATACCTAACTTCTTACTTGTCTAGGTACTGGACCATGTTGTGGATTCCAGCTCACAGCCTATATATCACAGTCTGGTCTGCATGGGGAGATTATCTTTCAGCAACATTCTGGAGACAGAAGCACTGTAATGGTGCAAACATCCCTCCAAGCAATAGATGAACAGTCACAGTGGTCCTGGATGGTGAGGGAACTGCCTGTATTCTATAGCCACATTCAGGATCGGTGTGGTGATGACAAATTGGGTTCCATGTAAGTATCCGTCTTTGATGGTAATGTGTGACTGCTTAAATCAGAAATATAGGCTTCACTAATGACTATACATGAGCCTTTGCCTTTAAACGGTTTAATTAAGAAGTCAGTTCAATAGACAGTAAAGTTTTGATTTTTATTAATAATTGGGACCAATAAAACTGTCACGAACATTAGACTCAATTTTCAGTGTAAAATGGATATTTGATTCCAACAACTTGTGACATACTGGTAATAAATATATAGAAGAACCTCAACTAGCATAAAAACATGAGAGCTTATTTTTATTAAAACACAGAAACTTTTGAAAACAAAATAAATTAAATAATTGAAGGAGGGTCTTATTCCTTTAGGAACAGAAAGAATCAACCCCATGGCATGAAAGACAGTACTTGACTGAGCTCAGAGTGACCTTTGCAATAGCAGGAGATTGGAGGAAGCTAACTTGCCTGCCATATGGCATCATCTCAATTTGTTGGAATCAGTCATGAAGGGTCAAAACAGTGGTATTAAAATGGGTGATCAGGAAAGATCAAAATCCCAAACGTCAAGGTTTACAAACTTTGAGACTCCATTCTATTGGCATTATTTATAATTCTGTTATGTATCATATTTGTTTATTGTAATTATTGTTACTTTGTGTCAGTAGATAATTTATTGAAACAACTTTGGTTGGTTTGTTGTTGTTGGTTGAAGTTGTTGGTTCAATTATTGTGAATTTACATAGCTATAATTTCAATCAGTAAGAAAAAAAATTGTGATTAATGAGCTGTGGCTGTAAGAAGCAATAAGTAAGAAGTATTAAGAGTAAATAGTAGTAGATTTTGACTCTGTCATTACATTGCAACAAGCAGTTGTAATACTCAACCAAATTCAATGTAACCAAAAAGAAAAGTATAAAATAAAATTAAAGCTGTATATGATAAGAGGAATTTCATTTGCATTCCTTATATTCTCTGTTGCACTGATTGCTACTGAGTACCAAGGTGAAACCAAGAAGAGTCTTAACGAAAACTGGGGTGTTTTAAATTGCCGAAATCAGCTTGAAAAAAACTGCAACATTGTACTCTCTACTCCAATTACCTTCCTCTTGTCCTGGTTGACTGGGCAACTTATATGCTTGTACTGGCTCCATAATCCAATTATTAAAAAAGGTCACATAAATAACTAGGCTGAACCTCCAGCAGTTAATTGCTTACCAGGAAATAAGTCTTAACTTTGATCGCCAAAACAACAGAGATAATGGAATTTATCACAATCAGCACTAATCAGTTTGTTTCCTCGTCCATTTAGTGATTTAAATCGTAATGGACTCTCATCCTTTTTCTTGGTGATTCTGGGCTCTTTTTAACTTTGTTATGAACACTTGGTTGCCTTAAAATGTGTGGAATTTCTTGATGGTCTAAGTTACTGTCAACTTCTGAAAAAAAATTCTGTTCTACAAAGTTAGTTATTGCATAAATAGAAGTTACAGTTCTGAACCGGTTCCTAATTTTATTTTACATGTGCTGCCCATGTGAAATATTGATTAATTACAAAACTAGTTTTCAAATCTAAAAAGCTGCATGTGGGCATGAACATGACTTTCTGTGGCCCTGCTATAGGTCCAGAGCATTTTGAGGTGATATTTCAGGTATATCTCCCTGCTTAGGAACCTGTTATCTGTTTGGGTTTCAAGTATGGTGTTGCTTTATATCCTTTGGTGAGGATGAACTCTACTTCAATGACAATCACAATTTTTTTTTTTAACATTGAATATATTATTACTACTGTACAACAGGGTCATTTTTGAGTTGAGTTTTGTTGTATCATGTTGACATTTTCATTTAGCACCTGTGAAAGAAGTTGGACGATTTTTAACTGCCTTATATTGCTGCTACTTTTCAATATAATTTTAGGACTTTAAACTTGGATGAAGTGTTTGGGCCACTCAATCTGCCTGCCAATGGAACTGCAAATTTGACAACTTCAGGTGACCAGATAGCTCTAACAGGTGCCAAGGGCTTATGGGGAAAATCCTTGGTCTTGCAGTTGGTTGATGACACATCACGCAAGGCCTGTGCCACTATTACAGTATGTCGATGGAGTTCTCAACTGAAAAGTATACACTTCATGAAGTTACATGTGGTAGAAGCAAAAAGTTTGTAGATTGTTGCTGAAGTCACTTGCTATTATAGCATGTGCAGTGATGATTTCAGTATTTTCCTTAGTCAGTCCTCTCAGATGATCTCTTCAGTGTTGTCTTCTCATTGTCACCTACCATTTTCCTTCTACACTGATTTTTTATCACTCTTTGAAGCATTTGCAAAGTGAAAACCAAGCCATGGCCTTCTCCCTGCAAGTTTCTCTAATCATGTCATAGGTTTGTGAGAATGTCTTAACCAGTCACACACAAAGAATTTAATGTTTGCTGGCTGTTAAAATTGTGACATCCAAGCGTTTTTGGTTTCTGAAAATAACAAAATTTGCTGAATACAAGGGACACTGGTGCTTTATATACTGTCTATATACTTATTGAGTGGACAGATTAGAGTGCATCCCAAGACAGATGGGAAGTGGCTTCATCACTATAAACAGTTGTGGGTGTAGCCATGTTTGTCATTTTCAAGTTTTGCAAGAAAGTCACAGTGAAATGTGTAGCAAACTGCTGTGTCTTGGGCTGTTACATGTTGTTACAATTGGTATTTGTAACGTTTAAATCCTCAACAAATTAACATAATTTTGTGCACTGTCGATTGTGGCATGCTGAATAGTCAGGCAGGTTTTCTTGTTGATTTTCTTGGATTGAGAACAGGAGCTGTTAAAACTTCATTTACCTTTACTTCTTTGCCTGGTCATCAGGTTCATCACTTTGAAAATGCAA
This sequence comes from Reticulitermes speratus, assembly GCA_021186555.1. Lineage (NCBI taxonomy): Eukaryota > Metazoa > Arthropoda > Insecta > Blattodea > Rhinotermitidae > Reticulitermes > Reticulitermes speratus. The sequence continues at coordinate 17,199,332 of JAJKFL010000330.1, forward strand.
CTAGCCTCACTGAACAACTTACACAACTTATGGATGGACATTTTTGTCATGGTTCCTGATTACATTTCATACATTATCACTTTGCACCCTAACTACAAATTTTGATTCATGATACCAGAGCACACATGTAGCTTTCTGCATTTGATATGCCATTTTGTACAACCATGGTGTTATCGCCACTGGTGGTAAGCCTGGGAAACTCAAGTAGTGCAACTTTAAAACCTGGTCATAATACCTACCTCAGTACCTTTAGTTTTCATTTCATGTTTTTACTCTGTTATTTTCTACCACTAGTTTTGATGGTGCTCCCATCACTCTACTTTTTCTGTAAATTATTAAGTTCTCTTACTGCCATTTTCTTCACATCTTTTCCACTGTCACTTTGTAGCACTTGAGTGGTTGGTCAGCTTATACAGTTCCTATGTCTGAACTGTTGATTCATCTGTTGAGAATATTAAAGCCCTTCAAACCACTTGTTACAGGTGTCTGGAAATGCTGATGAGAAGGTGGCAGAAGCCAAGTTTTTTTCACCAGTTGCTGGCTCTGTTTTCTTGCGCTGGGTTGGCAGCCATCACTCAGGCTCCACAGACACCCTCCTGCATGCAAACCTGTACCATGTTGTTGGCTCTACAGCCAGAAAACCTGCTAACACCGAACATCACTGGAAGATATACATGACAGACATCCTGGATTCAGAAGCTGGTACATCGGAACTTTACTGTTAAAACTACACTTAAGTGTACTTCTCATTAGAATCCACAACAAGAAAGATAGAAAGAAAGAATGTATGTGTCCTGTTATCTTTAAACCCTATCATGCAGCATAAATTTCATTCATTTTCCACCATAGCTATAATTAAAATTCAGATGAATATCATAAGCATGCCAAGTATGATAAAAAATTACATTTACGTTTTATAAAATTATGTTGTATTTGTTTAATTTTTCAGAGAGAACTAGTACCTCAGTGTAGTTTTAGTCAAGTGTTTGTTATGGTCTGGGATATGATTCCCAGTGGGGACAGGGATTGTCCTGTCTGCCACCATGTGCAGATTGGATCTGCAGCCCACCTAGTGTCCAATCCCTGGGTGATAAAGCAGATGGACTGTGAAGCTGATCACTAATATCTGTCTACCTTTATTTCCATGCTGCCATATGTCTTCATTGTGCAGTGCATAACCATAGAGACCTCTCTTGCTAGCACAGTTTCATTCTTTTTGTCATGCAGATAAATCTCGTGAGAACTGTAATTTCCTCCAGTTGGTGTTTGATCCAGTTTTCTCACCAACTGTGGGTCAAGCAGTTGGAGATCTTGATTCCCGCATTGGCAAGGTGAAAGTTGCTGGAGATCCAAGGTTACAAGACTCTTCATTTACCAGCGTATACCATGATTCTGGGCTCACATCAGTCACTGTTGATCTGTTGAGTGGACAGCGCAGTTTGTACCTTGTGATCTTCGATGCCAGACATCATGACAGTTTCCTTGCCTGTGCAAAAATACGTGAAATTCACCCTGTCGTATTGAAGTAAGTTTTCTCTTTTATGCTTCACATTGTGCTTAAGATTATCAGAGGTGAGTGGAGTAGATGAAGCAAAGTACATGCTGCTAAAGTGGGTGTTGTTGATTTCTGAATTGAATATATAAATACCATAAAGTAATTTTGGCTTCTCTTACCATGGACAAAGTCAAAACTTTCTCTATTTGAGGAATACCATGCTCAATAATTGTGTAGATCCCATCAGGGTATAAGAGTCTTTCATGTTTATTATCTTACCATTGGGGGAAACCAGAAGTCCTGCCATTCGAATGCTTTATCTAAATTATGGTTTTACGCCATAACTCTGTACAGACTGACAGAAGACACAATAGTCCAAGAACACAACTGGATATATAAACTGCCATATAATAATGGTTAGATTTTTGTAAAATCAAATAAACATATAAATGAAGATAAATCTAAGTGTGCATTATGAAATTAAAACCCAAGACAAAATTACAATATAAAAATAGGTAATAAATTATTTTTAGACGTGTCTAACTGTTGAATACTGGTGCCTGGGAATTACAGGTTGCTTAGGAAATTCTGTGTTTCTGTGATGCCTGATGGTCTGTCACTGTTATCACAAATCCCCACTATTTTAAACCATTGCGAACAAGTTCAGACCAGGTCACATCATATTGGCCATTGGCAATCACCTGACCCAACACCCGTAATAGCTATGCTTGGGTCTTTCAAATGGTCTTTTTGCATGAAAAGCTGCAAGTACATTATGTGTGCATGTATCAAGAAATAAAAATTATGTTAACATAGGAAATTACAATTAGAATAAATTCTGGAAATGCTTGTTAGATATATCAAAATGTGTTACCGGTTCATATACATTTACATATATCAGAATGTGTTACCAGTTCGTATACATTTACATATATCAAACTGTGTTACCAGTTCATATACATTTACATGTATCAAAATGTGTTACCAGTTCATATACATTTACATGTATCAAACTGTGTTACCAGTTCATATACATTTACATATATCAAACTGTGTTAGCAGTTCATATACATTTACATATATCAAACTGTTTTACCAGTTCATATACATTTACAAACATGGATTTTCTGAATTCATTCTTTTCTTAGTTCTTTTGTGAAATTCAGTTCTGTTTTCTGTAACTAAATCTTGATATATTTCTTCATATTTTTATCAGGGCTTTGATTCAGTCAAGTGGAGTCAAAGGGGAGGTAATGCTCAGTCAACGTTCACCGTTTGACCCAACATGGATCAGAATGAATGTGACTTCCACCAGTGATAGGCACACAGGAACAGTAACAAAAATATCTGCCTACAAGATTCATGAACTTCCTCCACTACCACTGCAATCTGTAAATGTCAAAGAGGATCATTGTCTTAAAACTGGTTCTGTATTCAATCCAAGCAACATACAAGCAGATCAAGGTCTGTTGGAATCTCATTTCTATGTATCTAAAAGAACAAATATTGCCATTTCTTATATATTTGGTGATTGATCTTGTTGTCTATTGGTTTCAAGTCCCTACCAATAGTAATACCAAAGTGATAGTTGTGCTAACTTCTAACTGGGGAACAACTCTAATCCTACTTGATGTGGCTTCTGAAAATTTCATGTGGTGCAATTAAAAAGGGCCCGAAATATATTCAACTTGCATGAAGGTTATTACTTAGTAGAGTGTAAACTCAAGTTTAACAGCTTTGTGAATTGTGTGTTCAGCTTTTTGTCTGATGACAAGAACTTAGGTAGTCATATGATGTTTTGAGATACATCATAAATATAAGTATAAATTTTGTAAATGGAACTGCTGTTGAGTGTTTAGAATTATAAACATCACAGAGTGAACATTTAAGTATATCTAATTAGACTTACAGAGGAACTATTAAATTATATTTCCTTCCAGCCTGTAGGCATCATAAGTGCTTTTCAGAACTTGCTGTCTTGCTGTAATGCATATTTGTTTTTCATAATATCATAATAGTGGTTAGTGCCAGAACCTGTAAAAATCACTGACATGATACAAATGCAGTCATTTTGTTTTCTTATCTTCCTCAGCCTCAGGAAGCCAGGATACTTATGCTGTGGAGACCTTAGTGGCAAACATAACATGTGGCAGCAGGAACAGAGTTTTGCTGAGCTGAGTGGTCAACATTGGGATATATACCTGCCACTGTTTGGTCATCACAGTGTGGCTCATAGGTCCTTTGTATTCTACAGGTAACCATCTTAAGAAATATAAATATATCCTTTGCTGATGGGTAAAAGATTGTCATTCAAGCCAGAATTGAAAGCTACAGTCCTTCATGGTTTTAATCATCTTAGGTTTCTTTGTAGTACACATGAATGTGGGAAATTTCTTATTCACACTTATTTCAGTGAGTTGGATTCAGTTGTCCAATAACTTATAACACAAGGACTTTCTTGGGTAATTGATAGTCCATCAACAAATTTCCTGTTTGTTATGAAAACTGAATGTTTCTTAAAATGATCATAAATCCCCACCACTAGATGCAGACCCATGCTACCTCTGTCCAGTTCACACATTCACAACCTGTTTGTCTAGGATACATTTTGCTTTATATTTCAGTCTTTGTCCATGACTTCCAAGTGGTCTCTTTCCTTCAGGTTTACTACCCAACATTTTATTCATAAACATTATGATTGCTGACATTTTAGAAGCATCAATTTCTGAATTACAACTTATGTAGGAACCTATCATATTGCAAATTATATTAGTTTGAGGAAAAGAATTTGTCAACTAGAAGACAGCTGGACTTCATACTAGACCAACAAGAACATCCTTATTTGAAAAAAGAAAAATGGGTGCTGCTGGAGCATGTGGCGATACGGTTATTTGTAACAACACACACATCCTATTCGTCTGTTTGTTACACTGTGAGATAATGTATGTATTGTATTGTATTTTATTGTATTTTATTTCGTCCTAGAAATCATTACAGAATGATATTGGACACGTCCAGAGAGTAGTTACAGTAAACAGTATAAGAATTACAGTAAAAGCAAACAAACACGTAAATTTGATATAATTACATACATGTACAGGACCACACAAGGCCCTGATTAACATAATACACATAAGAAAGCACTGGCAATTACCATACAGAGATACATCTTTAACCCAGTTCCTACAAATTAAGAGTTAACTGTCATAAATTCTTCCAGAATCATTTTTGAAATTCTTGATATCAGTTGTGATAAATATATACTGTACATAATATGGGACATAAAGGCATACATGTATGTGGTGTGCTATATTTTCATTTAGAATTCTCAGGAGGATGACCCATCTTACATGCATTTGTTGCACAGAGTGCACACAGTTACTGTATAATGATGGTATGTATGTCTATCCATCCGTGTGTTCCATGCCTGAATATTCAGAGCAGATGTTAATTTAAATTGGTATGGAGATTAACACTGAAAGTCGTCAGTGAGTTTAATTTTGTCTTATAAGAAGCCCAAATCAAACTCTGTCAGTTTTAACAAAGGTGACTCATATGGATATGGGTATGTAACATGAATTGTACTTGAAAATTCACAGCTTTTATTTGAAACTCTCCCATAGCATAATAAATATTTAAACAAGGTTGCAAATGGTGTACTCCATGATGCAGTACACAGACTTTACCGAGGTGTTCTTTACATTCAAAATGTTACACAGTTTCATGGTACACTCATGAAAGCAATATCATTTATGCCCATAAGAACAGTATGGCCTTCTCTGCTCATATTTTTATGACCCTCACAAATGCTCAGCAGCATTATGTGCATAGCTCTTATACTGAATTTCACCCAAATCAACAGTAAATGTGGAACATATGGATAGATTCGTTTAGACCCCTATGGAAGGTATGGCTTTCACTTTGCTGATTTTCATGAAACTCACAATCATGGAATACATTTTGGTGGACATATACTTTGCCAAATTTTATTTAAATGAGATTAAAATGTAGAAAATGTGGGTGAAATTTATTTACACACATGAGTAAAATATGGCTTTTGCTGCACTTCTTTTCACAAAACTTAACACTGGTGAAGGCAATACATTGAGAACTTCTATACCAAATTTTACTCAAATTGTCAATAAATATGGACAGCACAAGCAAAAGCTTATTGTTAAGTACAGTATGACTCTTATTGAGTCAATTTTTTGAAACCCGTGCTTGCTTTGTAACGTCTTTTAAAGATTTCACATTATATTCACCGTGCATTTTGTCTGTAAGTAATAGCTTTATTTTTACCAACACATGCACTACAATTATGTCGTATTTTTTACACCCCTACATATGTTTCGACTATTTATTAGTCATCATCAGGGGGATCAAAGTATATACACAGGCTATACATCCATTATAATAGTTGGTTCATCATTCAAGGTTAAAACGAGATAAAACTATCAAACAATAAGACCAACAAATGCACTATATTGACCAATTTTTTCTGGCCTATTTCCCTACACGTGTTTCGGAACTTTAAAGTTCCATCTTCAGGGGTTTTTTTGTCTTATGCTACCAGATATTCACATATTAAAAACAAATTCACAATATATACAATAGTCTGTTGAACAGTCTTAAAACCTCATGTAAATAGATATTCGGAGCACTTTAGAAGTTGTACGATGTGTACCTTTATCAGTTAAAATGTAAGATCTCACTTAAAAGAATATATAAAAACTGTTTTATAAAACGTTGTAATCTGTTCGTGGTATTGGCTGTTTGTTATTATTTTACGCAACTACTGGCATAGTTTTTATATCTCCGTAGTCCATTCTTATGTGTTGTGAAAAGTCTGTCGTGTTCTTTCAAGGTCTAGTGAGTAAGGCTACTGTACTAGACCTTGAAAGGACACGACAGACTTTTCACAACACATAAGAATGGACTACGGAGATATAAAAACTATGCCAGTAGTTGCGTAAAATAATAACAAACAGCCAATACCACGAACAGATTACAACGTTTTATAAAACAGTTTTTATATATTCTTTTAAGTGAGATCTTACATTTTAACTGATAAAGGTACACATCGTACAACTTCTAAAGTGCTCCGAATATCTATTTACATGAGGTTTTAAGACTGTTCAACAGACTATTGTATATATTGTGAATTTGTTTTTAATATGTGAATATCTGGTAGCATAAAACAAAAAAACCCCTGAAGATGGAACTTTAAAGTTCCGAAACACGTGTAGGGAAATAGGCCAGAAAAAAATTGGTCAATATAGTGCATTTGTTGGTCTTATTGTTTGATTTAAATAAAATGCACGGTGCTAATACAGTAAAAAAAAAAAAAAAAGAGATAAAACTATGTTCACTATAAAATCAGTAGCATTTGCTGCGTCAGTTGTTAAAATGCAAGTGCATTGTTTTCTTTAAATTATTGGCAGTTGGTCTTGTTTTCATCTCAAATGTTTGTTGTAGTTATCTGTGACGTGTTGCTGTGTGTCTTGTTCTGTAGGCTTCACCGGTTGGCTGTGTTTAAAAAACGCAGCCAGTTGTAAAGAACGTGTAAAAATGTAAAGGAGAGTGATGTCAGTCTTTAGGTAATGTGTGGACAGCTTTTTAACAACATATTAGTCCCCATATTACTTGCCAGTTGTTGGCACAGGAGTGAAGAGACAAGCTGGTAAGAAGGGGAAGCACTGTGCAAATACCATCAAGTGTCCACAGTGACTGAAGCTTTGTATTCCCAACAGAGTAAAATGCTTCTTGAAATAGGGATAATGCTGCCTGGCAGTTCCAGATCAGCCCAGCAGTGACCATGCCATGCAAACTGCAGCTATAAGTAATGTTAGGTGGTTCAGCTGGCATGTTATCTTGTCCATATAACACATTTATTTTTGCAACATAATGGAACTCTCTTTTGGAAATCACTTACTTCCTTTCTGTTGTTGTAGAAAATAGGTACTTACCTATTTAAAAATAATTGATTTTAATAATGAATATTTATTGAAAACAAGGAAATTTAATGTGATTTAACATGTAAGCATACACATTCTTCATCTGAATGTATCTGTTCTCTGCATTATATTAACCCACTGTCTGTGAATTTTTAATTATCTTATTCAATTTTTTATGATTATGTGTAGTACAACATGTATGACTTACAAAATGCATTTCATATGATACTAATTTTTGTCAGAGGTCCTTTTTATTCCTGCTTTGTTCCCACATGATAATGCTGCTATAACAAGTTGTTTATGAAGTTGTATTTTCATGTGTCTTAACCCTTCAATATGGTTTGATGTGCATGTGTATGTTCATGAATACCTTACCCTGCTGGCAGTTCCATGCACATGCTATGTTCCTTGTGGCCAGGAGCCACATGTAAATACCACGCATGTAAAAAACTGGGCCCAGTTTAATACTGTCTTGAAGGGTTAATTCTAGTGGTGTTTTAAAAACACAGTTTATGATATCCAGGAGTTAGACTTAATTGATCGTCTTTACATTTATATCACTTTTGTTTTGCACTTTTAAAGTTTAGTTGCTTGTCTTAGCACTTTTTTGTTCCAGAAGGAATGCATCTGTCAGCGACACATTTGCCAAATCCACTGATGTTCCCTGGATCTGTGGCACACTGACTCGATATACCACTGTTGATAGTGGCTGGAAGATTCCTATATTCACTGCAGGAGTAGTATTTCGATACCCTGTAGTAGGACGTGTTTTTTTCCGCCAGGCACGAGATCAACCCTGGTCTGATACAACAGTTATTGTTGAAACTCTGGTCCATGGTGATGGAATATCTCTCAACAATACTGCTGACCATCGATGGGCAGTACATGTTGAAGCACGAGGAAAAGATTATTACAACTGGACAGGACGATGTCTCAGTGCTGGAGAAATCTATAATCCTTATAAGGTAATAGTATTAGCCAGAGTAACTTTAGAATGGAAGATTTGGCAACTTTGTTAGAAGTCCTATGTATGAAGGAAACTTGTATTGTAATTGGTGGGTTTGAAACTTTGTTCAAACTCTTGTTTCTAAACATTGTTTAACCTTCTCATGCACATAATTTTGCCTCTGCAATGTATATATTTTACCAGCCAGCATGTGCAAGTATAAATATGTAACCTTCTGTTCTCTGTTTCATACTGTAGACTTTATAGAGAACACCCAAAGATGTTATGAAATTTACTCCATACCCTAGCCAGTATGTGGGTATTAAGATGGAGTTTTTTGGATGTGATGTGAACCCTCATTCCCACTGTTGTCACATAATCAATTGAATTTACTTTAGTTTCTGAATTTCAGTTGTATTTTTTCCTTGAATCTCTAGCTACTATGTGTTATGATAAAGAGAAGGTAAGCAACCATATCCCATTTGAAGAAGGGTTGCTTCCACTAGAATTAAGGTACAGTGGTTTCATGACTGCTGTGTAACATTTATATTTCCACCATAACTGGCATTTGTTCTGATGAGTCAAAACCTTTTCAGGACTTACGTTGGAATAAGTCCCGTATGCTGGAGTTATGTTTTAAGTGTGTTATTTATGTCACTGTCATTTATTAAGATTACATAGTGTCAGTAACAGATGAATGAATAATCATGGAGTATTGGTGGAATATTACTGACAGGAGAAAACTGAAGTACTTGGAGAAAAACCTGTTCGAGTGCCACTTTGTCCACCACAAATCCAACATAGGGTAGCCTGGGATGGAACCTGAGCCTTTGCAGTGACAGGCTAGTGACTAACTGCCTGAGCCATGGTATGGCCTCCAATATGTTGGAGGTCACATTTTGACCTTTTATTAGGCCGAGTCCCAAACTTAGAATTAAAGGTTGGAAAATAAATACTGCCTTGTTGCGTGTCATGTATTCCAATAAATGGATCTGCGTCAAATTATGTTTTAAGATTCAGAAAAACACTTTCCTCTTCAATATCAGAATTATTCTTATGACTTTAAAATATGTTGCATCACACATGAAAATAAATGGACCTCAAAGATTTATGGTAATTTCAGAATTGTAAAATTCTTTTCCTTAGGTCATATATGATCCTGCAGAGGCAGACTCTCTGTGTAGTCTGTCTCACCCAGGGTTCTGCCAGCTGGGAGATTTGTCAGCACGTCATGGGAAGCTTAATATTGCAGGTAGGAAGGTGAATGGGGAGAAGCTGACTCGGCATCTGTTTACTGATCCACACCTTCCTCTTTGTGGTGCTGCCAGTATCATAGGGAGAGCCCTTGTGTTGTATGATGATCATGGACCTAAAGCTAGAGGCGAAAGATTGGCATGTTCCACGTAAGTTTCCAAAGAGGTACACCTTTGAGGTTGAGGTAGGTGCCCAGCCACACAGAAACTACTGTCATAAGTCTTTCATTTGGATCAATTCTTTGTTTGTTTGTTTCTTTATTTCTTTCTTTCTTTTTTATTCTTTGTTTCTTTGTTTATTTCTCCTTTCCTTCCCCTCCCCCTCATTATCCCTCGCTATCTTCCTCCCACACCTCTCCTTCCTTTCATGCATCCATGCAGCTATCCATCCATACACCTCTCCATTCCTCATCTCCCTTTATTAACTTCTTCAGTGGCAGTGTTTGAAAATTAGAAGTGACACCAACTGAAATCGTTGTTTACATGTTGATGATATCAACATAAAATTATTGTTTAGATTCTGAAGCTACTGTATTTACTACAGTGATTCTTGTCATGAGATGCTTTTAATTAGGCACTCATATTTTTTAAGTGAAAAGTGAAATCAAAATTTTATGGATCATATTTAGGTTCCTTTTCAGAATGGGAAACAGTCACGAAAGGTAAACAACATACGAGTATGTTGTACATGTAGGTCTCTGTGTGTATTCCTCATAACTTTCCAAAACAATTGTTGTGGTTATTTGTAAATCTTATTTGCCTCTTTAACTTCTGTCTAATGCAGTTTAAAATTCATTGTCTTTTAAAGAATATTCAGACCTTAGAATAAATGGATTTTCTTAATTTGCAAGTTTATGTAAAACTGTTTTTTTTTAAAGAAGTAATACTAGGGGTTCCATACAAAATGTTACAAAGTTTTGCCATGAGGATTTAGTTTGATGACTTACAGACAGTTAATGTAAGTTGATTGTAGTATCAGTAATGTAAATACAAGGGCAGTATATATTGAAATTTAATAATTTTCTCCTTTACATAGAATACATGCTATCTATAGAAGAAAAGCAGTGGTTAAAGACTGGTATGGTAATGGAGACATAACTCCTGTGAGAGGGAAGATGGAGTTCTTTCAGCAGACAGAATATGATGTCACTGACATTGAGATTGGCATTGAAGGGCTGAATGACAATAGTGGATACCACGTGCACATGGTGAGTAGAGGTGAATGGTTATGTATTAACAATTAATTAACACCATGGTGCAGAGTTTCCCTTGGGCAGTTCTGAGTTCATTGTGTTAATGAAATTCACAAATTTGTGAGTGGGATTATTATCTGGTATAATTTTAATCCATCCCACAGCTCCACAGCCTGAAATCTATTTCTCTAAGATCTCATATACACTAGTAGCTCATACATTTTTTTTTACTGTAAACCAACCTTGATTCCCTTCAAGTGAAATCAAAAAGCAGTAGGAGGAGGACATACTCTTTCTTTACACCACTGTGTCTCTATCATCTTCTTTGTTCACTGTATTTTAATGTTTGTGATTATTTGTTTATTTCAGACACCTGTTGAAGGTCATTTGGAATTCCCTTGTGAGAGTTCATCCCTGTATGGTCACTGGAACCCTCTGAATGTAAATCCTTCCCTCTCTCCTCCTCCTGGTACTGGAACAACTGATCAGTATGAAATGGGAGATCTGAGTGGCAAGTTTGGTTTGCTGAATGGTTTGGTCAGCTTGGATGCAGTTTACAATGATACAAGTCTTCCTTTGTTTGGAACTCGTGCCATTTTGGGTCGCTCTGTCATCATCCACAAAAAAGACAAGAATATGCGCTGGGCATGCTCCTCTATTGAACGAGGTTATGCTCCAGGAGAGGCTCGGGAGCTGCATGCCATAGCGTCATTCCACCATCCCCTTGGCTATGCCTATGGATACATAAGAATGGTATGTACTGGCAGCTAAGGTTATGATTTGATTAATTAGTTACCATTGAAATGTAATTTTAATTTCACTATCATGCCATTTGTGGAGAAATTTATCTCCAGTTGTACTACTCTTTTAACCTGGAGACATCCTTGTTTGTAGGCGCCATGTAGAAGCTCTTATTTTTGTGTAAAGTCTGAACCTTCCCTTGGTTTTGAAATTTATAAATTCAGGGGACAGCACTACTTATACAGGGAATCAGTTTTATTCTTTGATTTTGTTTACAACTAACAACACAATAAGTACTAAAAGGCTGCTTTTTGATTAAAGAAACAGGGACATATATGCAGCATTAATTTTTCTTGGAATGTACTCTTCATATGAAGCACTTTTATTATATACTATTCCATGGCATAAGTACAAAAGTCTATACTGTTGTTGTGTATGTAAAATCTTGCAGCATGTATCACAAATAACAGTTTGTAGACCAGTGCAGGAGAACAGCACAGAGTACTGACAGGATTCCAGAAAATGCCTTAAAGTATCAACCAAAAGGAAAAAGTCTGGGAAATGATGATGATGATGATGACGACGAAGACAAAGACGGCGAAGATGACAACTGTGTTGATTGAATCGTGACACAAAGCCTCTTAACGATCATATTCATTTCCCTCCTAAGAATTACAGTCTAGAAATCATACTTGGGTATATAGTAACACAGTGACAGCAATTTTCATCTACAATATTATTATGCAACCTTTATTTTCACAATTCTTTCAGACACAACTGGTTTACAATGATGGCAGTAAGAGCGAGACAGTGATAGAAGTTAATCTGCGGCATCCTGGTAAACATGATCGGAATGTGGCAAGTATAGATTATCCTAGAACAGCATGTGTTTGATTGTAAACAGAGATATAGATGGTAGCTGATTACTTTGTTATTCTTTATAGTTTCAGGGAAAGTATTTTTACTGAAAAAAATGAATTAATGTAAGGCAGCAAAACAGGTAAATTTTTGTATGGTCTTATAAACATCTAACCATCATATTGTGTTGTATGCAATTTAAATTACACCAAGTGTAGTATTTCGTCACTGTCACCTCATTTGAGAAACATAAAGAAATTTTTATTGCCAGTTGCATTCACTGAATTTGCCTGAATGAGAATTTGTTAGAAATTTGACATCTGAAAAGATCAGGGGTTACTTTCTAACCTTTCACAAACTTAAATGTGTTCTGTGAATATGGTGACTGTTTTTATGTCTGCCACAGCTAGGTGAATAAAGGAAATTACACACATCTGCTACAGTAATCATACATATTATTTTATACTTCTGATAGCATCAATGATACATCCACAGCTTATTTCAAGGCATATTATTGATATGAGAAAGTTGTTGAAGTTCTAGTATTTCTGTAAAAATCATGTTGAAAGGAAAGTTACAACAGCATTTACAATATCAAAATCAGTGTGTTGCAGTTACAACACTAATTTTAAATTAATGGTAAATAAACATGCGGATGAAACCAACAACTGCACTGTGGCATGAAAATCCCACATTGCGGAACAGAATGTATGATGCTGGGGGAAAGAAAAAGCACTGTTATGACATTGACCCTTTAAAGACAAAAAAGTAACTTGAAATATATTTAAAGATTCATTTTTTTTTGCACAGTGACACACACCCCATCTCAGTTATAAAAACCAAACAGTCAATGCTGTATAGGGAAATGATTGCTGTTTGCTCTCAGATCCATACAGAACACATAAGTGGACTCTGTAAGCACACCATAGATTTTTTGAATGAATCTGGCTGTATATAAAATAACCACTGGGCTTTAAATGTTTGAAAAATAAAGTCCCAGTGCTGATGCTAGCATATAACTGTAGTTTGGCATGTAAACAAAATGTAGCTAGTTTGTTTTAGTTCATGGTATGCTGCCAGGGAGTAGTGCAAAGAAAGTTCTGGCTCAATTATTTTACCTGTAGTAGCCCCATGTATAAATTGTAAGTTTTTTTCAGTCATGGAGTGGTGTGTGAACATCAGTTTTGTTTCAGACTTGGTGAAACCGCTACAGAAGCACACAAAATGCTTGGAATTATTTATGGACATGAGGCTGTATCTTGTACATATGTCCTGAAATGATTGGTACCTTTTGCATGACAAGGCCCCTGCTCATTCAGCCATGACAATGAAGTGCTTCCTGGTGAATCATGGCATGATGGGGTCAGCCAGCCACTATTCCCCTGACCTTGCCTCAGCTGACCTTCTTCTGTTCCCTAAAGTAAAAACCACCTGCAAAAGAAGAATATTTCCAGATTTCAAAGACATCAAGAATAATTAATTGGCACCTAAGTCATATTAACTCTTAAGGCAAATGGGTAATGGTGATGAAATCCAAGTATTTTATTGATATGCTGACCAACCCAATTGATGCAAAGGATCAAAATCAGTGCTGTCAGAGAACAGGACATGCAAGACTGAGAATAACTGTGATGTTTTCAGTTCTAGCCAATGGGTGGAAACTGACATTATTATGAAGAGGGGAACTTCTGAAAGATAAAGTTCCTGGAGGAAATATATTTACATATGAGAAAGGGTGGATGACAGAAGAAATCATTACTGAAAGAAAGTGTGGGACAGGAGACCAGTGCTCTTCTAAAGAAAAGTGGAATGCTGAATTTAGATGCTTTCAAGGGCCACTTAACAGGGGAAGTGAGACCTCTAACTTCCAGTCTAAACACAAATCAAGTGATCATATCATGAAGCATGACCTCTCTTTATGTTATAGTTAATAAACCATGCAGTGATCAGCTGTATCACCTGTAATGATTGCATGAAATGTGATTGCATTTTCCTTTTGTTTCATCTTTCAGTAATTATTGAGGGCCTTGTTTATGTGGTTTATTTCAGACTCAAGACCACAACTGGGCAATTTATGTTAATCCTGTCGGAGTGGATGCTACTGTGAAAGTGCAGGACACTCGATGTGTGGCTGGTGGTTATCTCTGGAATCCATATTACACCCAGCTTGCAGATCCCCTGAATGTAAGTCACGCACTTTGGATTCAACCTTTGTTTAGTGGCATTACACCATACATAATCTGAGACTAGACAGGAAGAGCAGGTGTGTGTGTGTGTGTGTGTGTGTGTGTGTGTGTGTGTGTGTGTGTGTGTGTGAGTGTGTGAGTTTGTTGTATGCGTATGGATGGATGGATTATGGATGGATGAGTGTAGACACAAACAATACGTCTGATTATTGCCTTAATTATTAGACCACTTTCCTTCTGTAAAAAAAGTTTGGCTTATATTTGTAAGATTACCATGATAACTATGTGTGTTATGTTCCCCATTCCAACTTTTAAATTAGATGACTTCTTTTCATGAAACTTGGTGTCCACTATTATGCCTTTGTAGCCCACCTTAACGCTGTTCTTATAATTTTCCCCATTTAATAATAACAGTGTGGTGGATTCACGCATTGGTGCCTGAGCCCAGTGACTCTGATGTTGAGATGGCTATTGAGAAGTTAAAAAGGCACAAATCACCAGGTATTGATCAAATTCCAGCAGAACTGATTAAAGCAGGAGGTAGGACAATTCGTTCTGAGATCCATAAACTTATTAATTCTATTTGGAATAAAGAGGAATTGCCTGAGCAGTGGAAGGAGTCAATCATTGTACCTATTTATAAGAAGGGTGATAAAACAGATTGCAGTAATTATCGAGGCATATCACTTTTGTCAACCACATACAAAATTCTATCGAACATCCTTCTGTCAAGGTTAACTCCATATGCAGAGGAAATTATTGGGGAGCATCAGTGTGGATTTAGACGTAACAGGTCGACTACTGATCATATATTCTGCATTTGTCAAATACTTGAGAAAAAAAGGGAATACAATGAGGCAGTTCATCAGCTATTTATAGACTTCAAGAAAGCCTATGATTCAGTTAGGAGGGAGGTCTTGTTTAATATTCTCATTGAATTTGGTATCCCTATGAAACTAGTAAGGCTCGTAAAAATGTGTCTAAATGAAACCTATAGCAGAGTCCGGGTAGGAAAACATTTGTCTGACACATTTCCTATTAAGAATGATTTGAAACAAGGAGATGCTTTATCACCATTGCTTTTAAACTTTGCTTTG
This sequence comes from Reticulitermes speratus, assembly GCA_021186555.1. Lineage (NCBI taxonomy): Eukaryota > Metazoa > Arthropoda > Insecta > Blattodea > Rhinotermitidae > Reticulitermes > Reticulitermes speratus. The sequence continues at coordinate 17,215,055 of JAJKFL010000330.1, forward strand.
GAATATGCCATTAGGATGGTTCAGGCAAACCAGGAGGGCTTAAAATTGAATGGTACACATCAGCTTCTAGTTTATGCTGATGATGTTAATGTGTTAATGATGTGGAAGCATACATGCTATAAAGAAAAACACAGAAGCTTTGGTAGTCGCTAGTAAGGAGATTGGTCTAGAAGTAAATGCTGAGAAAACTAAGTACATGGTCATGTCTCGCAATCAGAATGCAGGACAAAATCACAACATAAAGTTAGATAATAAATCCTTTGAAAGGGTGGAACAGTTCAAATATTTTGGAGCAACCCTAACAAATCAAAATTCCATTCAGGAAGAAATTAAGAGCTGATTGAAGTTGGGGAGTGCTTGTTATCATTCGGTGCAGGATCTTCTGTCTTCCAGTTTGCTATCCAAAAATACAAAGATTAAGATATACAGAACTATAATTTTGCCTGTTGTTTTGTATGGGTGTGAGACTTGGTCTCTCACACTGAGGGAGGAACATAGGCTGAGGGTGTTCGAGAATAGGGTGCTGAGGAGGATATTTGGGCCTAAGAGGGACGGGGTAACAGGGGAGTGGAGAAGACTACATATCGAGGAACTTAATGATCTGTACTCATCACTAAATATTATTCAGGTGATCAAATCGAGAAGAATGAGGTGGGCGGGGCATGTAGCACGTATGGGTGAGGGGAGAGGTGCATACAGGGTTTTGGTGGGGAGACTTGAGGGAAGGAGACCACTTGGAAGACCCAGGTGTAGTTGGGAGGATAATATTAAAATGGATCTTCAAGAAGTGGGATGGGGGGGGGGGGCATGGACTGGATTGATATGGCTCACGATAGGGAGAGGTGGCGGGCTCTTTTGAGTGTGGTAATGAACCTTCGGGTTCCATAAAACGCGGGGAATTTCTTGACTGGCTGACGACCTGTTAGCTTCTCAAGAAGGACTCTGCTCCATGGAGTTAGTTAGTGGTGGATTCACGAAATTATGGGTCGGAGGTGGTGATGCATATTTCAGGAGTTCAGCCTGGGGAAGACACAGAAAAGCACCGCTGCTATGATGTAAGAAAAACCCACATAGATAATTCTTAATCCTGCTCAGTGAAAAGCCAGCACTTGAGTGATTTTATTAAGTATGTATTATCCTGCAATTATATTGGTCACAAGATGGTCTTTTCATTTGTAATTACTTTAAAAGTAAATTGTGGGGGAGGAAGGAACACATAGGGGTCTACTAACACTGAAGAAATCAAGGGCTAATTTTCACGAGTTCCACACAGAACTCCTCATTTTTCTTTATTTTTCCCTTGTTCCTTAAGATTAATGGAGACAAAAGTGTGAGAAAGGAGGTTCTCATGGCGGTGTTAATGAAGATTGAGGTTTTCTGGGATAAATTGTTGTAAACCAACAGTATTTGAACAGGCACAGAGATTGAATATTTAATAGGGAATTGTTTTTGTCTTCATATGATAGTAAACCTTCTAAGTCTCTTATCCATCTGGTTATTTTTAAGTTTTAGATAGATGGGCCCTAGACATGTCATTGCAACTTACAGTCACATTCTACTAGATTATAAATGTTAGTAACACTTCTGTGGTGAGTGAGTAAAGTGAGTAAATAATGGGTCGAGCCCTTGTGGTCCTGATGCACATAGACCTTTAACAGGCCCTTTGTGCCCCCTAACTAAAGTCCAAGTCATAAGAGCCCTGTCCTTTTAATAAAGTTCCAGATTGCCCCCAGACTTAATTTTCTGACATCCCCAGGGCCCAAAAAGAAGGAACCCAGATAAGTGTGTCTGTGTGTCGCCAAGGCTTTACACTCACACAAAACATGAACTGAGGTTTCCTCCTCTGCTCATTTCCTACACAAGGGACTGTCTCTCAGTCCCGTAATGTGAAGGTGTCTTCTGGGGGTGTTATGGCCTGTAAGAAGGTCAATAAAACTACCCTGGATTGCATCCTATTAAAGGACAACAGTCTGGTCTTAGCAGCAATATGAGGGCTCAAGATCAACTCTCGAGCCTGTCTCTGAGTGACAGCAAGACCCTGCCACAGTGTCATGTGCTGTTTATCCAACCAGCACTGAATTTTATTCTTTAAACTCTGCCTCAAGGCCCCCAGGGCAGGCTCCGGTCCAACAAAACAGTGAACGGAACCCTCCCTTGCGAGCTCATAGGCAATTTCATTTCCACGTATTCCAGAATGTCCGGGGACCCAAAAGAGTCCCACTGAGTGATAAGTGGAGATATCATTCAATGCCATTTGGCACTGCCATACCAATGGGGACGTTGTTTTAGCAGCCTGTAAAGCTTTCAAAGTTGCTTGACTATCAGAGCAAATACTAATGTATTCTCTGATCTAACATTAGCCTGAATTTCGTAAACACAGGCCAAGATGGCATATATCTCAGCCTGACAGACTGTTACATATTTTCCTAGAGAGATACTGAGTCTCCTACCCAAGGATTGCCTATAGACTCCGCCCCCCCCCCCCCTGCATTCTGGACCCATCTGTATACCAGACAAGCCCTTTTGCCACAGGTAGGGACCCAGGTCCTTTGGTCCACTCTTCTCTAGTCAACATAACAACCCTATACTTGGGTTCAAAATTATACTCATATGCCGGCCTCATAATATCATTCCCCATACTGAATATTGGATCCGATTTTTGAAGCCACATTAATATGGTACCATGTCCCCAGTTGGGGTGTAAACACTTCTGTGGTAAATTTAACAGTTCTTAAAGTTCTGAACCTTATAAATTGTTCATTGTTAATAACATTGTTTTATGTCCCATGAGGATTATAACAAAGAATATGATGTTATAGGGAGGAAGGAAATGTGTTCATGTGTGTGTTTAAGGAAGAACTGTATCGTGAAGAATGTGGTCCAGATAATCCACTTCGTTGCTATGTTGGAGACATATCTGGGCGTCTTGGAACAATCAGCCTTGGAGACAAGAGACAGGTTTTCACAGACACTAATTTTCCCTTAGGTCAGTAATGTGTATAAAAATAAGTTTTTTTATGTGTTCATAGTGCAAGGCACAGCTTGGAACCAATTAAAATCATCCGATTAATCAGTGAATTTATTTGTGTAAATGTAGGAATTGCTTGACATTTTTTCAGTTCAGAGACTATTAACATTCTGTCTGAATTCCAAAACCCTGTGGGTTAAGGTACATTAAGCACTACTTTTGCCTATTTCATGTTTGGTCTGGCAATGTGGCCTTTTATTGTCCAATGGCAGGCTAGATGTTAACAGTGTTGAAACTTCTGCTCTTACTGTGAGAGTCAGTTTTCTTTATATAGCAACATGCCTTGCCACTTTTTGACTACTATAATTTGTTATTGCATGAATAATCAATGTGTAATTTTAAATACAAGACTGTAAAAGAAGAGGTACATATTGATTACCAGTTACACAATGCAAACAAAGATAATCAGTATAATTTGTGAGATTTGAGGTTGTCACAGTTGTGACTGTGAAGATTACTCTCTTCTGGGAAGTCATGTAGTCTTGTAGATATGTATCAGTATCACAGAGGAACCTGGTACCTCCAGTGTTAGGGTAGATACTCTTTGCAATGTATCATAAAGCAAAGTAAAGCAATCCCATTACAGGCCTTGACAGGCCCTTAGGGTTCCAGGAGGTTGAGGCTCCCAGAATGTTTAGACAGTCGGCACATGAAGATGGTAAGGTTGTCAGCCCTACGCACCGGCCGCCTTTACCCCCCTGGAAAGATTCCTGGTACTCATTTCTGTTAGAGGCTGAGTCGACCCCAGGGCCATAGTGCGACCGAAATGATTATGTCAATGAAAAATTCCAGTGACACCATCGGGAATCGAACCCACGACGTTCCGGTTTGTAGCGCAGTGCCTCAACTAACTGCGCCACCAAGTGCCCCTTGCAATGTATCATACAGATATCAAAATCAGTTAATGCTTGCAATCTGTATGCTAAAAGTTCTATTTTACAGTTTGTTAAGTTTGATATATTCGATAACTTCTTCCATTCTGATCTTTTTCTCCTTTGTAACATATATTTTGAGGTAACAAGAGGTTTACTATCTCATGATGTTTGATTTTTCTCTCAACTTTGTAGGATTCTGATGATGGTGTGTTGTAACAGATGTGACTAATACTTGGATGTTTTTCACCATCTCAGACTCAAAACCCTACAACGTTTCAGACTTTTCTAAAAGGCTCATCAGAGTACGTTCTCCATCTCCTCTTTCCACCTGAAGGTGGAAACATCTGTTCTCCCAAACATTATGGAGTTTTTAACATGATACGATTGACAGTGGAGTTTCAAAATATGAATTGTTGATTCTTCCCGTTGGTTCTTCTCATTAGGTTTCATAACTTTCATTGTGTTATTTCAGTTAAGCAGTTACATATATCCATTAAATATTCTGAAGTAATACTCTTTAATTTATGCTCTGATAATTTTAAATCATCTTTCTATAACAATTAAAACATATGGCGCAACAGAGTAAAGGAAAATGACAGTACGTTAATTTAACCTTCATCATCATACAATACCATATGATGGTCTTTAAAACATACTGGCAAATGGCTTAGCATGCCATGTACTAGCCTCTGTGTGTTTACTTGGTAGCAACTTAAATGTCCATGCTAAGACAGAAAACCTCAGGCCATTACGAGATACAGCCGGCAGCTAAAGGTTAGTAGAATAATTTTGGTGACCTTTGTACCATGAAAAGGCAAACATAGTATTCCTTAAATCCTTAACTGTGACAGTAAGTGGATGTAAGTGATGCACTTCACACTTAAACCACTTTATGCCCAGTAAAAATGCTCCTAGTATTCACTATACAGTGTTAAGAATTGGGAATGGTCTCAGAGCTGTTCAGAAGAATTCAGATGCTCCTGTTAGGAAGTGAATACCAGCGACCCAGTGTGCAGCCTGTCTCTGTATTGTTAGAGCACAGAGACAATCTGTTTCTTCATAGAAGCTCACATATTTTATCAGAGCTTTAATTTCACTTTGTATTTTACAGAGTGACATGTAATGGAATGTCAAATTATGTTGTTTGTCACTGATTATCCAGTTAATAACAAAAAGTTTTAGCTCAAACAGAGCCAAATCCTGTCAGAGAAAATATAGTGTAAAATAATAAGGTACAGTGTATATGAGTATATTGGCTAATAAGTGTATCTTGTTGGTATTTAATAACCAGTAATATTTTAGCTTTTTTTCTCTCTACACAAAGTACTGTTTCACATGGTATAACGTATTACTTTTCAGAGGGAGATGTTATGGCAATGGGGAGATCAATTGTGATCTTCAACAAGGATCGGGGAGGAGAGAGGTTTGCATGTGCAAACATTGAACCTGACAAAGACATCATAAAATATGCAAACATACGCAAACCACCAAGATTTGTTGTGTAAGTTCATTTGAAACTCACCCACTCTAATTTACTTATGTTCACCTGTACTGATTGTTTTCTTTGAATATTCTAATTATACCTTGAAAGCATAAGCACTGTAGCTTATTACATAAAAGGGAACATACAAAGTTTGAAAGTTTATTAACTGGACTGATTCTGTAAAAAAAAGTACATATTTTCATTTGCCTGTAGTGACTGTCATCACCTTGAAAGTGCAAGCCTTCTGACTTAATACGTGCATTGTAAGTGTCTGGCATGCCTGTAAGTATTGCTGGAGATTATTTTATAAAATTGCTTTCAGTACTCTTGTCATATTGCATTGAATCTGTTCAAGTGACTCAAATTCAGGCTGTTTCAAGAAAATTATTTTGTTTTGAGAATAAGGAGGTTATTCAGGTTGAAGTCAGCCATGGACAAGTGATATTTGAATGCTGGAATTTGTTTTTGGGCCAAATAATTCACCAAAATGTAATTGTAGTCAGGTGCATTGTTGTGATTCAAAATTTATTTGTTTAGTCAGTAAATGCATAATGATGGTTCATTTTATATATCTTATAAAATAGCAGATCATCATGGTTTTGATGGTTAATTTTGGCAAAAAGTTTATATCTTTCTCAAGTGTTTGTATAGAATAAGGCCATTTTTAAACCCTGAGAAATGTTCTTATTGTAATTGAGCTATACCCTGTAGTCAGTAATGTAACCACTGTAATGTGTTTTGTGTTCAATTTATGACAGTGTTTGCAGGCACTGCCTGTCCTGTCTGTATGCACCTGTAAGAGACTCATAACATTAAAATTACATGTCTCATATAACACAGCATTTTATTTCAGGGCTCAGTTCATTGAAGAAGTCAGAGAGGTTATGGGTCTCCCTGAATGGATGCTGACCGTTGACAGCCGTAAGACAAAAACCCTGCACGGTGGAACATGTATACAGTTTCTGTTACATTTCAAAGGTACTATTGTATGTGACTGGAGGTTCTCACAGTGGTGTTGATGAAGATCTAGGTCTTCTGATATATGACACCATTGCATTTGGTAAATAGTTACCATTGTTTCATAGAAACTTGCTGTCTCCAGCTTTTAGGGTCTTTGTAATCAAAGAGACTGCTACTTCTTGGACCCTGAAGATGGAGGCAGCAAGCTTGTCTGAAACTTTTGTAACTATTTACCAATCAACATAGTGTCATATCCCATAAGGTTTGAATCTTTGTAATATTGCATGTTCAAGCTTTGTGCCACAGAAGCAATGATAGAAATACATCCCATCTTATGTTTGTAATACTCGTAAATTACTGTTCATTTTTTAATTCATATAATGACATACAGTATCTTCTACAGGGATGGCCACAAGTCACAGTCACATGCTTTTAGTAGAAGTTTTGTCATGAATGAGAAACACAAGAGATGGTATTTGTTACGATGATGGTATATATATGGCCTCTGATTAATATGAGGGGCAGGCAAGGCATTTTAAAAGGGAGAGTGGGGTGGCATCACACTACTGCTGGGATTTCTAGTTTTGTAGGGGATTTTCCTTTCATGAGTATGCTATTGCAGGCCAGTTTTACAACAATAACAATGACTTTCTGTAATATTTTGTAATATTCTAACATGACATTCAAGACAAATCTTTTATTATAAACCATCTGATTGGGACATGTGGCCACCCTTTTACAAAGATTATTTAGCATTGAACTAGAAATGGCAATATACCATATTTCCCACACCATAATTCATTCATTCATTCATAGTGTGTCTTACAACAGGTCCGTAGCCTCTTCCAAAGCAATAAATGAATGAATGAATGAATGAATGACCATAATATGCACTTTTTTTTGCTAGAAAATAGGGTATAAAATTCTCATTCATATTTTGGTCCAAAGGTGTGTCAGTATGACTGCCAAAGCAACTGAGATTCCCACCTTTGCTGGGGGCATAATGGTGGTTATCACATTACCTTCCCTGGGAGGGAGAGAAACAAAGCTTCACTTTCCCTCATTTTAGTTTTTAAGTAGCACGCATTTCTGTGTAGCACTCAGTGACAGTAATGAAACATATTTGTTAAGTGCCAATGGCCTATTATCACAATTGTGTGCCACGAGATTTATTATGACATACACATTTCGATGCTTATACTAGTGTCATCATCAGTGCAAATTAGCTAACTTTGGTTTTACATATGTGTTGTAGAAGTTGATAGTATTTCAGACCTGTTGCAGTTTGCTGTTTTCACTGTTCACTGTTCACTATACCGCTTGCATTGTTCTGTCATTAATACAGTAGATTTGATGCCATGTCTTGGACCTATTGCAGTTTGATGTAATATTTCATTTTAATTATTTCCTATGGTGCTGTTTGCACTTATTTGTTACTAATGCATTCGATGTTAAGCTTTCATACTACCCTGCACAATACACTGGCTTATTGTTTGCAGATCTGTCATTCAGATATTTTATGGTATTTTAATTAATGTTCTGTAAGTCATTATATTTTTTGTTGCAGTGTACTTGTCAGGTCTTGTTGGATGGCTTTTGCTTATTGTAGTGTCCCATTTGTGCATTTCCTCTTACTTGCTGGGAATATGTTGTGTGTTTTCGTACTACAAACCACATACCACACCATGAACAAATAAGTGAAAAAAACACTGTAGAAAACTGAAAATGGAAATATACAATACACCACAGTGGGTCGTAGACATAACATCTAATAAGCTGCATTAGTAACAAAACAGGGCAAACATTATAGTGAGTAGTGAACAGTAGATAGTGGAGAGAGTAAACCGCAACTGGGCCAATGTACAATCAACTTCCACCTCATACATGCAGAACTGAACTTAGCTAAGTTGGCACTGAATGCTAATGATGGTATATATAAGTGTTGAAAAATGTGTGTCATAATAAATTTGTGGCACACAGTTATGTTAAAGAGTTGCTGGTACTTAAAAATACATTTAATTAGTGAAACTTTGTGATATGCTCATCACGTTCAAAGGTAATGAGTTAATTCAAAATAAACCTGCTTTGCCTCAGAATGTGTGGTAAACAGACAAGGACTCCATATACTGATTGTTTAAAATTAAATGTGATGAAATACACAAAAGAGCACAGTAATAGGAGAGCTGAAAGATGTTTTGGTCCACTTGCAACCAGTAGAATTATACATGAATGACAGAAGTTACAGAGTTAAAAACGCCCTTGTCATACACATACTGCAAATTGCCATTAGCTGGAAGCAGAGGTGAAAAACTGGATAACATACCACAGAGAGGATGGAATTTCTCTGTCTGCAAAAACAATAAGTTTTGAAGTGATGAGTGGTCACACAAAGCATCACTAATCTTGCTGTGAAAACTTCTTGGAATTACAGATTTGTGGAAAGGCATAGACTGAAAACATGCGACAGTTGTGAAGTCTTTTTTTAAGGAACATGGAATCAGTAATGCCTTGATGGTATTGAAGATGATGTACTGTTCAGACAATAAGGATAAGAATGAGGAGTGCAATGACAGTTATTTAAGTTTTAGGTGATTCTACAATGAGCACAAACTACATAGTATACTGCCATTTTGTTGGGAAATTGTATGTGAATATGAACTCTCAATGTGAATAATGTACTCTATTTTTTTCCATAAATTTTGCCTTCTAAAATCTTGGTGCATCTTATTGTTTGGGAAATATGGCATGAACGCTAACTTTGAAATTATTTTAAAATAAGTTGTCGTAGGCTGATTAAAGGTACTGCTTCAGCATTTGTTCAGAAGGTCTGGAAAAATAAGCTTTTTAGTCAGCAAGTTGTTGCCCAGATAAAATTGTAGCCAGGTGCTTCCTGAATATTAGTTACAAGTTACTGGGTTCAAAATAGAAATGCAAATGCAATATAATTAATGATCAACATTTTACATGTATTCAACTTCCTCAGAGAACAGATGATTTCCTGGGACCTCAACACTCACAACTCCTCACCCTCCCCTCCAACATCACTCCGCGTACCTTCATGGCATAGTCTTAAATACAGTCGTAACTTCTCCTGCTGCTAAATAAGAATACAAAACTGACATTAATGTGTGTTTAATAACAGACCACGTAAGCTGCGACGTGTATATTTGATTTGCAGATGTGTATTAAAATCTTGGTTTTAAAACATAAAATTTGGAATTGATGCACTTGTGAATAAGCTGCAGTGGCATAGTCAGTATCAAGGCCACAGCCAAGATGACTGAAGAATCGTTCAATCCCCAGCAGAGACAAATTTTTAGTTTCTAAAAAGCATCTAGATGAGCTGTAGGCCCAACTAGCCCCTAGCCCTAGCAGGGCATCTTTCCCTGGTGATAAAGCAGACAGGTCATGAAGCTGACCACTTATCTCCAGGTAATGCCAACATTAAGAATGTGTGAAGCTATATATGTAGTCCTCCATATTCCTTCATGGTGTGCACAGGGACAACTCTACCTTGTTGCATTTGTGAATAAAGCTGTAGTTCAAAGTGATGACAGATGACTTAGACAGTGGAAATGCAAGAATTTTTGCTTCAGTCTGACCTCAATTCTCCAGCTCAATTAATGAGTGTCTTGTACATATGCGCAGCATATTTTCAAATATGTTTACATTTTGTTTCTCTGCCAGACAGCAGATTATCTGAGTGGTAGGTTTTCCTCAGTGCTTCCAGGTGAATACCTTGCCTGTGACAGACTGCAACCAGTTTCTTCAGATAACTTTATGCTTACCATTACTGATCATTGTCTCATTGTATCAAATTACTACCTGATATTTTTATTGTTTGATACTGTCAGTAATTATTTAGTATCTATTTCCTTCTCTTTTTTGTTTATTTTATTTATTCATTAATCGATCAAATGTTTTACTTTTTCTATTTATACTCATGTATTTTGTGCATTAAATAGTAATCTGTGTTCTATTATGATGAACAGGACCACAAGCGAATCAACTAGAACAGGACTTCAATCGGTTATTGGCTAATGGCCACCTTGCATCCCCTAGTTTGTACAATCCCGGCTATGTGCCAAACAGCAAGAGGAAGACTCACCTTTCTTACAGACCATGTGGATCAAGAGATCCAAATGATAAAAGTAAGTGTTTTTGGCTTTTCTAACTGTAACTATTTCTCTTTTCTACTACAAAAGCATTGGAATTTTGCAACCATATAGTCTTGCTTCAGTTGCCTCATCATTTTTCTATGTGATGTCCATAGATGCAACATCACCCTCATCCAGGGGTGTAAGACCTACTAACAATCTAATTTAATTTTTTAATTTTATTCTGCAATTCAAGGATCCATTATTGGTACATAACCATTGGATATAGAACTTGTCAATAATATATCGCTCTAAAGACAACATATAGAAGTGGTCATAAATAAGTTTACATAAACAATATGTATATTCATTACATTCGTAAATCTATCTAAAGTTATCAAAACAGATTCATGTGTAAATCAACAACCTGTATAACATGAACTTAAATAAGGACCCATCAAAAGTAAGGAAATATATTAAATTAATTAAAATAGACTGATCCAATAAATGAAAATACAAAATTCTAACTTATATAAATGTTTCTTAAAAATACATGACAACTCAAACAACCAACAAATACTATAAATCATACAAAATTTTAAAACATGCAGTTGCAGGTCATCTAATCAGTAACATAAACATTCATCTATGGAGTAGAATACCTGATTCATTAAAAAAGATAATTCTCTCTTAAAGGATTTATAACTATTCAACTTTTTTATACTAACAGACACCTTATTATATAATTGAATACCCATGCTAATCACACTTCTTTTTAAAGAGATTTTTATTAGATGGCAAAACATGTAAATCCATTTTTTCTTGTATTATAATCATGTACATGAACATTTTGCTCTACTGAGGATTTATATTTCTTTATGAAACACATCACTTCAAGTACATATAAGGAAGTCACTGTGAGTATTTTATAGTCCTTGAACAGCTGTCTACAAGATGTACCTGTACCAACACCACCCATTATCCGAATAACCCTCTTCTGTAGCTTAAATGTAGGTATGCTTTCATTATCTGCCCCCCAAAATATTATACCATATCTCAGTAGTGCTTGAAATTTTGAATAATAGATGCTTCTCATCATACTAGGCCCCATAATTTCTTTAAGTGATTTAATAAGATAGGATGCCCTGCTCAGTTTTAAGCTTAATGTGTGTACATGAGCGCTCCACCTCAAATTGTCTGTAATATGAATACCAAGGAATTTTAATTCTAATTTATAAGCAATGTCCATATTCTGAAGGTGATTTTGGGTCTTGCAGGAAATCTATTTTGTCTCATATGAAATTACATTGCTACTGTTTTTTCAACATTTATCATAAGGTTATTTTCCTGGAACCAAAATTCCAACTTCTTCATAACCTCATTTACTTTATGCTGTAAAACATTTCATCTCTTTTGATTATTAACAAATTTATATCGTCATCAAATAAAACCAACTCTCCTTCTTTCACATTTAAAGGAAGATCGTTTATATATATAAGAAACAACAGAGGTCCTAGTATCGAGCCCTGTGGTACTCCATGTTTTAATACCTTGCAAGAGGAAGTATATTTATACTGTTTGGAGTTTGTGTGATCGCTTTGATTTATTTCAACAAACTGCTTATGATTTGTCAAGTAGGATTTACACCATAAATCTGTATTCCCTCTCACACCATAAGAATTTAATTTATCCAGTAGAATGTCATGGTTTAAGACATCATATGCCTTTGTTAAGTAAAAAATTTTTCCAATTGCCTGTAGCCCATGCTTCGTGTATCCTCTCAATGAAGGACTGAATTGCAGTGTCAGTACATTTCTTTTCCCTAAATCCATTTTGAGCCTCAGTTAAAATATTATGTTTTTTTAAAAACATTATTAATCTCTTATATATTAACTTTTTCAGTAGTTTAGAGAAAACTGATAAAACTGATATTGGTGTATAATTTTGCATATTTTGAATGTCTCCTTTTTTTATATAAGGGTTTTAGTCTTGCTATTTTAAACTTTTCTGGAAATATGCCTGATTTGATAGACATGTTACAAATATGCGTTAAGGGTCCTCTTATAAAACTCGCACAGTGTTTTACTACATATTCTGGTATTTCATCATACCCTACTGAAAATTTCCCTTTAAGATTTTTTATGACACTTTCTACTTCATTTTCAATTATTGGTACCACAAATATTGAGTTAGGACAATAATCTATCTTTCTTTGTCCTACATAAGTATTTGTATGGCAACTATTTTGTTGTATTATTTCATCTGCAATTTCTACAAAATAAGGGTTCAACATCTCTGTCACGTTTTGTGGATTTGTTATTATACCTGTTTCTGTTTTTAATTCAATTTTTTGATCAGAAGGAGAGACAGTTTTAACTTCTTTATTTACTAGCTGCCACATTGCTTTAGTTTTATTTATTGCCTTTTTGACATAGCTATCATTATC